>CM037587.1:151315118-151915118 GCA_021018995.1 Chloranthus sessilifolius
CCGGGTCCACGAATGGAAATATGTTATGCTTTTTCCATGACGACTGACTCCCCTCTAAAGAATTAAAGAAGGATCAAAGCATCCCGAATGAGCTTTCTCGAACAGGTAAAGAAAAGAGTGATTTGAATAGTCAATAAGATCGAGTAATTCAAAGAAAGAGAGAGGTGGTTAAGGAATGTGTCTTCCTTCGAGATCCTTCAACGTAATGTCGCTTCCCGACTTCTTTCTTCCGGCCTACCCCCGCTCTCTGAAGGCTTTTCCTTCGCTCTGCCGAGCTTACTACTTCTCTTTTTCCTCCGTCAGACTCTGTGGAAGCCCTCCCTTCTACCCCGCGGGAGTCCTTGTTCGGATAAAGCCCTAGCCCTTGGCTTGGCAGCTATTCGGTGGGCTGTCCTATATACCCAGAGCCGAGAGTACGTTGCTTTCCTTGCTTTTTGGTCGGTCATCCAAACGTACTAAAACAGAGTTTCTTTATATTTTTTATTGGCCTTATTTACCCTATAACTTGCCCCTTATTCACCATAGCGCCTAATAGGCTAGCTTCACTATAAAGGCTTTCTTTCCCCAAAGAGGAATCTCTGTCACTCAAAGCTTTGCTTTCCCTTCGCCCCTTTAATCTATCTATTCCGGCTACAGAGCAGGGCAAGGTAGATGCCAATTTGCTTAAGACTTGGAGTTCGAAGTGGAGGCTTGCTCTTGAAAAAGAATAATCAAATCAAGCTTGCTACAGAAGAGACATTCCATTCAAAGCTTCCCCAGCACTGACTGACCTCTCTGGTCAGATGTTACAGTCGGCTCTACTTTTTAGTCAACTAGTAATCTTTCAGTCAGAAATCGCTTTCACATCTCATATGACATCTGTACCAACAGACTTCTTCGGACACCTGTAAGGTAAGTAGCTACTCCAGCTGATCTAACTCCAGATGATCCAGCTTCTTTTAAGGATAGGTTAGCCTCTTCTCCTTCAGGGGCTGTAGCAAGAAAACGCTTTTATGGAACAAGCAACGCATTACTAAGTAAGACTAAGTATTGGCGCAGTCTTTATGGTTTCAGTTGATGCTTCGCTTTTTTCAAGCCCTACGACTCGGTATTTGTTCCTTCCTCTTACTCGCCTACCGACACTAAAGGAGTTTACTACTCTGCCCAAGAACCCTCGAGTACTGTGCTTATTGAAAGTATAGATTTCTTTTATCCACTTGACTCCACAGGCCTCCGCTCGATAGCTAGTCATTCCCGCTCTACCGCCCAAGATAGAGTACCGACTCTTCTACGACCGCCGGAAGGACAGCAAACAACTAGCTCGTATGACTAGCTTACAGACTTTCACGATAGAGCCGATACCGCTGGATTAAGACAACGACGCAACTGGGCAGCAATTAAAGACACGAACTGCAAGCTACCGGAAAAGCAGTTTTCTATAAGCCTGCCCAAGAGTACCGCAAAGGAAGGAGATAGAGTTTTTTATCTACTAGGGAACGGAAGCTGGACTTGTCTCTTTATCTCAGCTTCCTTCATTTGAAATCAAAAAGGATAGCGCCGCACCCTACATAAGAAGGATTTAGTCCAAAGTCACCTAGCAGTCAACAACGCCTGCTTTCCCTAGCCCTAGAGCATGGAACTAGAAGGAATCTACGGATTCATAGATAAGCCTCGTCTTTCCATAGTACTAGATAAGAACTATTTCTATTATTTCTTTGAGCAACTTGAGATGGACTTCCTTCCCAAGAGTACCCGCACCCGGAAGCGAAAGCGACTTCCCAAAAGACAAAGAATTGATTCACGAGCGTACCTTTAGAGACCGACAAGAAGGAGTTTCTTCTTCGCCCAAGCTTCCAACCAAAGAGTACTGCTTCCAAAGAGGTGATCTTTTCCCTCCCAAGAACTTCAGGACGGAACGAAAGGAGATCTTCTACGAGCAAAGCCACTTAACCACTTCAACCACTTACCACACGAGCTTACCGCTACGAGTAGTTTCGGAGTCTCGGTATTCGTTCTTTCTACGAGCCGCCTGCACGAAAGCCAAAAGCGATAAGCGAGTCAAAGCGGAATTGAAGTTGGAGACTTTCCCCAACTTCCTTCACTTAAAAGCCGATCGCCCAATTGATCCTAATGTTTTTTTTGTCAGTCAACGTTCAAATAAGAATAATTGAAGAAATTTAAACCGGAATCAACAATTCAACTCCAAAGGTTGGGGATTTGCTCCCTCGGGCCAGACCGGTGTCAATTCAAATTCTCAGCAAAATCCGCATGTGGATTGACCTAGCCAACGCTTTTCTAGCTTAGTACCGATTCAATGCAGAGATGGCCCCAGACCGATATGAACTCCAGTGCATGCAAAAGAAAGGAAATGGCTTTTCAGCCGTTACTTGCTGCTCCGCTCGCAGCTTTTCAGTCGTTGCTTGCTTGTTGTCTACTTTGCGAGCCTTCACTGCCCCGTTCTGTAGCTTCCCTTCTTTCGTTGAAAAACTCGTACGGAGCAATCAACGAATTCCGGCGAAATAGAAGATCTACGTGACCAAATTTTCCTGCTCAAAAGAATTTCTCTTTTCTTCTTCATTCTCAACAGGAAAGCATCAACAAAACTCCCCTTCCATATAGATCGTCGTGGCACGAACTAATTTCTGCGTTTCCCCACCCCTACTACTACCCGAAATCCAGCTTTGGTGAGCTTCCCCCAAGGTGACACCGAAGGTCTACTTCCTTTCGTGCGCCCCTCACCTCCTCCATGGCGCCACCTTGCCCATTAGAAACTGGTTCACTTTCATGTTCGTATAGCGAAAAAGTTGTGAAAGTCTTTCCTTGTCTGACCGACTTAACTTATAGCAAAAGGATTCAATCCAGCCACAGGTTCCCCTACGGCTACCTTGTTACGACCTCACCCCAGTCAAAGACTCCACTGTGGTATGCGCCAATAAGACCACCAAAAGCCTTTGGGGCACTAGTGGTAGACGAAAGGAATGGGTCAGCATTGGGGCGATGCTTCGGGCGAAACCAATTCGTGGTGTGACGGGCGGTGTGTCTGGCAGGTACATATTCACCGCGGCATGCTAATCCGCGATTACTAGCGATTCCAACTTCATGTTCCCGAGTTGCAAAGAACAATCCGAACTGAGGCAATCTTTCCGGATTCGCTCCGCCTTACAGCCTTGCCTCCCATTGTAATTGCCATTGTAGCACGTGTGTGGCCCAGCCCATAAGGGCCATGCGGACTTGACGTCATCCCCACCTTCCTCCAGTATATCACTGGCAGTCCTTCGTGAGTGCGGCACGCACCTTTTTTTTTGTTTCGGAGCCATGGGGCGTACTATTACCACTACTTACCAAGGATCAAAATCTCGAGTATCGGTACCATATCGTTCGAGCTTAAAACCGATACATATCGGTATCGAACGATACCGAACGATACATTCAATGTATCGTTCGGTATCTTCCATACAATTGAACGATACAGTACATTGAATGTACCGTATTGTTCAGGTTCGATACCGATACGTATCGTCCGATACGTATCAGTATCGGCCGAAATTTTGATCCATGCTACGTACCACACCACCAAGCGGCCCTTTTCTTGCTCTTGCTGCTTTTGAAATTATTCATCGACTCCCGAGATAATCTGTGTTTTAAAAAGGCTTTGAAGAAGGTTGTGTCCTCCCTATCAATCGAGATCTCCTGATAAAGTTTCTCCAAAGTAGAGTCACTACATTGTCGTCGGTCATATCCAATGTTAAGGAGTACTCGGACTTCTCGCTTAACTTCCTCTCTTTGCGAGAGAGGGTCTTGCTCTTCCGAGACCGGTCTAGGCGGGAAACCAACAGAAGTTCTAAGTCAACGTCGGCACCGCCGTCCCCCAGCCCAGCCGCTTGCTCTGGCTCATCAGCAGCATAGGTTATCTGGAGAACAAAGGAAATCCCAAAAATCCAAGCAAAGAGAATACAGATTCCCACCTAGATAGTGAAAATGTTGAGGTCAAGACGAAGGTTCACGATCTGTGGATGATTGAACCACATTGTGAACTTGCTCACTTCACTCTAACTATTTGCTTGTTGCGAGTTCTTCCTTGCTCTTGTTTTGAAGTCTGACAGTGATCCCTGGTTCACTATAACTATTTCAGTACTTTGCCTCAGAGGTTCTTACCTTTTTGCTAAGGATTACTATTCTTTTTTTTTCCATCCATAAGAGTCCACAATGAGCATCCTTTATTCTATTGAGTGAGAATTGATCCCTTTAGGCAAAGGTTGCCCTTCCGACCCTCTTTCGATCAATCCAGTTCAATTCTTTGTGGCCTATTCTATTACCAACTAAACTATTGGGCTTTCCGTTGAGCGATCAATTGATCGATTATGAGTCGACCAAACAATCTATCGATCAATCTTTCGCAAAAAGGGATATGACCACAGACTTGAGACCGATTGAAAGATCCAATACTTAGTATTACTTAGTAATATGCGAAAGCCTAAGTCATTAATCTTAATACTTAGTATTGCTTAGTAATGGCAACAAGCAATACTAAGTATTGCTTATGCTTCTTCGTTTTCTTGCTGCCCTACATTACTAAGTAACACTCAATATTTATTGCCGCCAATAGAAATCGCTTGCATGCAAGGCTAAGCTAAGGTAGAGCTATCGCGCGCGGGCAAAGAAGATGCATTTCTGGTACTGGTGGTACTGGACAACTCTCAGGGAATAATCTATTTCTGATTTCTGCCTTTCTTTCCCATGACGACTAGGAACGGGCAAATCAAAATTTTCACTTCGAATTCCGGACCTCAACATCCTGTTGTTCATGGTGTTTCACGATCAGTATTGGAAATGAACGGAGAAGTGGCAGAACGTGCGGAACCACATATTGGATCACTCCAGTGCGGCACGAAGCCGCTGACGCCAAGTCGGCTCCTATGTCGCTAGCTATGCCCTGCTTGGTCCCCCGACACGGTGGAGGTTCCGTAGCGCGTCATGAGCACCGGGCAAAAGGCGGGGCGGTTGAGCAACTCGAGCGAACCACCCTACCTTACTACTTAATAGGGACAGAAGGGAGAAGGTTGTGAAGGTGGCCTCGTTATCCACACCTCCGGTCGGATGAATGGAGGACCGACCGACCCGGGTTTTCACGAGCGTTGGCCGGCCCTGGAGTGCCCGTACAGCCCATTCATTCCTTCTCCCTCCCCGGGCGTAGCGCTCATCAGACGTGTGGCAGCTGCGATCCCATGAAACCTATCGCCCCATAACCTGCAGCCTTTCTGTCGGTTGGTGAAGTGGTTAGGCTCTCCCCACATGATTCAAATCGGTCACCCACTGAGGAATAGAATTCCACTCCAGCCCTACCCCATCCTAGTGGGAATACCTGAGGCAACTTGCTCCCAAGCTAATATGGATGCTAGCGAAGAGCGAAGAACGGCGATTCCTCAAAGAGAAACCTCCTGACGAAGGTTTCCTCAACACCCTTTCTGCCCATTCACGGAGTTTCACTCGCTATTGGAAAGGCAGAATCACAACATCTAAGCTTTTGTCTGTCAACTGAACTCCACCTCTATCGGCTATTGACACATGGATTCTCGTCACTGCCGATGGCAAGCCCTCAATCTTAACGGTCCAGGATGCAAAAATAATGGTGCCAATACTAAGTCTTTCTTATGCTTGTTCCATAAAAGTGTTTTCTTGCTCGTTTTCTTGCTGCTAGCGCGCGGAGACTCTATCATTGATCTAACGAATCTAAAGATCTCAAAATGGAAGAACGAGCTCTTTGGCTCGCTCCGTGCTTATGCACTTCACTCGCTCGGGGATGGGATTCATTCACTTGCATTCCTACTAGCACTACAAAAAGCTCCGGTCTTAATGCCCCTACTCTTCATGCGCCTTTCCTCGGGTTCAGTAGAGTCGGGTTTCCGTTTACCCTAACGGAGGAGCCGCCCACCAGCGGTACCACGGGTCATAACACACTCTTCGCACAACAGATCCATTTTGAAGTTGACTTATTCGCTCAGCCAATCGTCGGAATGTGTACAAGATACCATAAGGGCCCAATATCTCAATAGCACCTTTGTTTAAAGCTTCGAATGAGACTTCATATCCGAAACGCAGGAACGATCTGACTAGAAAGTCATTCAAAACTTGATCGAAGAACCAACGTTTATTGAGGAAGCAATACAGTCGATTACAAAAAGTACTAGTTTGAAAGGCTCGTTGGAATTGATCCGCTACGGGATTTACATTATACGCTACAGAAGCACCTGAAGTACTAAACAGAATAGGTATTAGTTTTGTAATCGTTGGAGCAGCAAACTCGGATTCGACAAGAATCTCATTTTTTGGTAGTACGAAGGGGGAATTAGCCTAAAAATTGGATAGGGTCAAGACGCAGCGCGGTACTCGGCGCCCTATTACAAGGCTCACTAACTCTCCAGGGTGGGGTACCTATAATTCGTCGACGGTCCGCTGCCTTGACACCTCGGTTCTTCTGCGTGGACTTCTATGCATTTCCTACAAAGTGGAACCCACTCATTCACCAGAGCAAAGGGAAGAACCGTTGGAGGCTGGTGAGAGTATAGCCAAGAGGCTTTCTTGTCGTAGAGGACTAATAATAAGACCGTGCTCAAGCTATGCCGAGAGTTTTATTTTAAGAACACTTTACCTTACCCGTCTATTGAGCCATGTCTAGGTGGAATCGGCAAGACTGAACCGGGGACCGCTCGGCCACCGCCGGGGGGACAACCAGACCAACCAAACTTGTAGGGTTTCTTTCCGAAGTTTCCTCCCAGGGCCCTTAATCATTGAATTCATAGGGGCGTCCGGGGCAGTGGTCCAATGAAAGAAAGGAGGGCGGGCGGATTGGATTTGTCGTGGTCGGGCAAATTCATTCTGGGAAAAAAAGGGGAACGGAGTCACCTGAGCTACGCGAAGGGAAGGAAGTTGTGGGCGGAGCTGGAGGTCACTTTTCCCAATCCATCCCGAAGGTTTCATTCCCTTTCTCGCCCATCATCGTACCCAGCCCAGCTATCTGCTCAACTTCAAGACACCGGTTGCTCTATCGCTCCAAAGGTCGAGGCACCAGAGGCCTCTGGTGACACCATCTGGCCGGAACCTCGCGCCATCAACCTCATCAACGGCAGAAACTCCTCAAGTGCTGCCTGCTCTCTGGTTTGATATTAAGTCTGCTATATGGTATGGTATGTTTTTCTAGAAATGTCGAAGGAATAGAAGACCCCACTACACTATATCAAGGCACCTCAACTCTTCTTTATGTTGAGGATAGATTAGACTCATCCAGAGAATGAAATGGATCTTCGAATTCTTGCTTGGAGAAAGATGGCAACGAAGGCTTAAACAACCTGACGCGAACAAGCAAGGAGCAAGAAAACGAAGAAGCATAAGCAATACTTAGTATTACTTAGTCATGTAGGGCAGCAAGAAAATTCCTGCACAAGAAGCAAGGCACGTACAAGACTTAGTCTTACTTAGCTCCTTGACTATAAGGGAAGGAAGAAGCAAGGCCTATACAAGACTTAGTATTACTTAGTAATGTAGGGCGCCAATATCTAGAGAATTCGGTCGGGCTCCTCGTTCACCATCTCCCTCGATCGGAAAGCCTTGTGGCTGCCTGCATCATTGGCTTTACAAAGGGAAAGAAAGGTCAACTAGCCCCAAATAGAAGGGTCAACACCACCTTTTTCGTCATCAGGCGGTTACTCACACACATCCTCACCACACCATCCCGAGAAAGAAGATTGAACCACTTCGGCGTCGTACCATTCAGACTGCTACGATACACTGGAACTGGTACAAACTATAGAAACCCCTGTTGTTGAGCACAGTTGGTGTATTTGGAATCGTACTTTCTGCGTTTATATGCTTCTTTGAGTGTTTATACGCGTCAGCATATCAATTTGATAAAGGGCGTGAGCACTCCACTCAAGTATGTGGAAGTGGGATATGACCAGGACAATTGATCAGATCTAACCATAGCCGGGAACAAACATGAACAATCTGATCAGCCGGGCACGAACAGGGCATAGGATGAAACCCTTTCCTTCCTTTCTTCGATAGGGAACCGATGACGGCCGGTGACATGACAGGTCTATTTCGTTCATCGAGGGGTTTGGGAATAATCTAATGAGCAAAGTCTCTCTTCCTGCGGATAGTCGCTACAAAAAGGACACCGGGTGGCCTCTAGGGTTTCCTTTGTCGTTGTACTTAGAAGAATTGGGAGGGGCATAGTTAGGGAGGGGAAAAGATGAGGCTGGAAAGTGACAAAAGTCTTCAAAAAGGAGCCTATGGTTCCGGAACGAAGTTGCGTCAGTTGAGTTTACGAGACTAATGAACGAAGCCCTCAGCTATGGATTGAGACTACGCTAAGGAACAAGGAAGCAATAGCTCGCTCGACCGGCCCAGCAAGAAAACGAAGAAGCATAAGCAATACTTAGTATTACTTAGTCATGCAATACTGAGTATTACTTAGTAATGTAGGGCAACAAGAAAACGCTTTTATGGGTAAAGGCAGCAAGAAAACGCTTTTATGGGTAAAGGCGTGCTAACGCAGCAAGAAAACGCTATACTCTAAAGGCTAACGCTATTACCTGACCCTTCCCTTATAGTGGCTTTCGCGTATTACTAAGTAAGACCATTACTAAGTAATACTAAGTATTGATTAGCGCCCTACATTACTAAGTAATACTAAGTCTTGTATGGGCCTTGCTTCTTCCTTCCCTTATGGTGGCTTTCGCGGATGACTAAGACCATTACTAAGTAATACTAAGTATTGATTGGCGCCCTACATTATTAAGTAAGACTAAGTCATGTATGGGTCTTGCTTGTTCCATTATCTTTCTTACAAGTAGATTGAAGTAGCCTTTTTTGCCCTAAGAAAGAAGTCACTATCAAACTGCTCGCCCAACAAGCAAGGTAATACTAAGTAATTATGCGACAAACTCATATGTCGCTGAATAGGTCGCTACTCTTTATAGTGATAGTTACCCCGGACGGACCGCGCTTGAGAAAGCGTGTTCCTTGGGCTCAGTGTCTGCCTTACTAGGAGGAGGGAAAGATAGGTGATAGCAAGTCGGTGGTAAGCCGCTTGTTTAAGGTATGCCCAAATAGAGTCTATGGGTGGATTCTCATTTCATGGAAAAGTAGGTGGGGAAATTCTCGATATTATCCCATTCGATTTAAGCAATGATAATGCCGTTTTGTGAAATGTATTATTCTATAGTTAAATCTCCCTTTGAGAGGTTGTCTTTTATAAGTCAGTCTCTTGGTTTATCATATAATAGAAGACCTATTAGTGCCAAATCGCTCTTTCCTTTGAGCAGTTCCAGGGCCGGATTGCGTAGTTTGGTCCACGATGGGTTCACTGGCATCTTGTTGGAGGTAATTACTCAATATGACGGTAGGTTTGGGCGTTTCTTGGTTCTGGTCAGCTTGGGCGTTGGTTGTACTGTCTGGTACAGGTTTACGCCATGCTCTGCCTTTTATGACTCCGAGGGCAGCTTGTTCGATCCTATAGAGTCGTATGAACCTTTTATGAAATTGGACAATTATGTGCCAGGCTTTCGTAGGCTTTATTTTTGAAAGACAGGACGTTACTGCATCGGTGGTGTCGGCGTTGGATAATGAGCCTCCTTTTGCGGAGATAACAATCCCTGCTAGCGGCCGTGTTCTTACGGCTGTAGGTTTTGGGTGCCTGGTGAATCCACACGATTCAGCCTTAGAATGCCCTTCGTGCCTAAAAGGTTAGTTCAAGGGCTTTGATAGGGAAATGCACACACTTGTTGTCATTTCAGATGCGATCAAAAAGCTTTTTTTCAAGCGTAGAGACTACTTGATATGATAAGATGGAAAATGCGAATAGAGATGCGGAAGTTCCTGTTGGAGTTGGAGGTGCAGGAGCAGTGAACATGACTCTTGCAGTAGCTCTTGCATAAGAAAGAAATGTGGTAAAGAGGAGTTCCAGGCGTAGGAGTTCATTCAACTATAATAGGAGGAGCTGGGAGAGATCCATCAAGATAGCCCGGCTGCGCATTGAAGATACGTTAGTGAGGGGGCATGGCCTTTCAAAAGAATAAACGAACCACTGTGAAACCAGTCAAATCACGGGGAAGCGAACTTTCTATCAAACAAAAAACTGCTTCCTCTCCGGAAAATAGCAAATAACTCAAAGTTTCAATAAAAAAGAAGTACGATGATTGTATTATTATTTTATTAACAAAAGAAAATGATCGTCGATCGTATTCTGATTATTATAAGATTGAAATACCAACTACTTCGGCAGGGCGTTGTAATAGATGGGAAAAAGCAAGTCTCTTTTCTGGAGGAAGCGAAGCTATCGCAAAAGCTTTGCTTCCCCCCCCCCTGTAGTCGTAGTACTCGGCTCGTCGTTACTTTGATTCAAAAGGTAACCGACGGTTCCCGACTTTCTCAGGTTTCCGCAGCGGTAACTATTTGTCACTCCGATTACTTCATCCATAAACCCTTTTGTATTATTTCAATAGCGGCTCTAGGATAATACGGACTCTACTTTTTTTTTGACACGCTCATCGCCTGCCTCTTTGGTGTGAGCCGGAGTTATGTCTAACTCCCTTGTTCCTTCGACCAGTTCCTTAAAATGCTCCGGGACCCTTGCATCATTTGATTCTTCTGGCGCCTCCTTAGTACCACTGGTCTCTCCCCTTTAGGCAGTACTACCCTGTTGTGCTCGTAATCAGCTGAAACCATAGCAAAAAGACGAAGAAGCAAGGAGCAAGAAAACGGCTGCAGCAAGAAAATGGATGCGCATGCTAACGCTATTACCTGACCTTTCCCTTATAGTGGCTTTCGCGCTAGCAACAAGCAACGTAATACTAAGTCTTACTAAGTAATGGGGCCAATACTTAGTCTTACTTAGTAATACGCGAAAGAACTGACTTATAGAGGAAGAAGCAAGGCCCATACAAGACTTAGTCTTACTTAGTAATGAGCAAGAAAACGGCTGCAGCAAGAAAACGCTTTTATGGGTAAAGGCGTGCTAACGCAGCAAGAAAACGCTATACTCTAACTCGCAACTCCAGCAACTCCAGAAGCATTATAAAGAGGAATTCACTCGGAATCCTTGGTGCAAGATGGTGTCCAGAATGATTGAATCACTTTCTCCTGATAGAGTTTTTTCCTGTGGTTAGCTTTCCCTTCCATCTGTTCTGCATTCCCGCCCATATCGGCAAGGCGTTCGGCACCAGCGTTCGGCGTTCGGCACCGGCAAGGCGTTTGACACCGGCTTTCGGCACCGGCTTTCAGCGTTCGGCACCATATCGATTGACGGTAAAGCTATCGCTTTCAAGCTTTTAAGGTTGCATCTTCCCTATCAGCTTTTAGGTAAAGCTTTTGCTTTGCCTTCAATCTTTCTGGCGTTCTGCACAAAATGGGGTAGTGCTTTGGCTTTCCCTTCAAGCTTTTTAAGGCTGCGACTTCCCTATGAGCTTTTAGGTCAAGCTTTTGCTTTGGCGTCAAGATTTCAGGTGTCGCTACCCAGGCCGCCCATTATCATTTAGACACCCAGCCCTGAGAGGAACCTCCTACATCTAGCATGCTTTTTAGGGCATTTTCAGAGATTCATCTGCTGGTACCGGCATTATTAGGATTTTCCTTCAAGATTGAAGTTGCCACTACCCAGTCTAAATTTACTGATGCGGGTCAGTCTCTATCCAGGCATGAAATGAAGTGTTTTCTACAGCCCAGTAGAAAGTTGAGTGATGTATCCCCTCTAGCATAGGATGTTCGTACTTTTTTGTAAGGCTAGAGAATCGACAATAGTTTTACTCTAAAGGGTAACACATTTGATAGTGGACTTTTTCTCTCCCTCTTTTTCGGGGGCAGGAGCGGTAGAAGAGGCTTGTGCTCCTACAGAAGACCTTGCTTCAGATCGCAATGGAATACGGTCAAAGGAGAGTGTCGAAGGGGAGATTTTTTACTATTTCACGATGGAAAGAATAGCCTAGTCGAGGAATAGCCTTATTTCGTAGTCAAGTCAGTAGACTTGCCAACTGATCCGACTTTTCTATGGCTATGGGAAGAGGTCAGTGCTGCTTTCCTTTGTGACTATATTGCCTTATCCTTATTATAGTAGATTGATTCGGCATTACCAGCCTTAGGAATCGATCTAGATGCAGCATTACCGGTCGAATAAGAAGTCATTCCTCTTTGCGTAGATGAAGAAAGGTTGGGCTACTTCCTCAAAGATTGAATACTTGAATACCAAGAAATCTCCGACTTAAGCATACTATTTGACTTCCTCAATCAATGCCCGAGAGCATTCCATACATCTTCCTTTCTCTACCCCAGCCTCGGTCAGTCATGGGGCTTCCCTCTGCCAAGAATTGCTCTGGATATTCCGCTTTGACTACTGTCAGTACACAGATTCTTATTAGTTCAAATAGAACTAGACAGATTCACTCCGGAAGGAGGAAAGTCGGTCTTTTAGGCCTACCCCACATTTGTCTTCTACGAGGGACGAGGGAAAGGCGGATTAGGATTCTCGGGCCCAAGCGGAGGTGCTTTCTTCGTGAGGAAAACTAAACCTTTCTGAGGTGTGCATGGCTCAAGGCGCGCATTGGTTGACTTTCTTTCTAAGAGTTGGGAGCGAAGGAACGGAACGCGGATGTCCATACAAATGTCTGGGATTCATGTGCACGTCCCCGAGGTCCAGGCCCAGGTTAGGGATGCATCCCTACACTCTGATTTTGACCTAAGGCCTTCTATCTACTCATATATAGAGGAGGGTCTTCTTGAAGAAAGAGCCTGCAAGCGGATGCGGCCAGGTCCCTCGGGCTCGCATCGCGAGGAGCTCAACACTCTGACTCAAGCCTTCGAGGATATTACTCGACTAGGTAGAGATTCAGAAACCTATAGGGACCTTCTAAACGATTTCGGGGTCAAGGATTCGTCGGTCGGATTGGGAAAAGATCGCCAAGGAGACCACCTCTAAAAAAGAGGATAGCAGCTCTTAGTGAGCGAACGATCCGTAAACAAGCGGAGAAGGACAGATTAAGCCCAGGCTTTATGTTGGTAAACAACCAACCAACCAGCTCTGCTCTCGTTTAGTTCTAAACTACTCGTACAGGAAGGAGTCTCTTTCTGTCTTGAGGGAAGCATTTTTTCTCAATCAATAATGCTCAACTGGATAAATTCACTTATTTCACACAATTATTCTGGTCATGCCTTATCCCCTTTACTTTTTATATTCCCATATGCAATGATGGAGATGGAGTGCTTGGGATCAGCAGAATTCTCAAACTACGGAACCAACTGGTTTCACACAAGGGGAACAACTATTTGAGGCCGCGCAACGACCCCAACCGTTTGGAAGATATCTCGAGAAAACGTTTTAGCACCGGTCTATCCTATATGTACTCAAGTTTATTCGAAGTATCCCAATGGTGTAACACCGTCGAGTTATTGGGAAAAAGGAGGAAAATCACTTTTCTGTCTTGTTTCGGAGATATAAGTGGCTCACGAGGAATGGAAAGAAACATTCTATATTTGATCTCGAAGTCCTCATATAGCACTTCTTCCAGTCCTGGATGGGGGATCACTTGTAGGAATGACATAATGCTAATCCATGTTCCACACGGCCAAGGAAGCATCGTTTTTTAATATAATTATAACCGGAAGAGATTCTTTCTCGATCAGAATAGTGGAATGGAAGGCACTAAAAGAAAGATATAATCCTGACTTTTAACCTCTTCTCCTTCAGGGGCTGCAGCAAGAAAACGCTTTTATGGAACAAGCAACGCATTACTAAGTAAGACTAAGTATTGGCGCCAATCAATACTTAGTATTACTTAGTAATGGTCTTACTTAGTCATCCGCGAAAGCTTAAGTTGGGCTTAGAAGCATTCCTTGACTAGAGCACCTTTACAACTAATTACTACCCACTCCTTTCAAACTAATTACTTGACGGAACATCTTCTAAGAATCGGGAACTCATAACTCAGATCTTTGAGAACAGCCTAGCTATTCATTACTTGCTTTCCTTTACTAACAGCACCATACACACGCAGCTGATGTACGCATGTGGCCCTCGCATCGATCTTACCTCCGCTGCCTGCTCGTGCGCGGGTAGACTCACAAGAAATGCAGCTAGCTCGCCAACCAACTGTTCATGTTTGAGCTTGTTGGCTTGCGTCATTGTTATTTACACACTACCTGAATTGACTTACTTGGTAGCCTACGTTAGTATCCGCATGGATGGATAGAGACTGATCCCTTTCTACATACATAGCCCCCATCCCCCTGGACTCTCATTCTTCTTTATACAGTTCTCCATCTCTGAGATGTCCTCGTTCTGATGGATCTGCCATAATGAATCCCTTCAGGAAAGCAGAATGATGTTCCGGGGAGATCGAATGTTAACTAGCTAACTCGATGGCATCGAATGCAAGCTCCTAGAGAACGGGTAAGAATGACCTCTGACCTGACATATTACTAAAATAAGATAGAGCTCTTTCCTTAGAATGAGATATTCCCCCACATGCCGCCCTATCTAGTAAGAACCTCTAAAGCTATGTTTGGCGTAATCAATAGTTGGGCGGGCTTGACAGCAAGGGGAAGCTGCTTATAAACTCCACTTTTGTGATGACTCCCTTGACTTACCTACAGTTCGTTCTTATAAGGAGGTATCACATAACATTACTTGTTAGGCGAGTGGAGAGAAGGTACCCTCCAAAGAGGGGCATACGTAATAGGGGGCGAAACGACAGTAGGAGCTTGAGTGAAGTCTTGTTGTCAGTAGCATTAGGAGCTGTAAGGCTAGTGGAGTAGATGAACGTAGCTAGTATAGTCTATTATATGATATGAAAGTCTTGTAGATTATAGTACCGTCGGGGAGATTCCAGTATAGTGGGGGCTCTTCTCTTAGGCTTTCGAGTTTGAACCTCTAGTCTCGGTCTCGTCTCACAGCAAGCTGTGTGGTCTAATCCTAGCTATAGGTCCTTCGTCCATTAGTCGGTATTCCATTAGCAGAAAACAAAGTGAACGAGAAAAGGAGGGAATGGTGTACAGTTTGTGAGGCGACTGAACGAACAGATAGCGGGGAGGCGGCTACAGTACTAAAGACCCTAACGTATACCGACTGAACGAAGGGTGAGCTCTCCTTACTGATTTTTGGATCCGCTTTTGAAAAGGAAAAGGCCACCACAGTAGCCGGCTAGTCTACCGTGGAATGTCGCAAAAGTCTCCATCTTTTATACGACTTGGCCATAACAAGAAAATGAAGTTCAGTATAGCATAATAGAATGAGACCTAATTAGCTGGCTAGGTCATAGTCGTGAGAACGTTTACCGATATTTCTCCCTAAACCAAACCTTTGTTTCTACACCAACAAATCTCCCCTCCCTCACAAAGATGAAAAAGCCCTATCTACCTCAACCACTCTTTTTTAGAGTGAATTATCTGTGAAGTGTAATCACCGTCTCCCTTGCCTGAATATCATACTATTATCATCTGGCAGGTGTTTTGACGGCCTCCCCACATAACAGACTGAACCCTTCCATTAGTGAACATTCGCCTAATCTCCAGAGTCAAGAACGCTACGGGTAGATCGAACGGATGAACCTTCTTTCTTTCTTCCCCCTGGGATACTTCTTTCTTTCAATTGCCTTCTTATTCCCCCGCCCTCTCGGACGGAAGAACAGCCTTGAATTCTTTGCCACCTCATTTAAACTGAAGTCAGGCCATAAGGAGTTTTTCACATTACCCTTTCTTCAGGACAGACTTCTTCGACCTTTCGGCTGATCAATTCTGGGAAGTGGGGCCATTGAAGAACCGATAAATCAATTCTAAAATGTCTAAGCCCCCCGGTCCCCTGGGATAAGATGTGGTTGGGAGGCATTGACTTCAAATCAAAAAAATCTTTGTCTAGCAATCGTCGTAATAAAGTAGTGGTCTTGATAATCTCATAAAAGGATAATCATCTTCTTGGCCCCACCCTCCAGAAGAATGAAACAAAGCCATTCTTCTATTTATTCCTGTCCTTCGGCCTCAGCTCCTTCCATTCCGATTGGTTTATCCCCTTAATTCAGAGAATCTCAACAAATCGTCTTATGGATCGCCAGAGGCGGATATAATGATTCTCTTAGCGAGGAGAAGGGCAAACTACTTCTTTGATTTGGGGAGATTTCTATAAGCATTTTCCTTTATTCTATATACACGGGTCGGGAAAGCTTAAAGCCCGGTTGCAAGGATGAAATCCAGATGTATTCCACCGGCTTCCCAGTGCAGAAGCATATTCATGCAGAATACTCTTCTTTCCCCTCTCCTATAGGGGTAGGAATTCCTAGAGGAGGATATAAGGTCATTTTGTCATCAGTGGAGGAGCATGCGTGATACTCCTCTATGCGAATGTTCTGCCTTTCAAAAGACGAGTAAGGGACGGGGAGGGGGGAGGGGGGAGAGGGAAGAGGGAGTTTCGGGAACAAAGCCCTGGATTTCAGAGTGCGATCCAAAGTATTAACGAAGCATTCAGAGGCCCAGCAAGACTCTCACTATAGAGTGAGTCGGGACTACTTATTTACAAACGTTATCCACTATATAACTATATATATAGTTAAGTAAAGTGTAGTAAACCAAACTTGCTGTTGAATTGACTAGCTCCAGTTAGCGCAATGTGACGGCCTCATTAATCTGTGCGCCAGCATGAAGGCATGACGACCTTAGAACTGGGCACTTAGCCAGCAAGAAGGCAAGCGGACCTTGGAAACTAGCCGTGTAGCATGCGTGGGCGCAGAGGCATGTAGCCCTGCGATGCGTGCATGAGTCCCTGATGCATGATGCGACGGTGACCCGAACTAAGCTACGATCTAGTATGGGGGCTAGACGCGTGAAGGCTTAGAAAGGGCACGTAATGTGGTGCTCCGCGTATGAGCACGCGACGTGGTGCCAAGAGGGCACGCGACGTCCTGGTGCCATAAGGCACGTAATGCGGTGCTCCGCGTATGAGCACGCGACGTGGTGCCAAGAGGGCACGCAACGTCTTGGTGCTATAAGGCATGAAGTGCGGTGCTCCGCGTAGGGGCACGCGACGTGGTGCCAAGAGGGCACGCAACGTCCAAGTGCTAAGGCACATGAGGCGGTGCCATGGTGGCACGCGATGTGGTGTCAAGAGGACACGCGACATCTAGTTTATATGACGAGTGATGCGGTGCCAAGAGGGCACGTGATGCGGTGCCAAGGGCACGCGGCATCCGGGTGCAATGACGGACCCGATATGGTGTCGAGTTGACACGAGACACAGTCACGACTTAGACGTGATGTGGTGCCATGAGGGCATGCGACATGAGGCCATAAGGGCCTTGCGACATGGTCGCGACACGAACGCGACATGGTCGCGATGCAGTGCTATGTTGGACAAGAGGCCATGAGGGCCTCGTAACGTGGTCGCGATGCGGACGCGACACGGTCGTAAGGGACACTGATGCGTGACCTCACAAGCCATGTGGGCTTGGAGGATGACACTGGGTGCCACAGTCAGAGGATCGTGTGCCATGTTTAATGGCAAGACACCACCTTTGCAGGTGTGTGCCACGGGCAGGAGGCCGTGTGCCATGATGGTATGACAAACCAAGGGGTTTGAGGGTTTTCTGCTACTTTGCCTAAGTTGGTCTTTGGACCATATATAGGGGGAAGGGAGCTGTGGAGCTATTCTCCCACACATGGGGCCTTGCGTTGCAGGATGAGCGCATGTGCTTTCTAGGTTAGGGGTGGGCCTAGAACATCGCTGCAGCAATGCGGCGATGCCATGTGTCACCTGGGGTGAGGTTACCATGTGGCCCCGTGCCGGCGTCACGGTGCACATGGGTCGGTGACCTCACTGGGGCACTCAAGGGCTACGTGGGACGCAGTGGCGCACACTAGCTGAGAGCCTGGAGCAGAAGTGTGCTGGTCGTATAGGCCACACACGATGCTTGGTTTGGAGAGAATGAAGAGTTGCATGCTACTCCACGAGTGCTGGTCGCGTGGACCACACACGTTGGTTGGCTTGGATGGCATGAAGAGATGCATGCTACTGTCCGAAGGGAAGAACTAGTGTTTTGCACACGGGAAAGCTAGGCAGGCCAAGTGGCACTGAGGTGCTGGCATACGTGTCGTGATTAGGCACGATGCATCGAGTGGGTTCGCCTCGAGTGAAGGCGGCCACGACGCGGGAGTTCCCGTCCTCTAGGCGGGTGGTATCAGAGTGATGATTGGATATGAGGTCTCGCTGTGCACGGCAGCGAGATGTTGCACAAGCGTGATAACCAATGTTAGGTTATGCCACGTGAGAAAACTGGTATCTGAGTTAGTGCGGTCGGCAATGGCATGAGGCGCCAGACGCGGCCGAAAAATGTTACCCGTGATGTGAAGCTCGTTCAACAAGAATAAAGCGAGAGAGCTCTCAAAGAAAAAGTTTTGCTCCGCAGTGAAGGCTCGCTTCGTGCTTACTCACTAAACTCGCTATTTCTTCTTAAGCTTCTACTTAAGCTTAGGCTTCAACGTTAGCTTCACTTTGCACTCCTGAACCCCCCTCATTGAATCAATCTTTCCCTAAGGTGGACAGCTTGGTTCTCAAACTGCTCACGAGGCTGCGGGCTACGGCTTTCATAAATGGAAAAAAGAAATCTAACAATGAAGCGAGGTGAAGCAACCTAAGCCCTCTGCTCAGAACAGAGTTGATGAGGTTATCTGTGCTACGGCACTATCCTGACAGATTGAGTCTTCCCACTTTCCTCTCGATTTCACGATTCCCTATTTTCAGTGAGGTGTCCGATCAACCATATTCAATCATTGAAACTCGCCAGTGGGATTGATAGTGAAAATGAGTTGTTCGGGTCCTGCTAGTGGTTTTTCAGATTGCCAGTTGAGTCAATCACCTCGTTTTCTCGGGCCATTATAAATCCTCGACCTTTTGCCGCCTTTCCCATATTTCTTTAGGAAGAGTAAGCGCTAAAGTAGGGAGGAGGAATTCTTGCGGATTCTCTTACGTCAAGCTCTTGCCGCAGATATGCCTTCCCCTTTTAATCGATTACTTGTTTCATTGTTCAAACTCTCTTCAAATAGAGTTTCGCCATTTAGCTTTGTGGCCTCACCTCATGGATGAGATTGTCCATAAATGAGTTTTCAGCAGGTCCTCATCAGTGTAGACAGCTGGAATTCCCGTTAGGTTCTTAGTGAAAAAAGAAAAAGAAAAAAAAAAACGAAAAGCGAAGCGAAGCGAACTTGGTATTTCTGATAGTCATGTTTAACTGGCAAGATGCAATTTATAGATTCTGACAAGAAGTCCCTCGGACTCGGAAAGTAATAACAAAATGGTCGACCCTATAGCAGATTCAGTATGCCATCGTTGGAACTAATGAAGCAAATGATTGACCCATCATATCATCCGAAGAAACGGAAAATACCAAAAAGTTCGAATTGACAGCTAGTAACATTGATTCGATTGGCATTGACATAATAGGAATATTTCGTCTATTAAGGAGGATTCCCCGAATACCTGAAATAGAGATAATCATCGAAAATGTGAAATATTTGATAGGATCTGTTTCAGGAACGTGGAATGTCAGAGAAATTCAAATTAGAAAACTCAAACTTTGTTTTGGCTCGCAACAAATAGTGGTTTGACTATACTACCTACCCTACCTGAATTCTGGTTAAATTCTTCTTTCTTTCCCTCCATCTACCGTAGAGTAGAAGTTGACAAAACAGTATAAAAAGTGGAATAGCATAGCAATGATCAATTGAAGAAGAAAATCAATTGATCGAATAGGAACTCTCATTGACCTACTTCACTCAGTGGTTAGAGTCGTCCGTACAGCATCGGTTCACGATCTAAGAAGACACTCGAAACTGGAAGGAGAAACAAACCCACCCGGTGGACTGCCGAGCTCCAAGACGAGTTTGGAACAACGGGCGGGCATTTCCATCCACATAAAGAAAAAAGGGAAGCTCGCAGATCTTTCTCTCCTAGTTAGAAGGGACACGGGGCTTTTATCCTAAACATATCCTTACTACACGCACAAACATAAAAAAAGAAAAAAGCACCGCTGTTTCTGACAAGAAGAAGATGCCGGCTCACTACAAGGTAGCTTGGCTTGGGAAGGATAGCCCGGTGGAGCGGAGGGACCGGACCGGGGAACTCCTTGGGAGGTGATGGAGAATTCTCCGATAGCAGAACGAGCAAAGAATCAAGTTAGCCCCAACGACACTAGAACCTACTGAATTAGCATGCGTTGACCACTTTATCTTGATAGGGGCATTTTATACCAGACCTTTTATTTTAATAAGCGACAGCGAAGGGATTGCCGTTAGGCAAGCCCGAGCAAGAGCATTTCCGGGCGAGCCCGATCCGTGTAGGAACAAGGTCTGGATCCTCGGGTGTTGCAAATCCTACAGATGGAGCGAACGCACCCGAGACTAAGTATTGGCGCCAATCAATACTTAGTATTCCTTAGTAATCCGTGAAAGCCTAAGCGTTAGCACGCGCAGGAGTTTTCTTGCTGGCAGCAAGAAAACGCTTTTATGGGTAAAGGCGTGCTCATTACTAAGTAATACAAAGTCTTAAGCTTGAAGGAATGGCGCATCATGACATCGTAAGATGTCTTGCCCGAATGGAGATCGTCACTCCTTTGCTACTAGCAAAAGGGGAACCCTTCCTAAACAACTAAATCAACAACTAGACTATGCCCGAAGGGAAGGAGTGAAGAGAGAGCGATTCCAGAAAGTCGAACGGGACCGAAGGGAACAATCGAGGATCTCTTGAGTTACACTTGCTTCACTCTATCTAAGAACGAGACTCACTCTAACTCTCCCTTCAGAAAGAGCAAAGAAGGATTCGTTACCCTTCTTATCCCTTCCGAAAGGAAAGAATGCTAACAACTCATCACAGTTAACGGATTCAGCTTATTTCAATAAAAAAAGTAAATCCCGAGGTGAAATCACATACTATATAGGGAGGGGTCGTGTCCTCAATAAAGGAATTCCCCATCTGGAGGTAGAAAAGAGGGAGATCCCAGACTTGCAATCCTTCTTCTATAGAGATAGGCACGCGCAGGCAAGAACTCACTTCTTACACGGGCTTGGCTTGAAAGCGCTTGACCCCTTTATTGGCAGGGTTAGCTGGGACTTCCCCCCGACTTTAGGAAGAAATCCAAACTGGTTAGCTCAGCTTCGAGATATTCTAATTCACTCGGGCAGAGAGCCCGTATTCCTATTCTATGTCAAAACTCACTTCTATTTGTTTCACGAAATATCCAGCTACTATCAGAGCACTCCTACTAGCAATCGTGTCAAACTTCGCTAACCTAACTATGAATGTCTAGGTATGCCACTTCGGGCTTCTAGGAACCCAAGGAACCTACTTACTTATAGATATAGGCACACTACTATCGTGAAAGGCCGGATCTGGAGTTCGGGCCCTATGTCCCCATTCAGAGATCACCTAATGACTTCTTCAAAGAAAGGAAGGCACGGGAAATAGTTCATCTTGCAGACCACGATAAACCGGACAACCGGCGGACTTGCCTGGGGGGCTGACTCACGACAGGTAGAAACCCCGCCTTTTTCCCCTAAAGCCGATTCCACTCATAAGAGTGACATAAAGGACCAGACTTGAGGAAACACCGATTTTGGGCCTAAAAAGGCGCTCCCGAGGCTATCATCACAAAGAAGAAAGCAATTAGTTCCACTAGTGCACAGGGCAGGTATCACTCTTATTCCCATAAACAACACAACTCCCCTGCGCGCCATTCCTCAAAGAAAGCATTCGGCAAGGCATGCAAGCGCCCTATAGAGTAGCCGATTTTGCACGTAGAATGAATTCAAATAATCATTTTCATAAGAGGCGAATCGCACTCCCTCGATCTCAACACGTAGCTCTTCATCGGCTCGTCTTCTGCTATCGTCTGCTCATCTCTTAGTTACATGGATGCCTCCTCTTAACTTGCTTCCTATAGCTAGATAGATAAGACTATGCGAGCGTTATCAAGAATATCGCCTTATAGTCTTCATCTTACCGTCTGCATCTATAAGGGTAGAGAAAGTATAGGAATAAGGAATGCATTATAACAAATAAGATTTAGCAAGGTGAGGCTGGGACGAGAGACAATCCATAGAGCTATGATTCTTTTGTGACTTCCACCTTTCGTCGAGTGTGAAATGGTGGGCTTTATGCCCTCCAGTTTGGCATTGGTTGGTCAAGATGCACCTGAGGCTTAGATTAAGACAAAGAAGCCACCTCTTCTTTCAGGTTGGAAATCTTGTATATACATGCACCTTTTGCAAGAGGATACGAACTGGTCACTATCACACCACCTTACCTGGTACACACTGTACCAACCACTGATTAGAATGACTACCGACAGCAAGTCATCCAAAGGGAACCACTTTTGGGGGAGGAGAGCAGAGGAGGGAGAAAAGAAAGATATTCTCGTACTATGCCTGGATGGATTGTGCAGGAACTCTGAACACGCGTCACTATTACGGGTGCTTTTCCCGCTTATGGGTTAGTAGGTGCTGCTAGGTAACTATGTGCCTCTCGGTCAACTACCTACACCTCTACCTATGCACAATGTCACCCGTGCCTATGCCTCTGCGACCTATGCCATCCCTGCTCCAAGGGCACGCCAAAGAACTTCACCCCAAGAAGCAAGGAGCAAGAAAACGCTTTTATGATACAAGGCTAACGAAGAAGCAAAAGCCCAGATCAGTAAGGGCAGCAAGAAAACGAAGAAGCATAAGTAATAAGTTATGTTAGGTTCTTAGTAAGTAGGGCCTCGGGAGGGAGAGCTCACTTCCACGTTAAGATAAATTGCTTTATAGACTTTATGGGGCAAAGCGAGCGGGCTGGGCTTGAGCTTCTGCTGGATCAGGCAAGAAGAGGCCGAGGTAAGAAGAAGATTCCCTAAAGTATAGGGGAACTTCGATTCCAAAGTCCTATTAAGCTCAAAATGGAACGGCCCGCCTGGTCACTATGAATGAATATTACGTCAATAGAGTGAGTAGTTCTTTCCGTTGTGCCCTTAACACGAAGCTAGGGCAGCTCTGTCGCCGATCGAGCACGCTGCTTAACTTCAGGAGTCATCTTTCCGTTGAGGCCCAGTTTCGCTTTGTAGCTTGCTCTTTCCCAAGATGTATAAACTCCTATTGGTTGGCTTCTGTACAATGGTCAAAGTTCGAGCGAGTATGGTTCTTTCTTTCCCTAATCGCTGGTTCTTGGAGTTCTAGCGCAATTCTTTCAGGCCGTCGTTCCAACAGCGGATCTTGCGCCCTCTGTGCTCCAAACACGAGGATCGGCCACTAGACTATCTCTAATAGTCAATTCAATAGTTGAAGACTCGTTCTACAGAACGAGTCTTTCAGATAGTCGTTTACGGAACATCGACTGAACTTAGTAACTACACTACCACGTTTACCTAATTGGAGATACCATTGTTTCTGGTACAGAAGTTCCTATATCAATGTGAAATGCCCTACTTTTGAATGCGGTTTGAACCATTGATTTACGTAATTGGAACTCTTCGTCGGATTCGTTCAAGCCATTGTGAATAAACAATTGGCAGAACTCCGCAACTTTTTATTGTTAGGAGTAGGGGCTTTCTTGTACGCTTCTCTCCCCCCTATCCTTTAAAGCGAAGTGAAACCTTTGGAACAAGCTTTGGGTCTAATCAGAGGGTAGAAATTTATCCCGCAACCTCGATCGCATCTTGTCTCATGTACTTTCCTTTGCCTTTCCAGACACGCAAAAGACACTCATCTTCCACTTCTTATCCAAAGTATTGAAGGTGTATTTTGCAAGCTCACGCAGAAATGATTTTGCAGGTGCCCATAATCACTATGATATATGGGTATTTGATGAATTCCAAGACCCTTTGCTAGAAAATTCGCATGGGGATGCATCAAAAGCGGGAATGACTTGGGCAAATATCCTACTCAAGCTACTTGACAGACAAGAATGCAGGGTTGACTCCAAGTATTCCAGGATATTTACAAAGAAAAGAAATGTACTTGTTATGATCGCTAATAAAGTACCCCTTTCCTTCACTGTATCATGCGCCTTCATCAGGTCCACCTTGATGGCACACCTTGGCGAGCCTCTATCCCGATGAAAATTGCGCAATAACTCCTGAGCTAACAGGATGTTGTCCCCTATCCTTCTTCCTTTAACAAAGGCCATTTGTTGCTTGCCCACAAGATGAGGGATGACAACTTTCAATCGATTGGCCAAGATCTTAGCAATACACTTGTATAATGTATTGCAACACGAAATAGGCCTAAAATCCTTTAACATTGTTGGGTTTGGGACCTTAGGGATTAGGGAAATGGCTGTTACATTCATTTCCCTAAGAATTCTTCCTGATCTGAAAAAGGATTTAACTGCTGCACATACTAAGCTTCCCACAATGTTCCAAGCTCTTTTCTTTAAAAGAGCATTGAACCCATCCGGCCCCGGGGCCTTACTATCTTTCATTGAGAAGATTGCATCTTGAATTTCCTCATTGGTAACTTCCCTAGCCAGCTCCCCACACTGAGAATTATCGAGTCTTCGAGGTAAGGCCCTTCCAAGCAGGTCATAATCAAGAGTGGGCCGTGGCTGGTTCTCACTTAAAAGCCTTTGAAAATATTTAATAGCTTCCTCCTTAATAGCATTGGGGTCCTCTATTCTAGAGCCATCCTCTCTTGTAATCGATACGATCTTACTTCTTGCATGATGGCTCTTAACTGCTTTAAAGAAAAACTTGGTATTGAGATCCCCGGGAATCATTGCCAAGAAGAAGGATTTCATTCCATCTGGTTTGCTCCTGTTCAACTTCAATTACCATATGGAGATGGAGGTAAACGTGTGTCTGTGTGTGTGTGTGTTTGGGGGGGGGGGGGGGGTAAATGCATTCGATTGCAGTGTGAAAATGCTGCACTTGAATGCCATATCACATGCCATGTGGCACAGGTCCCTCTAAAGGTTCACTAGTCCCCTCTAGGTTTTACAAAAAATTAAAAAAAATAAATCCAGGCGTATGGCCCTGATTTAATGGGTCAAAAATATATGTTTTCTATGAAAAAAATACCACCATTCATTCTAAACACCATTAGTGACTAGGACGTCGAGTACGTGGACATCGGTTTTGGACCACATCCTTCTACCAGCGTCGAAAGAAGCGAAGAGGGAGCCGGAGTAGCCCGAGTACCACAGCTTCAAGGGAGAAAAGGAGGCTGCAAACGTAAACAGTGAACAATGTCTATGAACAGTATTACCGACATCCGTAATGAACAATGTCGGACGTTCGTGAATAGTGACGGACGTCCGTGATTTTGACCTCCCACTGTCCATAGGTCACGAACGTCCGTGGGCGTCGTGACGGGGTTTTCTAATTTTGCAAAATTTTCATTTTTTAGTCTTTTATTATTATTAGGACTCTTTATTTCAAATTAATTATTGGTGGCCTATATAAGGAGGCTTGTAAAGACAATTTAATTAGTTATTGATTATTGAATGAGCTTTTGCTTTGTGGAGAAAGATTCTTCTTCCCCGTGATGGGTTTGGTTTGAGGCCAAGGGAGTGATTCCCATATATCTTCTTTGATCTTTTATTATCTACTTTCTTTGATCTTTTCATATATTAACTATTGATCTCTGTTTGCTTCTCTAAACCTCAATCTATTAGTTTCTTGATCCCAAACCCTCAACCCTTTCTGAAACCCTAAATCAAACAGAGCCAAAGCCCTTTTCTAAACCATAAACCTAAACCAAACCATAAGCTTATTACAAAACTATAAACCTATTTCCACAGCCCTAGTTTGAACCCGTGAATCTACAACGAATCAACGACAAACGCCCAAGCCTGGAAAAGCTAGAATTCTATCTCTGGCTGATCCTGCCTCAAATCTAACAGGACTTGTGCATCGGACTGGACCCTACTCAGATCTAGCGTGATCTACCCGTAAAAATTCTTCCAACCCTAAGGTATTTAAGATAATTTTGCAATTAAACTTGAATTAATTTACTTAATTTCGGCAAAATTACAATAAATCATTAATCACGCATTTTAGGGTTACCGTCCCGCGTCAGTTTTGGTATCAGAGCCAGGTTTTCTAGGTTAGGGTATCTTTGTTTGCCATATTTATTTTATTACACTATTTTTCTTTTGTTAGTCCATATTGCAGTCCATATTAAAACCCGAATAGGAATCAGTGCTCACAATGGATTCGAGTGAGATTCTCAATACCCTTAAACGTATGCAAGAAGAATTGTATGCGAATAGTGCACGTCTGAATACCATAGAGAAAGCCCAAACATCTCTAGGAGTTGGCAATGATAGATTGCGTGGTCAAATCAACCGACTAGAAGCGGTTGATGAACTTGAAAATCAACAACAAGGGCGCAATGGTCGTCAAAGCAATCGGAATCAGAATCGTACGAATCCTCCTAGAGATGACTACGACCCCAAAGTTCAACTCCTTAAGAATGTCCGAGTTGAGATTTCGACTTTTGATGGAAGAGTGCACCCTTCAGTCTTCCTCAATTGACTTTTCGACATAGACCAACACTTTGATTGGTATGCCATGAATGACGACCGTTGTGTCAAGCTCGCTAAAATGAAATTGGTTGGTCAAGCTCGACTTTTCTGGCTCAATGTCGAGCGTATTAGAGTGAATGCAGGTTGTCCTCCCATTACCCGCTGGGACGACATGAAGGAACGACTTACTGAGAAGTATGTTCATTTATTATACCACCAACGCCTCCTCTACCAGTGGCAAAATTTACGCCAAGGTAGCATGCCCGTGACCAATTACATTGCCAAATTCAAAGAGTTCATGATGAGGGCCAAGGTATCGGAAGACCCTGAAATCACTCTCTCTACATTCTGCATCGGATTGTGACTTGATTTGCAAAAAGAATTGATTTCTCACCCCGTAGAAACTCTTGAAAGATGTTATGCACTTGTGCAAGATCATGAACGATATTTGAAAACATCGGTGGTGAAGAGAACTGAGCCACAATATAGTGGTCAACACTCCGGTGAGGGACGATTTAATCCTCCTCCCAAGCCTACACAGCCTGTTCCTACCAATACGAGGTTTGAAAAGAGAAAAGGTATAGTCAGAGAATCCTCAAGGGGCAACTCTCACGTTAAGTGCTATAAATGTCATGAGATGGGACACTTTGCCGCCCAATGCCCTAAAAAAGACCCCCAAAGGACTCTCTTCGTTGAGGGAAAGGAGGATAATAGTGAGTTAGTGGTTGAAGAAGAAGTATTTGAGCTAGACAGCACACCCAGTTGTGCAACCGTGGGTTCTTGCGAGTCCGTCGCGACGATGCGCTCGTTTAATAAAAAAATTAGAGTCGCCACCCGAAGCTTTTGGTGTCTCGGGAAACTTCAAATCAATTTTATAAGCACCGAAGTGCCAAAAATGTGACTTTGATTCACCGGTCTAACGCCAAAGGCTCTTGGATAGGGGCTTCGATTATTGATCGGAAAGGTGTTAGGCACCCGATCAACCCACTCGGAAGCAGTCTCTACTTATGGCCTAAATGAATATGAAATAAAAAAGCACTTCCTCTTGCCCGAAGGCACGATGATGGAAGAGTGGGTTGAATCCTTGGATAAAGGATTCAACCGAAAATCCTTGGATAAAGGAAAAACAAGGAAGGTAGAGGAGTAGAGGGGAGAGCCGGAGCTCTCGAGCCCTTGCAGCACACTTGCGGACCTTCGCGTAGGTGCACTTGATGAGCCTCCGATGGCTTGGATGATGGAAGAGTGGGTTCTAACCTCTAAAGCTTGCTAGCTAAGAGGTAGGAGAGGAGAGCTTGGGGGTAGCTCTCACTTAAACTCAAGGGTTTTTTATGGAAGATAGGGTTTCTAAGATAGTTTAGGATTCTGGAATTTGTATGAAAAGGGTGCACCAAAGGGGAGGAAAGTTCTCTCTTAATCTTCTCTCTTGGAAAAATTTCAAGCCCTTGTAAAGGGAGAGGTGCATTTTTATTTATAAAAGGGAGGTTAGGAGGGTACTTAAGGGCTAATTAGGGTGAGGTTTCAAATGACTAGAGGGTTGCAAATAGGGTAAACATGAGTGCAACAGTCCTAATGAGGTTCCACCCTAAACATTAAGATGGTCGACAAGTCAAACTCCAAAAGTAAAATTCGGGCAAAAACCAGAGGTCACTATAACAAAGCTTGGCGTGTGTATTACACACGCCAAACATAGCTACAACGTCCTGGAAGTCCAAAGCCCGTTGGGGCCCATCTGTATTTGGCGTGTGTAATACACACACCAAGCATGCCCCAGCTAGCTGCAGTTTTCGAACATTCTTCGGGTTGTAATTTTTGAAGCACAACTCGGATTGAGGTGATTCTTGGCTTGTTGGAAAGCTGGGAACCTCTACTTTTTTATGGTACAAGATTCAGTCTCAGCAGAGGTCCCTGCCAGCCCCGGTACATCTCTCTCTGACCATGGCCCGGGAGGGTTAACTAAGGGTTCGGGGAGGTTTCTACAATTTTGGGGTAATTCCTAAGGGTTTGGGAAGGGTCCTAAGGGTGTGGGAGATGCTATCGGAATCTCGGAGGTGTGCCTCTCTTGAAGTATGTCTCGATTGAGCCTTGGGCCAAATTTGGGTGTCTACACCAGTGATGACGAGGGCGATGTTATTGGTCATACTTTAGTTGTGAGGTGTGCCCTTACACAGCTTCAACGAGTTGAAAAGGATGACTGGCGAAGGGAGAACAACTTCCACACCTTTGCCAGATTTGGTGAAATGAGTTGTATGGTCATCGTGGACAGCGGCAGTTGCACCAATGTAGTGTCAACTCATGTCGTACGCCGCTTAGGGCTTACACCCGAAGCCCACCCGAGACCTTATAAGTTTGCATAGGTCAACTCTTCATCTATTCCCGTGTCGAAAAGGTGTCGTGTACCGATTCAGTTAGGTTCTAATTCGGGCATCTGATTGTGTGATGAGGTGCCGATGGATGTGAGTCATATCATTTTGGGAAGGCCGTGGCTCTACGATATGGACGTGACCCTTTATGGTCGATCAAACATATGCACGTTCATGCATAAAGGCAAAAAGATCACTTTACACCCTTTGCCTCCCAAAACGCCATCAACAAACAAAGTCGAGGAGGGGTCTTCGAAATCCATCAATATTGTGAGCCTTTCAGAATTCGAGAAAGCGTCGTTAGATGAGAGTGTGGTGTACATAGTTGTCACCGTTGGGAGTGCTCCCGAGTCAGTGAGCACGTGTCACAGGGAGGTTGAGCCGATCCTGAAAGAGTTTACGGACATCTTCCCGGAAAATTTACCAAACAAACTCCCTCCCCTGCGTGATATCCAACACGCAATAGACTTTGTTCTCGGATCTACCTTACTAAACCTGCCCCACTACAGGTTGAATCCAGTTGAGCATACCGAGTTGACTCGGCAAGTCAATAAGCTCCTTCAAAAGGGGTTCATCCAAGAGAACATGAGCCCGTGTGTCGTACCTGCCCTATTCACTCCTAAAAAAGATTGTACATGGCCCATGTGTGTGGATAGCCGTGCAATCAATAAGATTACGGTTAAGTATCGGTTTCTTATACCGAGGCTCTATGACATGCTCGATATGATGGTTGGTGTCACTATCTTTTCAAAGATAGACCTTAAGAGTGGTTACCATCAAGTCCAAATCCGCCCCGGTGATGAGTGGAAAACCGCATTTAAGACTAAGGATGGTCTGTATGAGTGGACGGTCATGCCTTTAGGGCTTTCTAACGCCCCGAGTACTTTCATGAGACTCATGACCCAACTGTTGAGGCCGCTTCTGGGCAAGTTTCTTGTTGTGTATTTCAATGACATCTTGATTATAGTCATGACAAGGATCAGCACTTAAACCACCTTAGGTTAGTTTGTGAAACCCTAAAGGGCGAGAAGTTGTTTGCGAACCTCAAGAAGTGCACCTACATGCAACGTTCCGTTATCTTTTTAAGATTCATTATCTCGCCGATGGAATGGTCGCGGACCCCGAAAAGGTTAAAGCCATTGTGGAGTGGCACAAGCCTAAGAGCATACACGATGTCCGCAGCTTCCATAGTTTAGCTACTTTCTATCATCGCTTCATCAGAAGCTTTAGCACCACCATGGCCCCAATTACTGATTGCATGAAAAAGGGGGACTTTAAGTGGGGCAAAGCGGCGACAAAAGTCTTTGTTGAGATCAAACAACAGATGAGTAGTGCACCCGTCATGCGATTGCCAGACTTTTCCAAAGTCTTCGAAGTTGCATGCGACGCATTGGGTGTAGGCATAGGAGGAGTGCTTAGCCAAGAGGGTCACCCAGTGGCCTATTTTAGTGAAAAACTTAATGAGGCGAAGCAAAAATACTCCACTGATGACAAGGAGTTCTATGTGGTCGTCCGATCTCTTTGGTATTAGAAAACATTACCTTAGACCGCAGGATATTGTGTTGTTCTCCGACCATGAAGCCATACGCTTTCTTGCTTCACAAAAAAAGTTGAACCCAAGGCACGCGAAGTGGGTCGAGTACCTTCAAGAGTTTACATTCGTATTAAAGCATAAGGCAGGTGCTAAAAATAGGGCTGCTGATGCACTTAGTCGTCGAGTGGCGACTTTGCGCACAATGAACACCGAGGTCGTCGGGTTCAAAAGGTTAGGGATGTCAAATTCACTAGTTGTTTTTGGAAAACTCTTTGGCACATGATGGGCACAATGCTTCAATTTTAGACGGCTTATCACCCTCAAATGGATGGCCAAATCGAGATCATGTTAGGACCTGGGATATCATTTTACCCACAGCTGAGTTTGCTTATAATAATTCTGTCAATAGGTCCATAGGCAGGAGTCCTTTTGAAGTAGTACATGGTCATAGGCCTAGGACACCACTTGATTTGATCCCCATGTATGCATCCCAGAGTGTCAGAGTCTGCCGATGCATTTGCACAACACATTCATAGCTTGCATGCCGAAATTAAGCAAAAGATTCATTCAAATAGCAATCAATATAAATTATCTGCAAATGCTCACAGGCGTTTTAAAGAATATCAAGTGGGTGATTATGTGATGGTCCGAGTTAAGCCTAAGCGGTTCCCATCGGGATCCGCAAAGAAGCTCCAATCCCAAGGCGCTGAACCTTTTATAATTTTTGCTAAGAGTGGTCCTAATGCATACGTGCTTGAGCTTCCTCCAGGTATAGGGGTTAGTTCAACGTTCAATGTAGAGGACTTGGTTCCTTACTTAGGTTTTACCCCACCTCCTGAAAACCCACTCCAGCCACCTCATATCCCAGTCAAAACCCAACCTTGCAGCCCATAGCTCTTCCTTCCCCAAGCAGACAGAGAAAAGACGAGATAGAGGATATAATAAGTGATCATGTCGTCTCCACACATGATGGGGGTTTCTAGAAGTACTTGGTTAAATGGGTCGACAAACCGGAGTCCGAAAACACTTGGATCCATGAGAATGAAGTTCTCCAATTGAACCCCGATTTGATCGACATCTACCACAAGCGTGCTTCATCGGTGATGAAACCTTTTTGGTCCAGGGGAATTGACGTGGACGTCGAGTACGTGGACATCGATTTTGGACCACCTCGCTTCTACCGGCATCGAAAGAAGCGAAGAGGGAGCCCGAGTAGCCAAAGTACCACAGCTTCAAGGGAGAAAAGGAGGTTGCAAACGTGAACAGTGAATAGTGAACAGTGTTTGTAAACAGTGTCACGAACATCCGTAATGAATAGTGTCGGACGTCCATGAATAGTGACGAATGTCCGTGATTTTGCCCCCCCACAGTCCGTAGGTTACAGACGTCCGTGGGCGTCATGATGGGGTTTTCTAATTTTGCGAAAATTTTATTTTTTAGTCTTTTATTATTATTAGGACTCTTTATTTCAAATTAATTATTGGTGACCTATATAAGGAAGCTTGTAAAGACAATTTAATTAGTTATTATTGATTACTGAATGAGCTTTTGCTTTGTGGAGAGAGATTCTTCTTCCCCGTGATGGTTTGGTTTGAATCCAAGGGAGTGATTCCCATATCTTCTTTGATCTTTTATTATCTACTTTCTTTGATTTTTTTATATATTAGCTATCAATCACTGTTTGCTTCTCTAAACCCCAATCTATTAGTTTCTTGATCCCAAACCCTCAACCCTTTCTGGAACCTTAAATCAAACAGAGCCAAAGCCCTTTTATAAACCATAAACCTAAACCAAACCATAAGCCTATTACAAAACCATAAACCTATTTCCACAGCCCTAGTTTGAACCCATGAATCTACAATGAATCGACGACGAATGCCCAAGCCTGGGAAAGTTCAAGTTCTATCTCTAGGCCGATCCTGCCCCAAATCTAATAGGACTTGCGCATCGGACTGGACCCTACTCGGATCTAACGTGATCTACCCATCAAAATTCTTCCAACCCTAAGGTATTTAAGATAATTTTGCGATTAAACTTGAATTAATTTATTTAAATTCAATAAATTTGCGTTAAATCATTAATCACGCATTTTAGGGTTACCGTCCCGTGTCAATTGGCCACATGGTCAATGGTGTAGATATATATTTTTCAGACAGCGGTTGATAGACGTTGTGCATGTGGCACTCAATCCTTTGTTTGCACCATTAGATGAAGAATACAAAATAATAATAATAAATTATAAAACCCTTTACAGACTGATGAACCCTCGAGGAGACCAGTTCCAAGCGGGATCACGTAGCATGTGATCTAGCACTCGAAGACACTGCAAACAAATGCAGTTTCCCATTTCCTTATATGTGTGTGTGTCCGGGTATGTGTGCAAAAGGATGCTTGGGACAGAAATTTTGCAATGCCTCGCGGAACCACTTCATGATAGACATAACTGAGACTATTCAAAAATTTAGTTTGGGACCACAAGTAGAACTTTATGAAATCTTTATGAATGTCCTATATATGGGAAGAGAGATACAGTGTAGGATACTAGGATATCTTTTTAATAAAAATAATATATTCTTGGTTGAAGCGTAAAGCTCTCCCTCATCTTTTTAGTTTGACTTCTCTCTCTTTTAGCATCATCTTGGAGAATGTGAGTTTTAGTTTATTTTGTTTTCTCTTATGGCCTGCATCAAAGTATTATAAAAGCTAGGTTTACCGAGTGATCATCGTGAAACCATAGCACTCGATCTCCCAGAATAACCATATTGACTTCCTATGGAACCAGAGATAAAGGAAGAGAAGGGCACAAAGATTGCAACAAGGAATCATGTGCAACCAAAAGCAATTAGATTATCTAATGCAATTCTTGCATCAAGAAGCAGCTGTACTTCAAAACTCATGATCCTGGCATGAGGTTTTGAATGTAAGTAGATCAAAAGTAGAGTGTGATCGCGATTTAAATGGTGAAGGTATCTCAAAACAATTCCCTATGGAAGATCCACAATTGGACCACATCTTGGGCATTGTAACTGTCTCAGAATGATTCCCTGTTGATGATTAACAATCGCATCTAGATGTGAACGGCAGTCAAGTTTCATAGAATCTTCCTGTAGGAAATCAATGGTAACGTATCATCAACTAAAACTCGAGGACAAGTTTCTCCTAAAAGGGGCAGAATGATGTGGCATATGGGGAAAGAAGAGAAGAAAGACTGAATACGAAAGAGAAGAAGAGGGGGAGGTGGGGAAAAAAAAGAACAGGGAGAGATAGGAAATCCGCGCGCGCGCACACACACACACACATATATATATATAATGATTTTAGGAGAGATTCCTTTCTTCCACAGGACCACTCCCTCCTGAATTTTAGGAGAGAAAGATTCATCTCTCTCTCTCTCTCTCTCTCTCTCTCTCTCAATTTGGGTACATGATTAATATTTTAGGGATTGTAATTAAGCCTGTATTTATTTAAGTTATTTTAGTTGGCTAAGAGACTTTATTTAGCTTAGGATTTCATTAAATAATGATTTTTTGTAGAGACTACTTTAAAACCTTGTGAGATTTTAGTATAACCCGCACGCACGCATGTCACGCACACACACACACACACACACACACACACACATATATATATATATATATATATATATATATATATATATATATATATATATATATATATATATATATATTACTGGCTATGATTTTAGGAGAGATTCCTTTCTTCCACGGGACCACTCTCTCCTGAATTTTAGGAGAGAAAGATTCATCTCTCTCTCTCTCTCTCTCTCTCTCTCTCTCTCAATTTGGGTACATGATTAATATTTTAGGGATTGTAATTAAGCCTGTATTTATTTAAGTTATTTTAGTTGACTAAGAGACTTTATTTAGCTTAGGATTTCATTAAATAATGATTTTTTGTAGAGACTACTTTAAAATCTTGTGAGATTTTAGTATAACCCATGTGTGGGCCAACAAGGGACCGCACACATTCAACAAAAATTAGACTAACACAACTTTTGTTGCATCGAGAAGAATTCGTATTTCAGAACTTGCGCTCATCGGTTAGATTTTGAATGTATATAGATTTGAACAAGGTATAAATTATCTTAGAAGATCCACAATCATATCATGTATTGATGATGAAGGTGCCTCAAAATAAATATCCAAGGAAGGTCAACAAATAGAGTGTAAAGGCATCTCAAAATGAATCATGGAAGATCAACACCGAAATCATGACTTCTTTGTAGAAACATCTCAAAATGAATCTTTGTGAAAGGTGAAGTTGTTGGAGATAAAATGTATGCAAGGTAAATGTGATGCGCTAGTGTTATAAAAGTCTAGTTGGGTTAGTGGGTTTAGTCCCACATTGGTTGGAAATGTGTAATGTATTATTGTTCCCTCTATATATAGAGGCTATCTCATGTAACTAAAATTATCACACTTAGTAACAATGCAGTCCATTCAGCATCCATGCTCTATCTTCTCTCTCCTCCATCACGCTTTCTCTCTCATAAACCCTAATTATGGGATGCTCATTGTTAGTTAGTTTATCATTATATTAGTCCATTTGTTTCAACTTGGTATAAGAGCCAGTTGATCTCGTGTGTCCGTAGTGTGGTCATGGATCAGTTTCATCTGACGTGTTGCAGAAACGCTGCATAGATGGATCTTTGTGCATCAGAAATCAGAAACCGTTCTATAGTTTTTGTTTCTCCAACATGTTCTTCCTTTTACCTCCAACTAGGGTTCAGATGTAATGTTAATTGCACCCATAATTTTCTTGAGCAGCAGCCACATCCAACTTTATTTTTAACATGTTTTGTCTTTCCTCTAATCATTCTAAAAAAATGAAGAACAAAAAGGGGAAAAAAGGGCAGATCTATTTTTTTAAGTGGAAGAAGAGGAAAAGTGAAGTAGAAAGAAAAGGAAAAGAAGAAAGTGAACAAAAATATGTGGGAAAAATAAAAGACCCAAAAAACTATGCGTGGAGGTCAAAATTTGACCATGGTCAACCTTGGACCTCAAACCAACCTGAAAACTTAGAGTTTAGCATAACTTGATTTTAGGAGATTTATGGTATTCTTTTAGAATTTTTTTGAAAAGTTTTTGTCGTGTATTCAAAGGAAAACGTTTGTTTCAGGAGACTGCCTTGAGATCTATGGCTGAGAGATTTGGTTCGAGATGCAAATTTTGAACCAAAATACAGTTCTGCCGACCCGGACCGAAACCGACCTAAAATCGAAAAAAACAAAATTCCGACCGGTTTGGTTTCAGTTTTGGGCCGCCAAAACCAAAAGACTGATTGGGCAAGTTTAGAAAACCGACCCGAAAACGAAAAACCCGAAAAAAATTCAAATAAATAAATAGTGAAAACTGAAACCAAACTGAATCGAACCGATTTTTTTAGGTACAGGTATAACCAAACCTAAATTTTCATTTTCCTTTCAGTTAACCAAATCTGCACCCCTAGATCTGGTGGCCTTCCCAATGCCTGATGAAAATCTCCTGAAAAATGGTTTGGTTATTTTTTTTCATGTTGGGTCATCGAAAATGTCGCTCCGACGATCCTACAGTTCGTTTGTGCGTAGGATCTCTTTTGCCTTGGTGATTGTATTTGTAGCTGACGCCCTACCCCTAGTAGCAGGAAGCTTCTACTTAGTGTGTCATTCCCGCTTCGGAATCTCGCTCCCACTTCCGACCGTAAAACAGGGTAATTTCAAACTCTTGATGACGCTCCCATTCCAAACACACTATATGCTTCCTACCGCTCCTGGTAACTAAGGCCCTACCCTTTTTCTCTCTTTGACCTGTGGATTTATAGATGGTTGCAATTGGTGCTGATCTTGTAGCTGGATGCTTCTGTATTATTTGTGGAACTGATTAGATGGGTGTGTAGGTGCCAGTCTCATGTGATGTAGAGATGGCTGGTGACTAGCTTGTGTTTTTTTGTGAGCTTGTGATTTGCAACTCAAGGAGCAACTGGTCCTAATGATTATTTAGTGTTGACTTGCACAACCTACCATAGTGTATTGATCTAGTAAGTAAAAATGGAGAAAAAAGAGGAAAGAATAGACGGTGAAGATACTTCCGTTGGCATCTTGAAGAGGAAAAAATACGTGATATGGCAGTTGGAATACAGTGCAGCCTGGTTCAGTCTATTATGATGTATCAAGGATCAAAATTCCGGATTTCGTTTCGGTTTCAGTGGGGACCGAAACTGAAATTTCAGCCGAAATTTTCAACACCATACAAAAAAACCGAAAATTAGGGATTTCATTTCGGTTTCAGTGGGAACCGAAACCAAAATTTTGGACCGAAATTTCGGTCATTTCGGATGAAATTTTGACCCTTGTGATGTATTGCCAAAAAAAAGTAGGTTGTGGCTGATGGAGTTGTAGGTAGTGTGGCTGCAGATATGTGGAAGTTATTTTTCCCCTTTTTCTTTGAGGTTTGTAGTGCATACATATATTGTACTATTACCTGTCTTTGGTTGTTGATGATGGATCACCGTTTAAACCTGGTAGTCATGTTGTTGGTGCCAAGAACATGTTGTAGGCTAAGTACTTAGCCACTTGTTTGGATCATCGTGTGTACCATGACCACTTGAGCGCGAAGTGTTGCACCAAGTTGTTGGTGAGTGCAAGTGTTTGCCCCACGTTGTTGTTTGTTCTTGGACACCTAGGTGCAAGTCGTTTTATAGTGACTATATCAAGCCATGGGAGATGATGGTGTATACGTGTAGCTTTTATGCATTTGTGGGCAAGTTAGACATCCATGTCATGGATGCTCGAACTTGAGGGGGAGTGTTGGAGATAATATGTTAGGTATGGTACATGTGATGTATTAGTGTGTTATAAGAGTCTAGTTGGGTTAGTAGGTTTAGTCCCACATTGGGTGAAAAAGAGTCTTCTATATATAAAGGCTATCTCACGTACCTCAAATTATTACAATTAGTAACAATGTAGTCCATTTAGGGGGGCTAGTGATTTTTTTGTGAAAAGGAAGGATCTAGGTTCGGGGGGGCTGCCACCCAGTAGGGCCCAGCCAACAGCCCTTGGTGGGCCCAAGCAAGCCCCCGAATCTTTCCCTTTGGTCGTTAACGGCAACATTTATGAGGATAATAAATTGCTCAACCACAAGAGGATGGTTCTGTTACTTTTCGATTCATCCACAAAGAGCTACAACAGGGACGGTATTCTCATTAAAGGGTCCTTAATTCGGTTGCTCGGCAACCAATACAAAACGGAGATTACAGTGTCCAAGATATCCACAAATTGCTTTCTGTTGGTATTTGCCGAGGAGGCAGTTCCAGCGATTGAGACTTTGCACAAGGTGGGGACGGTCCGGTGCAGGGGTACGGAAGGTCGTTTCGTCCGTTGGGAGGAAGATTTGTACAGAACCTCGTTTCAAAATGGGGAAAGCGACTTCTGGATGCGCATCCATGGATTACCGCCTCACGCTTGGACCAATGAAGTCCTCAGCGGTATCAGAAGAAGGTGCGGGACTTTCCTCGGGACCGACCCTTACACCGCGACTGGGGTGGATATCCGGTTCACGAGAATATCGGTGCACTACAAGGACATTAGTCAGATACGGCGGAGGGGAGATGTCCTCGTTAACGGGTGCCGCTATAGGTGCTGGTTCAAACTAGAGTGGGGTAAAAGGATAGTAGTGGCTGATAACCGCGAAGTACGAGCTAGAGGGATAAGGCCCAGTGACGTACAAGATTCGGTTATCCGACGGGACAAAGTTCCTCGCGAGAACGGCCGGGGTAATGGGAAAGGGGAAAGATGGCAGCCGACGAAGCTCTCAGAACTCAATCGCTCGTGAATCAGGGCTCCATTCCAATAGGTGTTTGGTTCTAATAGCGGACGGCTCCGTCCGGGAAGCCCTCGGCCATCTCGAATCAACGTGGCATTATCGGATGGATCAAACAAATCGGTTGGTCTTGGACCGTTGGAAGCAGGCTTTTTTCGATGCTCACATGGCCAATGGAGGTCACCGTAGGATATATATAGCCAACAGATGGAGGATCAGACGTTTCAGATGGCTCAAATGAAGTCGACAGCATGATGGTTGAGGTTCCTATACAAAGGAATGCTTCGAAGGGACATGTCGAGGCCTCTTTGCTTCTTGAGGAGGGAGTATTTAAGGAGGGTAGTCGGTTTTCAACACATGGAGGGTTACTTGATAAAGGCGCAGGAAATTGCAACTCCAGCACGTGCCATCTGAACGGCAAGGAGGTTGTAATAAAGAGGGATGGGGCGGCTTTAATTGCTCCTGACGGTTCGGTTGGTGAAACACGTGGGAGGGCGCCGTATATGGCTGACAGCGGTTTGGTAGGTGAGACACATGGCAGGGATGATTGGGACTCGCCACTTATTTCTGTGGGGTGTGCGAACACGACGTCAATGAATGGTAGTCGGTAGAGAGTTAGGAGGCTGACACCTGTAAAGGGCAATCTTCTCTCACACACATGCGGTGTTCTTTCCGGAGGGATTGCGTACTTGGCTGACGCGGCTTCGTGCTCTCAAGTGTGCGACACAATCACCTCTAACGATGTTCAGGCTGCTAGGTCAGGCGTAGGTTTGTCGTCGGGGACTAAGGGTTGGCCTACTGGGTCGTGGCCCTTTATTGACCCACCTATCTTGGAAAAAATCCTTGCAGGCACTTCACTAAAGTTCGGTCGTTTTCGCAGCCTAGGTCTAATGGGCCTGGGTTGCACTCGTGTTTTTCAAATATTTTTGTGGGTCGTGCGTGCAGATGTAGCGGAACTTTGTGAGGGCCCAATTGTAAGCAATATCCCCGAGCACATCTGTCACCACCGGAAAGGGGAGGAATGGTCCCGCTGACTATATTTATACTGGCTCGGATTCTATTGAACAGTTCTCATCCGACGGCGAGCTTGCTATGGTTTCCATGGTCGAAATACAAGGGTCCGAAGGGGATAGGTTGGCTAATCTCGGTGAAAGTTTAGGGGTGTCTTTCAACGGCCCGAGGCATGCCTTGGTCAAAGTATATCGGGATATTCTGGAAAAGGGCAGATGCGACCTATGGTCGAGAGGATTAACGGAGTTAAGGGTAGGGTCAAATCCAAATGGGGTCTATTTTACTCCCAACATAAGAAGGGAGCCAAAATATGTAAGGGTAAAACCGTGTGACGTGGTTTCCCCTAAGGGACTCCGCTGGAGTGGTGTTAGCGGGGTGGCTTTGGTGGGCTGGTCTTAATTCGGTTTCTTTATGATGTATATCTTAGCTGGAATGTCAAGGGATAGGGTGATAGGGACAAAAGGTTGTTGGTTAAGTCTTTCATTAGAGGGCAGCATTTTGAGGTGATTGGTTTGCAGGAGACCAAGTGGGAATCGGTGAACGAGTCGTTGGTTCGCTCGGTTATAGGAGCAACCTCATGGGAATGGTTGGTGATTGACACGGTTGGTAGCAGGGGTGGAGTGCTCCTTGCTTGGGATGTCACTGTTTTCAAATTGGTGGATTCTGAGATAGGTAGTTACGTGGTTGCGACACTTTTGCATGATAACAGGATTGGTAGTCAGTGGGTGGCCACTACCGTCTATGGGCCGACGGTTAATAGCCTCAGGCGTGAGTTCTTCAAATTGAGTGTTATGATTAATAGATGGGATTGCCTCGTGTGTGTGTGTGTGTGGCGGCGGGGGGGGGGGGTAATTTTAATGCCCTTTGTAATGCGGGGGGAAAAAAATGGGGCAGATATATCTCACGGCGAAAGATCTCTTCATGGAATGTATTTCGCAAGGTGCCCTTTTTGATTTAGGTATGGCGGGGGGCGGTTTACCTGGTCGAATGGTCAGGAGTCGCTAATTTTGTGCATATTGGACAGATTCTTATGTGGGATGAATTTTCTCGATCTAATGGTGAACACATCAGTTCAATTACGGCACACATCCTCTTCGGATCATAAGCCAATTGTGCTTTGCTGTCATGATTGCCCTTCATCGGGAATCGTTTCAAGTCCATTTCGGTTTGTCAACGCATGGTTGCTGGATGAGGACTTCAAAGGCGGACTGGAAGGGTGGTGGAATCATAGCCATATTGTGGGCACATCGTGGTATATTTTTAAAAGCTGAAACTGCTGAAAGCTCACATACAAGCTTGGAATAAAGATAGATTCGGGGTGGTGGGAAGGCTGAAGGAAGGCCTTCTGGAGGAGATTGAGATGTTTGATCAATTGGAAGAGTGTGGCCCGCTCTCAGAGGAGGATAGGGAGGTCAGGTTAGCACTTAAAGCGGCTTACAATATGAAAGTGCTGGAAGAGGAACAAATTTGGCGGCAAAAAAGCTAAGCCTCAATGGCTGCAAGAGGGAGACGGCAATACTAAGTTTTTTCACGCCATTGCAAATGGTCAGCGGAACCATAACCAAATCGCAGCTATTGAAATTGGCGGGGTCAGGTATACGGATGAGAATGCGGTGTATGCGAAGATAGTGGATTTCTATAAGGGTTTGAATGATTTGGGAGGGGAAGGAAGACCAGCTCTAGATGGTGTGGCTTTCAATTCTATCGATGCGGATAAGGCCGCGTTCCTAGAAAGGAGGTTCATGGAGGAAGAAGTGAAGGATGCTTTGGAGAAGCTGGGTAGTAACAAGTCTCCTGGCACGGATGGCTTTGCCATAAAGTTCTTCATATCTGCATGGCACATCATAGGTACCGACTTCATGGCTTTTATGGGTGATTTTCATATGTATGGCAAGATGGCAAAGAGTATCAATTCCTCGTTTATTGCCCTCATACTAAGTGTACTTGGGCCAGTGACATTGCATATTTCAAACCGATCAGCTTAACGGGGTGTACTTACAAGATTGTTGCTGAAGTGTTGGCTACTCGTCTCAAGGGAGTGATAAGTTCATTGATTTCTAATGTGCAAGGAGCTTTTATCCCCAGCAGACAACTTTTAGACATCGATGTTATGGCATTGGAAACAATTAACTCAGTTAAAAAGTAGAAGGATAAGGGTTGGATTTTCAAGATCGGCATGGAATAGGCATATGATAGGGTGCATTGGGATTTTCTCGATTACATGTTGGTCAGAATGGGCTTCGGTGTAGTGTGGATGAAGGGCTGCTACGTGTCAATTAGGTTCTCGGTGTTGATTAATGAGGTGCCTCACGGGTACTTCAGAAGTAAGGGAGGGCTCCGTCAAGGATGCCCGCTTTCACCGATGTTATTTAACTGCATCGAGGAGGCTCTTCATAGATTATTCTCGAGGGCGGAAGATCTTAACCTCATCACGGGTTTCACGGTGGCAGACAATGGAATGTTGATTTCCCACTTGCAATACGCCGACGATATTATGGTTTCCTGTAACGGAAGTCGGGGTGATACGGAAGTTAAGGCGGTCACCGATATTTTGGTTCTCTTTGAAGGTGTGTCTGGCCAGAAGATCAATTTGCGCATGTCTAGCCTGGCTGGCATTAACATCCCCAATAAGGAAACTGAGAGAGTGGCTGAGTTGGTGGGATGTAGGAAGGAAACTTTGCCTATCACTTATCTTGGAATACCTTGGGGTATCGGGATGTGTAGAGCGAGGAGCTGAGAGGGGCTGGTGCAAAGATTCCAGAAAAGCTTGGCTACATGGAAAAGCAAGATGCTTAGCAATGGGGGGCGGCTCACACTCATCAAATCTACTCTTGCTTCCATACCGGTTTTCATGGTGTCGATCTTCAAGGCTCCGATGAGCATTACGAAGAAGTTAGAGAAGATTACTCGGGATTTTTTGTGGAATGACAATGGGGACCAAAAGAAGTTTCATCTCGTGAAGTGGACGGAGTGTTGTGATCATAAGGACAATGGGGGTTTAGGTATTCGGAGGCTTCGGATTCTCAACATAGCGCTCCTGGCAAAATGGTTGTGGAGGCTGGGCAAAGGTAGAGAAAGGGATAAGCTCTGGTGGCAACTAGTTACAAACAAATATGGGGCGTCGAAGGAGCCATGGCACTACAGTTTTAGGTCTAATATTTAGTGGGCTTGGTGGAAAGATATTGCGTGAGTTTCATTCGAAATGGTCCTAGGTACAGTTGGGGTGATGGTTAGCGGAACCGATTTGAAAGGACATCTGGGTGGGGGGTCAACCGCTTCAAGTGAGGTTCCCTGTGGTTTATATGCTCTCTGACTCGAAGGACGCGGTTATTAGTCATTTCTCTTAGTCGGTGCAAGACTCTTGGGTTTGGAATATTACAACTCGCCACGACCTCAGAGAATGGGAAGTTGCCAAATTCAAAAACCTCATGTGCCTCCTCAGGGGGTTGACCCCAAATGATAGTAACAGGAACCGAAAACTCTGGAAGCATTCGGCCAAAGGGATCTTTTCGATCAAATCTATTTACAATCAGGTTTTGAAGCTGGATAAGATCAGTAGCAGTGGTCGGTGGTGGTCTGGGTTTTGGAGAATTAAGATTCCGCCCAAAATTAAATTATTTGCGTGGACAGTAGTGCGGGGAAGACTCCTTACTAGAGATCAGCTGGTGAGGAGGAACATTCCGGTGAAAAACAAATGTCTCCTTTGCATGCGAGATAGAGAATCGGTGGCGCTCTGCATTGTTCTTTTGCGCGTAGCATTTGATGTAAAATCTTTGGGTTCTTCAAGGTCAATTGGGTTATGCCGGAAGGGTCTGCTCACATGATGGAAATGTGGAAGGCAGCTGAGGTGGATGAGCAGCGGAAGGAGTTGTGGCCCTTGACCGCGTATGCGGCGTTCTGGGTAATCTGGATTGAGAGAAATAGCAGAGTGTTCAGAAGAAGGGGCTAAGCCGCTTGGGATGGTTATTCGCGAAATCAGGGACCTGGTTGTGAGTTGGAATGCTATAAAGATGGCTGATTTTGAGGAAGGGCTGCAACATTTTCAGCTGCTCTGGGACCGTTGTCCCGGCTAATGGTCTCGGAGTGCCGTGTTGTGGTGGTGCCTCCTGGGGGATAGGCTTCATCGCGGCTTTGCTCAGGTTCCCGGGTGAGTTTTTGGGGAGTTTTCTGTTTTGGGTAGTGTCTTACTATCCGCTAAGGTATGTATCTTTCTTCTCTTTTAATATATTAGCTTTGTTATCATCTCAAAAAAAAACAATGTAGTTCATTAGTCTCCCTCTTCTCCTCTATCCGTCTCTCTCTCATGGTCTCATAAACCATAATATGGGTATGCTCATCTTTAATAAGTTTATCATTATATTAGTTCATTAGTTTCAATTGAAGTTGTCTAAAAACAACTCCATGTGGAAGACCAACGACTGGATCAAGGTTTGAACAATGATAATAATTTATATCACCATCTTGTAGATGACCAGCAAACGATGGAGATTTGGATTGTGACAAAGTTCTCGATCACCTTCCTACAAATGATCTATGGTCTGATGAAAAATTAAATGGTAGTTCCAAATCAAGTTGCTGAAAAAATCCATTGTTTGATAACGATATGTTATGTTACGGATCAGATATCCGATAACAATCAATGGACAAATGATCAGTCCAAAAGTGGGGATAGTATTGTAGTAAATATAATATTAATTCAAAATCAAGTACGAGTAACAGGCATCTTTTAACCAGGAAGAATAGACTCATATTTTTTGGGCAAAAAAAAAGGGAAAAGGAACAATGAAGCAAATATGTTGGTAAAGGGAAAAAAAGGAAAAGAAGAGAGAGAGAGAGAGAGAGAGAGAGGGAGTTGTGGGACACGTAGAGGAAATATATATATATATATATATATATATATATATATATAACACTTATGTATGCATGTATGTATATATATGGGGGAAAATTCATTACTCTCTCTCTCTCTCTCTCTCTCTCTCTCTCTCTCTCTCTCTCTCTCTCAATTACTGTAAGTTGTTAAAATTTTAAGGATTCTTATTAAGCTTGTTTTTATTTAGGTTGTTTTAATTTACTAGGAATCTTTGTTTAGCTTAAGATTCAAAAACTTAAAAATCTTTGTGGGACTACTCAAATCTCAAGAGATTTTGATTTAACCCATATGTGAGCACCCAAGAAAGGTTCACTAAGTTATTATTAATGTCTTACATATATGGGGGAAGAGATTAAGAGTATGAGATTGGTTTGTCCTCTTAATAATATAGTTTATTATTATGGTTAAAGCTTAGAGCTCCTCATAACTTTCTAGTTTTAGTTCTCTCTTTTGGCATCATCTTGAAGGTATGTGAGTTTTAATATTGTTTTTTTTTTCCTTTCTTTAGGCCTGCATTGTATAGCAATAGAGTATTGAGAAATCAATAATAATTTCAGTCATACTTATGTATTTTATTACAAGTTAGTCCAAAAAGTGGAAGAAAAAAATCACCTCCACCAGACACCCCTGCATCTGAAAGAAGCACCAAACCAAGGCCTAGCAAGCAAATGGCTGCGCCCAGAAACTGCCAGTGAGAATACCATGCTTTCAAGAATATCCACGTGAGAATGATGACCCATGGTATAGTCCAACAGTCCAATATTGTCACACTAGTAATTGATGAAAACTGGTACGCCTTGATAACTGCAATGAAGGATCCATATTATTCATAATCTCTGAACCTAAAGAAGACCACCCAAATATAATATACATCCAAGAATCACAATATTTGCCATAAAACTGAGACAGTCTATTAAGGTTAGCTTTATTAACACCCACGGAATCTAGGAGGGCACCGACGCCAAAAACCATTGATTGCTTTGAATCGGATGATGGAGATAGTTTTTCACCCCAATCTTCCACACAAGGGATCTTGAGATCATGGGTGTACCATCAAACGGTCTGTTTTTTATTCCACATGGCATAGATCCAAAATAATGGCCCTAAAATTACGTTTAAGCGTGACGGGCCATGTGATTTTAGGGTCACTTTTTGGCATATGTGCCACGTGGAATAAAAAACTGGCCGTCTGATGGTATGCTCATGATTTCTAAATCCCTTGAGTGAAAGATGGGAGCGAAAAAGAATATCCATCGTCTGATTCAAAGAAATCAATGGTTTTTAGAGTATGCCCTCCAAGATTCCGTGGTTGTTAATAAAGCTACCCTTATATTAATCCTAACACATTTATTTATTGAAGTCAGATCCTTGTTCAATATGGTTATAGTTCCTGACAAATTGAACTCCCATTATTCTAACAAGTAAAAATCATTTTACGTGGTCGCCAATCACCATCTCCATTTCAAGCATCAGCCTTGTGGACGTGATCTTAAAAAAAAATTAAATGATAATCTTCAACCTATCTAGCACTATACCTATAAACAAACAAGAAGGTATTATTATAACGTAGATAATTTTCATAAATATTATTCAGAAAAGAATCCTTACTTTTACGCCTAATATACAAAAGAGACTATAATTGGAGTTAGAATTCAAGCTTCTACTGTCAAATAGTACAAAACAACCGGATATCACTTACCAAGATAATTCCCTTGAACATCAACAAAGGCCAAAAGTAAATACCAATACCACGAAACCTGTAAAGGCCACACAAATAAAGATCTTAATGCCCACATAACTTGCTTATTTATGCAAATGAAATCCCATTAGACATAGCAGCCTTCTCAATTTACTATTCACTTGAGGCATTTCAAATTGTTTGTTGATACGGAAGAGGTAAGGGAAACCTTAGAAATTCCCCGCCAAATACTAATTCATACTTCTAACACTACCAAGAGAATGCATTTCCAAATTGACAAAACATTCTTTCACAGAATCTTTCAGTTTCCCAATAAAAAATTCCTTTTCTTTTCTTCCCCTAGTATAATCTCATGCAACAAAATTCAAACCCCAGATCATGTATTATACAAAAGGAAATCCAATAAAATCACATCATATGCAAATGTGGAGATCCAAAGTATCAATATTTCCAATAATTTAAATCACAACCTCCCAAATTTAAAAATAATAATAATAATTTTAAATATCTAATCTATTATAAATTTCATAACGCTAGTCAGAAAAATAAATACCCGTAGCTTTTGGTATCGATACAAAAGGGTGCCACCGTAAAACAAAGCCAAACACGAGTAAGTGAAGAAAGACTGAGTGAGCGGAGTATCAACACCTATATACACAAAAAAATCAATCAACTGAAAAAAAAATTATAAAAAAAAAAAAAAAAAAGTTAAATCTAATGCTACAATCCTACCTCATGCAGGCATGCATGCGTGTGCCTTACGTGGAAAGATATACCTCATAAACTCTAGTTAAAACTTGAATAATTAGTTCGAGATAATCAAGTCTCAGCGTCTCTTTAAATTTGAATATCTGGATAAGACTTTTTTTACTTTTTATGATTCAAATGTGTTGGAAATGATTGGTATTCTATATGTTTGCATTTTTCTATTTTTTTAAATATTTTTTATGTTTTTCTTAGAAAAAATTGATTGAATCTTACGATTTACGATTCGATTCAATTTTAAGGAAATCGATTTACGATCAGATTCATGAGTTGACAACCTTGGATAAGAGTAGTTCAATTCAAACCACCAGTGAATAAAGATCTTCTATAGTGGGTATTAGAAGTAGGAAACTAAAGTTTAAATCTCGTTTATTTTTAAAGTGTAATTGGAATTGGTCTATGTAAGGAATGGAACATCACGTTGAGGTGTATGGAATAAAATACCTGAGGATTTTGGTGGCCAATTCCCTCGAATTCTCTCTTTTATTTCTCTCTTAAATCTTTTGCATTTTATTCGAAACAATACTACGAATTACGAAACATTACAATCTTTTGCATCGTAGTAAATTGGTATCAGAGCAATAATCTTGAGGACATTGATGACCAATGGCTACAACACGTTAGGGGGAAATGTCATGTTCATAATGCAAGTATTGAAATCCCTTGATGCCAAGACCGTTTACTAGCCCAAAAATTTGATCTCAATGCACAAATTTCATATCCCTCGAAAACCACTTGACCCACTCACTCAACAGGAGATCAATAAAATCAAAAGTCATAACCCCAATCTTAAGAGGCCACAAAAGGAATGATCAGGTTTTCAGAAAAGGAATGCAAGATTCGGATTCCATAGATCGTGAACATAAATTACCATAACTCTACGACGATCAAACAAGCAGAAATCACTCCTATAAATCCTATCTTTATAGAGCAACCAAAAGGACTGAGCCTTATGATGGGGGTCAGACACAAGATGAGGATGATCTACAAACACACAATGTGGATAATCTATCAATTGCAAATCATGTGTGCATTATGCGCCCAGGTGGGACCACTAGAGTGTGAAGATCCTAGCAGAACATGGTCCTTTTTCATGTCTCAACCCTTGAGGACAAGGGTTACTTCAATTGGGGTGGGAGTGGGGGTGCAGCGGCGCTTGTTATGCAACATCTCATATGAATACAACTCACATGGAGAGCCTTGATGACATGGCACTGTTCTAAATAGTCAATTAATTATTTAGTTATTGCAAGTTTGAAGTAGTTATTTGTGCGAAGGCTATAAACTATTGTATAAACATATAAGGACATCATGAGGCGCTCCCTGTTAAGGTCCTAATCCATACTCCAAAAAATGACTAGGTGATAGTGGAGCGGAAAGTTAATTCCTTATTACTTTGGGATGTAACACACCACCACGCTCTGCTGCCGAAGTCCACAGCAGCCCACTCTGTGGCGGCTCTCACTCCGGTACCTCCTTTAAGGCCCCCGGGTAGCCATTTCTTCAGGTCACCCCTTCCTTGACTTCACCACGGCTCACTCTGTTGCGACTTTCACTCAGGTACCCCTCTTTGGAGCACCCAGGTTGCCCCTTCCGTGACTCCAACTTGAGACAGGGTGCTGGCTCTGGTGCCATTTGTTAACTCCTAACCAATACTCAAAAAATGCCTAGGTGTTAGTGGAGCAGAAGTTACCTTATATATTTGGAATCGGAACACTGCCACCTTCAAAGAGGCTTCTCTTCCCCTTCTTCACTTTTATAATTTTAAAAAAAAAAGTGATCCATCATTTACACAATGAGGTATCATAAGACTAAATCACTAAAATAAAAGAAGGAAACATTTTTTTTTAATATGGAAAAAAATTCGAACCATATCAATCAAATCCAATTAACCCAAAAAATTAAAATTAAAATTAAAAACCATGGGTTTGCTGTAAAATGCATACAATTAGATAGATAAAAGCCACAAATTCTAGCTGATCACCAACACCGAAGATGTATGTCATTTAAATCCACTAAGAATTTATCTTAGAGTCAAGTGAGCTGCCATAATTTATGGCTGTAAAAATAACAAAAATTACACAGTCATCTAAAAGTACATTCTTTTGACGACAAAACTTTGATTAAAAGTAAAAACTGAAACCCTAAGACTGGAAGTCAGTTCAATTTTTACCAAGATTTGCCAACAGAGACGAAGCGAAGCCGGCGACGGCGACGCAGAGAGATACGATCTGACCTAAAGCGAGGACCCGGAGAACCTGCAAGGCTTTGTCCCTGTTCATGGCGAAAAAACGACACGAAATTCACAACGGTTTTCGAAGAACAAGTAAATAAATAAGACGACCGATACAAAAATCCCTATTCGTACCGGTTTCGGGTTTTTTTGTTATTTTATTCTTCAATTCAGAAAACCAGCCACCACGTTTGCAACCACCATTCATCGTTCCTCCTCAAATTCAGAATTGTTGTCAGACTGCCAGGGCACGTTTGTTTGGGCGTAATAAGCTGCCCGTAAAACACAAATTCCATGTGTTTTTTTCTGACTGGATTTCCTGCAAAATAGCTTTGCATGTAATTTTTTATTTTTTTTGAATGATATAACTGTGGTAATTTATTTTAATGTAACATTTACTTATAAAAATCATTTTTTTAAATTATACGGAAGATAACAAAAGATATAAAATATTTAAAAATAATAGCACATTAGTCATTAATCATTGGACTTCTTACGCATCCGACCTTAATGAAATTCGGCTGGGAGCCATCTATTAGTTGAAACTAGTGGATGTACTAATTTATGGTCGAATTATATATCACGTTACTCAACTTACTCAACGATGATAACTTCCAATCCTTATCCGCTACACCAAAACAAAGGCACACATTGTAAGTTCTCTCTAATTCATTCACAGTGTAACTTCCACCAACATGTTGCAACCGCCTCAAAGAATGCTCCTTACGTAGACCCATTTTGATTGGTAAATATGCAATGAAAATTTCCTTGAATTTTAAGTTATTTCAAATATTAAATCAAGGAAAAACTTTATTTCTTCTTTTTTCTAACCAAGTATAAATGAAAAACTCTCATTTCTTGTTTCTGAAAAACCAGTTAATGGCAATGGATTTAAAATTAAAAGCTATTACTTGAAAATTATAAAAAAATGGGTTTTTTGCAAATACTCCCCTATGTTATATTGAAATTACATAAAACCCCCTGAATTATGTTTATTTACACTACACAGCCTATTTTTACAAATACCCTATGCCGTTAAATGGCAGTTAACTAGTTGTCATTTTTTTAATTAAATGACCCATTTGCCCTTAATACTATATACAAAATAGTCATTATGTTTTTCTCAATTTTGACCGCATTTTAAACGGTGGATAAGCATTGGATCATGCTCAAATTTTTTGGGTGAAACATGATTGATCCCTTCTAAGTTGCCTTGTTACTTGATTTTTAATTTGGGTGTCCATGATATCCAATTGGTTTGTAACGATGGTAGGGTCGGGATGGTACAAACGGGGTAGCATTTTAGCGCTACCCACAAGTCAAGCGAGGGTTGTGAACATCCAAATCGAAAATCAGGTAACACGACAACTTATAAGAGATCAATCATGTTCCACTCAAAAAATTTGGGCAAGATCCGATACTTATCCACCGTTTAAAATGTTGTCAAAGTTGAAAAAAATACAATAATCATTTTATATATAATGTTAAGGACAAACAAATTATTTGATTAAAAAAATGACGCCTAATTAATTGTCATTTAACGGCAAGGGAGTATTTATAAATGAAACATAAAAGTAGTTGGGCAAGTGTAAATAGGCATAACTCAGAGGGTTTTATGTAATTTTAGCATAACATAGGGGATATTTGCAAAAAACCCAAAAAAAAGGTTTTATTATCACCAAAAAGAAAAGTTTAAAGCTCATTCCCCTCCCTATGTTTATTCTACTTCTTTCATCTTTTGATTTTTTGATTTTTTTTACGACTTTTCTCACTTTTTGCAGAAATAATTCTCCAAATGTGAATTTATGATTAAAACCTCACCCAGATCATTTCTAACAATCTAACATGAAAATTCAAAAACTCACAAGGAAAAAACTTAAATAACAATACTAGTAAATTAAAATAGGGATACTTGTGACATGTAAGCATTCCAATCAATCTTTGTATCTGAGATCAAAGAAGAACCGAATGCCAAAACCCATTAGAAATCAAAGATCACTTGAACAAAATGAGTAATGTATAGAAAAGAGAAGAGATTAAAAGATTAATCTTACATGGGACGTAGGCGATGATAAGGGCGACAAGGAGGGCATCTATAAGAAGCAAGGTCGAAGCAAAAGCTACTGATTTTGATATTTTATAACCGTTGAGATTGGAAATATTTGAATCTTTGGGGACTGGCTGGAGTGCCATGGATTTTTGGTAGCATCGACAGCAATGAAAGAGTGGCATATGGAGATTTCTCAGACCATGAAAGAGGCAATACCTCGCCGACGATCAGCAGCTGCAAGAAGACTTCTCCGAGATGGCATTGAAGAGGGTGGGGTTATCAAAAGCTATAGAAAAATAACAAGGGCTCTTGTAATAAAGGGAGTCGTTGCGTGTGACGCTAAATATTGCAGGTAATATTTTAGGATTACAATGCTTTGGGCTCGTGATGCAAATAAATTACAGGCAAAGTGTACAGTACTATTACATGTACACATTACGATGAACCAAACGACCAGGCTCGTAACATGTCCGACTGTTGCAAAGAAAATCACCCCATTATGGGTGATTTTGGAGGAATACAACCAAACGAACATACCATCGGTGAAAGTGAAGCAGCGGGAGAAATTTGAAATTTTTGATAGGGGCGTTTCAGTCATTTGACAATAGTGGCATGGATCACTTGTTAAACTTAAACACATGCTTTTCTTTGTTATGGATATATGCATTTGATGGCTATATGATGAATTCAATGATAATTTCAAAATGCTACACCCGGTCGGTCATTTCAAACGTTCCATTCACTTAGGGTTTCTTTGAATAAATAATTGAAAAATGTGAGGATTTTGATTGATGAATTCTATAAATTTTTGTTGTTTGTGTTTAAATGATCTTACACTATCAATAATTTAAGATTTCAGTGATCCGTACAGTAAAAGTGATAGATCATAGATTGATGTACAACATGCTCTGTGGACTTTAATATTCAGTTTTAATGGTTGATATTAAAATTCATCAATGGGATGAAATACATTCACCCATAAGCATGTTTCTTTAGGCTCATACATGTTCTAATGATATATTGTAACTTTGGAGAATTTAGATTGATTAGTAATATACATCACATGACCTAATAATTGTACAAGTACCTTTGAATCCACCCATCAAAACTGTGTTCAACCACACTGAAACACATTGGTTGCATTAAATCAGACAATGGAGATCGTTTAGCATCCCAACCTTTTACAAGATGGATCTTGGGATCATGGCTTTTCATCATAAGGTCGGTTTTTTATTTCAAGTGATACACAAAAAAAAATGATCCTAAAATCAATTTTGAGTGTACCTGTGATGTTAAGGTCACTTTTATGAGATTTATGTCACGTGAAATAAAACACTGACCACATAATGGTATACTCATAATCTCAAGATCCATCATGTGAAAAATTGAGAGGATAAACGATCTCTTTCATCTTCTTCAACGCAGTTATCGTATTTCAGCGTGAGTGAACTCAAAGATTCCGCTTGTGGAATAGATTTAAAGGTATTCTACGTGTATCACTTATAGCATAACGTGAGGAGGCTGAAGTAACTTTTTAGCCAACTGAAGAAGTCAAATGCTAACTTATCAGGGACTTTTAGGGTAGAAAAATACGTTGAAGGTCAGCTATTTGACCCAACTTATGATGCTGTGTTTGCAAACATGTTTCCAACGCTTCTTCCACCAGTCGAAGGTTACAACTTCGTTTTCTTGGCACCTGTAAGTGCACTTGGAAAAAGGGTGGGTGCGGTGGCTCTCCATATCTACCAGTAAGTCAGCGACCACGGGCGTTGCCAATTCGTGGACGTGGCCTTTGGTGGGATCATTCAAATTGAGGGGTGTAGGGGCCAAAAGAAAAGTAGTGACTCCACAAAGGCCTACTCTATGAAACCACGTGGCATTAGTGTTTGAACGTTTCAAGTCATTAAACTATCTCATATTTTTAGATTTCATATCAGCCCAAAGCCACACTATAGAGGTTCTGAACCATCCCATCCCAAATGGACAATTGGTTAAATTATAAAACAATATATATATATATATATATATATATATATATGAAAAGAGTTTTGTCTTCCAATAAAGGACCATCAGCGTCCTCTAAGATGCCCGATTGAGCTCCATGTAACACTCTTAATACTACTTAGACACCACATGGAGCACAAGTGCATTACTTAGGATTTTCTACGAAAAAAATAATTTGAAAACTTACCTTTATCATATATTTCTTTAGTAATAAAATTTGGGCCGTTAAAATTAGTCCAAGTTTAACTAATACCTTAAAAATATATAATTTTGTTAAATTGATCTAAACAATGCACCTAAATGTGTTTTGGATGTCACATGAAGTTCCACGTTTATCTTAGAGGGCGATCACCATCCTCCATTAGAGGACCTAATTGGCTCTCATATATATATATATATATATATATATATATATATATATATATATATATATATATATATATATATAGGAAAAGGATTCCGTCCTCCAAGATCCTAAATGGAGCTCCATGTGGTACTCTTAACACTATTTGGATACCACATGGAGCACAAGTGCATTGCTTAGATTGAAAAAAATAATTTGAAAACTCATCTTTATCATGTATTTCTTTAGCAATAAAATTTGGACCGTTACAATTAGTCCAAGTTTGACTAGTACCTTAAATATATATATTTTTTAAATTGATCTAAACAATGCATCCATACTCCATGTGGCACCTAAATGTGTTTTGAATGTCATGTTTAGTTCCACGGGTATCTTGGAGGCCCCCATCCATATATATATATATATATATATATATATATATATATATAGGAAAAGGGTTCTGTCCTTCAAGATCCTAAATGGAGCTCCATGTGGCACTCTTAACACTATTTGGATACCACATGGAGCACAAGTGCATTGCTTAGATCATCTATGAAAAAAATAATTTGAAAACTCATCTTTATCATGTATTTCTTTAGCAATAAAATTTGGACCGTTACAACTAGTCCAAGTTTGACTAGTACCTTAAAAATATTTTTTTTAAATTGATCTAAACAATGCATTCATACTCCATGTGGCACCTAAATGTGTTTTGAATGTCACGTTGAGTTCCACGGGTATCTTGGAGGACAGCCACCATCCTCCATTGGAGGACGGTCACCGTCCTCCATTGGAGGACTTAACCGGCTCCCCCATCCATATATATATATATATATATATATATATATATATATATATATATATATCAATTTTGGGTATGTTTCGTTTTGATTTCAGTCCAATTTGGTTGGTCAATTTTTTGATGAGTTTTGATTTTCGCTATGAAACTTGTGTCTCTTGTATTGCATATTTAAAAAGACAATTTTTAAGATCCCATATCTAGTCCTTGTTCAATTACTGTAAATGATTTCAAAATTTTCTAGATCCAGTAGGATATTATCAAAATCTCCTTAAATTCTTTCAAAGTTATAAAATGACAAAAATGTCCTTGCTTTTCAAAAAGCACACGAAAAAGTAAAAATATTGAAATCACTCCCGAATAGCTTTCAAGTTATGTAGCAATCTCTGGCATAACGCAAAGCAATTCCTTGCGGACCAATTCAATTTACTATGAGTTCAGTGGTTTATAATAGATTTTAAAAAAAAAAAAAAACATTTATAATAGATTATTGTAATTTATAATAGATCAATTTGGTTTATCATAGACTATTTTGATTAGTATTTAGTCATTTGTGAAAGATTCCCTCTCATTGTATTATTTTTTAATTTATGAAATGCGTTAATGAGTTTAACCAATCCACCTAATGATGATTTTAAGCTTCTAGGGATCAACATGGCTTTTTAACAATTTGAGGAATAGTTCTACATAGGGATGAACTCTTATAAGGCCTAAAACTATCTATAGGAGAATAGAAAAACTATCTATAGGAGAATAGAAAGACAAGTTAATTAATTTAATTATATAAAAAAAAATTATAAATTCATAAACAAATCATCTACACAAGACAAGACTATTAGGTCATCAAAACAGTTCATAATGGACCAAAGCGATCTACTATAGACCAAAACAGACTACAATAATTCATTATAGACCGCTTAACTCATAGGAGATTGAATTGGTCCGCCTGAGACGACTTTTCATTGTAATGAAGTTCGCTTTGAAACTCGAAATCAGTTCAAGAGTGATTTCAGTATTTTTATTTTTCAACTGTTTTTTGAAAAATAAAAACATTTTACTGATTGTAGCTTTCAAAAATCTTTAAACGATTTTAACATTTTTATATTGGATTTATGAATTTTTGAAATCACATATAAAAATCGATAATTACCGAAAATAAAATAATAAATTGACAATTATTGTCACACCCCGAAATCCGATACATGATCCATTTCGGCACATGAACGTATTCAATAGTCAAAATTCAAATAAATGAAACATAACGGTCCATTCTCATACAAAATTCAAATTACAGTTATTTTTTATTACAACATTTAAAACACTTCCTAACCAAGGCTAAACCAACAAGTCTTCTAGGGTCTTCTCCTGAGGTGCAGCTTCCGAACCACGAGGTCTGATTTCTGAAATTAAATAGCAACGGGGTGAGATAAACTCAACAAGTAACCCCCAATAATAATATAACTTCTTTTGTCACATTTATCAGTTTCAAATTGAGAATTTCATATCAATAGAATTAACATCAGCTACACCATCTAATGATTCAATATAAAGAAAAATAACTTAATTTACAATTGTACCTCATATATTGTACGATTGTTAATCAATAGCACCGATCCAAGTTCATTTGCATTCACATCATCATTCATCATTCATCATTAATCATTCATCATGGATACCAGTCACAAGGAGGGCTCCATTCTTTCATTAATCCCATTGTCAACCGTGCCAATCCGGTTTGACGAGTTTACTTCGTATTACGGAAGTACACAAATGGATCCGTTCATCCAATACTACCATGCGGCCCCATGGGGATCTTAATCAAAATCATATCATAATTATCTTTACAATATTCATCATTTCTACAGTCATTCATATCAGTTTCTTTTGACAAATTTCCAATGTACTTTATAAATTCTCACAGTATGATATTTCAAGCTGATTAGATCATATGATGAATAAACTGACTATACAATGCTTACGACATTTATATTTTTCTAACCTTAATCAAAATAAAATAATCATGACTGAATAAGACAAGTCTACACGCTATCCATAACCATTCAACCATCTACTTATCATTTTTATTGTATATACTATGAAAAATAAATGCATCATTACTAATAAGGTACGTATTAAAAACATACTATGGGATAGGCTACTTGCCTCAGACGTCAGATTCAAAAGTCTTGTGAAGGTGGTGTGAAGTTTCACGATTTTAGGTAGTTATCTGGGGAAAAGGGAACTCGGTCAATAAGAAAGAACGAACTAGGGTAGGTTATCGATGTAAAGTTGGATTCTAACTAGTTATTTTAAATCCTTATTTAATATCTAAAATTCTTAATTTAAAACAACTTTATAAATCAGTTTTAAAACCCTTGGTTTAGTATTAAACAATTTCTTAAATCTTTTTTAATATCAAAATATAATTATATTTTAATATAAGACCAGCATATAAGCAGACTATATATATAAAGTCGGATGAAAATATAAAACAGAGTATAATCTAAAATAGAAATCGAACGAAAACTCATATTATATAACAGAATATAAAATCAGCTTACATATTAAGACGGATTATAAAAATCAGATTTATAAACTAGGATGAATAGACAAGTTGTAAAATTAATTTATAAGAAGTTAGATGTGTAAAACAGACTATAAAAATCAGATTTACTAAAATCAGATTTATAAAACAAATTATACAAAAATCTGATTTGTAAAACAGAATTGTAAAACAGATTAATAATACAGAATATCATATTTATAATTTCTGATTATTATAATTGAATTTTGAAATACACTATCAGCATATATATCCAGATTTAAAACTCAATCCTTAAGATATAAAAACAAATTTATAAAAACCAAATTATAAAGTCAGAATTTAACCCATCATTTTAATCAACCGGATTTATTAAAAATAAAATAAAATAGAATATAGAACTAGTCCAGAAAAATAAAACCAGACATAAAATATTAAACTACAGATAATCAGATTATGAGAAGAGATTTAAATGTGGAAAATCAGAGTTAAAAAAATACAATATTAGGACAAAATCAGAATAAGACTAGAAGTTCCTGTTTTTAAAATTATAAAACCAGAAATATAAAATCAGCTTTATATAAACAATTTATAAAATCAGGTTTGTAAGACAGATCCTAAAATCAGATTTATAAAATAGATTATAATTTTAGATTAATTACATAACTGAATCAGAACTAGAAATTTCTGTTTTAAAACAAGTTTTAGAGATAAACTTTTAAACCTAGGAATAAAGTGACAAATTAGAACTAACTAGAATATTTTAAAATTTATTTACAGAGCTAGAACTTAAAGGAATAAAATAAAAGATTAGCATATCTAATTTATGGTTTAAAAATCTATAAAAAATAATTATCAACTAGAACTAAAATATAAAAACTTACCTCAAGGAAGGAAAGAACAAATCTTGAAGGAGAGCTTGGAGAAGATGGCTTGGTGTGGAAAAGAGAGGAGGAATAGGGCTCTGTTTATAGGTTTGATTGGGTGACCGTTCATCTTTTGCATTCACTTCGCGAGTAATGGTGAGCGTTATCGATTTGAAGAAGAAGAAAAATTGCTCGGCTGTTATGGGTAGGGATTTAAGTTGCAATGGGAATGGTTAAGGTGTATGGCATATACAAGTTAGAGTGTGTGTGTGTGTGTATACTTTGGGTTGAATTGGGTCAGGTCTACGAGCTTTTGGTTGAGTCGGGTCGATTTAGGGTTTAGTTTCAAGAGTTTGGATCGTCACAATTATTGTCTTATTTAAAATATCCAACAAAATTAAACCAACTTACTTCAAAAACATCTGCAAACAATGATTTGATGGATATAGCAAAGGAACAAGTAAGCAACATCTGGATCTAAGCTTTTCCAACATGTTTACACAGTTGGGCATTGGGAAGCTAATTGTATTTTCCCGCATTTGATGTTAGAATGAAACGGTATCAGAACGGACCCAGCCAGGGGAGGAGGGCCCACAGGGGCCATGGCCCCGACCACAAATTTTGTGTTTTATTAGAACTTAGGATGCACCATAAATATTGGAAGCCGACCCAAAAATTTTACTTCTTTTATACCTTATTCCTATTGTATGCTATTATTTTGATTTACAAATCTATTGTTAATATTTATAATTATTTCAAAAGGTACCCAATCTATCCATCAATTCAAATCTCCAAACACGCTAAGATCAATCTATAAGCCTCAACCATTTCACCAAGCGGCTATTACTCCCACACTAATTTATGTTACGCTCATCTCACTAAAACAAAGAAAAAATCAACTGATTCCATTAAAATATAAGATTAGATAAGAGAACCTCCATTAATAGTCCCTCGTGGCTTCGATCTCTCTTTTGTCTGCGCGATCTCTAGATCCGTGTGATCTTTAGATTAGAGAACCTCTATTGATGGGTGCTCATGGTTTTAAGAGAAAATTTTTTTCTCATTAATGTGTGTTGTACGGTCAAATCACTAGGGTCCCAATTTTGTGGCCGACAGAAGATGAAATCGATAGGTTTCAATGCTACGGTTCTGCCATTAATGACCTCCAAGTTCAAGTCAAATTGCTACGGTTCCATTTTTACGGCTGTGCGAAAGATGAAACCAAACCCACAAATCACTAGGATTCCATTTTTTCGGCTGGCGGAAGATGAAACCGAACTCACAAATCTCTAGGGTTCCACCATCGATGACCTCCAAGTTCAGGTCTGTCTTCTCTCTCATTTCATACATTTTGGAGAGAGAAGGACTCTATAGTAATTTCATCTTCAAACTCTATTTTTGGATACCTCAAAAATAGTGTCAATCCCTTTTTGCTGAAAGTTTTGAATATAGTATAATATTTCAAAATGTTTGCGTGAGAGTCTTTTTTAGTAATTTTTTTTATTTTTGATAACCTGGGTATCCGGACCCCTTAGAGCACCCACCTAATCCCAAGGGCACATATGCACCCCAAATTCAGTACATGACGGTCAGCACAGGATATAAATCCCTAGGGTGGCCTCAGGGAGGGGGAGGCGATTTGAACTCAAGTCTCCTGCTTTGGAAGCAGCTACCTGGCCAACTCTCATGCTGTTAGCAAAATTTTCCTTTCGTTTAGATACCATTATTTGCACCTCGTGGAAATGTAATCTCACTTAGTAGAAAAAATAGTGTCCCCGTTATCTACATTAAATCGGATGTGATCATTTTTTTTGTCCTAACCTTTCATTTAGTGGATTTTGAGAGTATAGGCGTATCATCGGATGGTCAATATTTTTATTCCCCAAGAACACATCCCAAAAAGTAACTCTAAAATTATGTTTGAGTGTGATGTGTCATGTGATTCTTGGAGATAAGAGTCTACATAAATAAAGATTGACACCTTTCCATGGCTTAGAAGGAAGTCCAATCCCTTGGGACTCTTCCGGATTTCAAATCCTTGACTTTCCCAATCGGGCACACTGCTCTCTCAACTCCAATACCTCCACGAGACCATAACGCCAACCTGCTGGTACCATCCGTCTTCATCATGCCCTTCTAGAGGGTAGCCCTCAGCCTCCTAATTGGCAAGCGAGATAATTCCGAATTAGGGCCGCCAAGAGTTCAGCTTTCATTATTAGAGCATGTCCTTTGAGGCACTTGGTTTGCATACTTAATAGATAATATACCAACTATGGTGAGAACAGTTGAACAGAAATACTAGGGGCAAAATCATAGTTACAAAGTCGGAAATCATGAAAATGACGGCGAGGGAGAAAACGAACAAAAAAAAAAAATCGGTAAAATCAGTAAAAAAGAGAAAAAATAAAAAAAATCGAGGGATCAACTTGACTCGTTAATTGAAACCCTCAAGGCCTTAACCCGATCCTTATTATTGAATTTATCGCTAAAAAAATATGCTTAAAATACAAAAATCGTATTTCTTTCAATTAATCATGTTATTTTTATTTTTTAAGACATTTTAAGTGGGAAAGGAACGGTTTTTCAAAAGAAAAAAAAAACGCAATTAAAACTCAATTTTTTTGAAAAAATCCCCAATTTGGTGACCATGGGCAAAATAAAACATATTCCTTAACAAGGACTTTTTTACTTTTAAATATGGTAAAACAAAGGTATTTATTTATTTTCCATTCTACTACTAATAATTTCCTTGACCAATGGAAAAAGCAAAAAAAAAAAAAGGAAAAAAGAAAGAATGGGTAACAGATACCCTAGCTGAGCACAGCCCGCATTGCTGAGATCAATTTCCTTCTGTCAAAATAGTCAACCATCAGGAAGCTCAGCAATCAGTGAAAGTATGCTTTTTGGTCCTTCATTATTGTGGCTGAGGGAGATTGACTTGAGCACTGTATACAAATTTGAAAAGAGAAAAAGAAAGTAGCTTCTTAGCCACTATTCCAAGCAAGACCCATGCTCAAATGGAGCCCAATCTCCCTGATCAAAATTTCTCCCGAAATGACCGAAATTTCAGTCCAAATTATCAGTTTCGGTCCTCACTGAAATGATAATTTTGACCGAAATTTCGGTCAAATTATCCGTTTTCAGCCGAAATTTCAGTCCAAAATTTTTATTTCGATTATGCCCAAAACCGAAATTTTTGCCGATATTGTGATCCTTGCCCCAGAGAGAGGTTCATAAATATTTATGATCAACGTGCAAATCAGCAATCGCCCTGATTTTAACTGTGGGCAATGATTAACGGATGGGTAAATGAATATAGGTATGAGTTAGTATTAAATGTCCTGCCAGTGCACCAAGGGTAAGCATGAGTCCCTCTCCCTCGCAAAACCTAGGAGCTGAACTCGTTTCGTAATATGTGAAAATGAGTCATTACTTGCACACGCTTTTTAAGTGATTGCACCGAGGTTAAAAAAAGACTTTGTATTTTAGGGATTTGTGACATGTGAAAACTCAATCTAAGCCGTTTGATTTAAAATTCATGATCTATAGATTCTTAATGAATAAGATCAGAGCAAAACACGATATTTATTATATGATCTATTATTCTCAACTGTTGAATCAAATAATAGCCTTTGACTATATTTAATCACATAATAAAGATTATATTTCGTGTCAATCTTATTCACTAAGGGTCTATAGATCATGAACTTTAAATCAGACGACCTAAATTGCGTTTTCATATATCAACGTCCCTAAAATTCAGTCTTTTTTTAACCTCTGTGCAATCACTTAAAAAGTGAGTGCAAGCAATGGCTCTCTATGTGAAATGTTAAAAATATACTTTCACTATTTATATTAGTGGAGGGAGATTAATCCGTGCAGCATCTAGCTGCATAGTACCGAAATCTAATACCAACTCTTCAATATTATATGAAAAATTACAAACAACATGCAGATTTTGTGCAGCCAATTGTGTGGTGACCCCACTTGAAGTGCTTGAGCCTCTGTACTTGCAGCCAATTACATAGCGCGATGCTGCCTGCACTTTGCCTGCCATATAATACCTAGTACTGAGTGAGCGACTAGCTAGGTTACCCGGCCGCGCCTTTTGGCGGACCATGAGAAACATGCATGCTTAGCATGGAAAGCTGATCGTGTTCAGATTGCAGGCATCGTGTTGTGCACCCGTTATGTTGTTTGCGGCTATGATATAGACAACTGCTTACCTAAACGATGGTATTAGATGCCAACCTGCTCTAGTTGACATGTGTCATGTGATTTCATCGGATGATTTGAGATGCTGATCTAATATATATAATAGATAAGATTGGGAAAAAAAATTCAATAACAAAAAATAAATACTAAAGTCAGTCATTTTCAAAAAATACAAACATGGTATTTGAAATTTACATACTAGCTATTATAAATTTAAATAGTGTAGATCACGGTGTTAAAATCAGTATCAGACTCGGATATCGGTCCATGAAGGATCGATACAACTCGGCCGATACGTATTTGCCTTTTTTTCTTTATAGATAAAGGTATTGATCGAAACCAATATCATATCGATAGATATGGGCTCTTATCGGCTGATACCGATACTGAATTGAGATATTGATACATATCGGTTTGCTGAGAAATCAATATTTATCGCTAATACGTATTAGTATTGGCCGATTTTTTATGCCATGATGTAGATTGCTTTAAATCTCACAATTCATTTTTTAAATTTTAGCTATGGTCCTTAACACACATTGATGAATCCACATGTCACATGTTGCAAAAAGTGATCATGACCAATTGTCATGCAATGCATATGGTCGAGTACCTAATATTAGTTCTCTACCAAATATCCACTTATTTCAATTTATTTTCAATGTTTTTATTTTTGGACTGATTCTAATGACCGGCATTTAAAAAATGGTATTTAAATAATTTTACATCATTAATGATTTAAAATGTTGGTGATTTGTACCGTCACACTGAATAGATCATAGATCATACATTATAATATTAATCGTTATTTTTAGTTTTAATTGTTGATATTAAAATTTATCAATCAAATTTGGTCACAGAATAATAAGTATGTTTTTGGGCTTTGTACCAAATGGCGTTATGCACTTTTTTTTTATTACCAAATAATTGGGTGCCTTTCTTTATAACCATCTAACGCCCTCTTAAACGGAAATTATATTTATGCCTTGAAACGACAAACAAGCTTTTAAAAGTTACGAATTTAGCCATGGAGAGAGAAGGGTCCGAGTTTAGAAGCTTTATTATACCATTGTCGTAACGATGGTTTGGAGTTGCAGGGTCAGATCCTTCAAAACTCAGATCTATCGTCGGAGAAGAAACACGATCGCCGGAGAAGGACCATCTTTGTTATCGCCAGAGAAGAAGATCGATCGCTGGAGAAGAAGAACCTTCTCCACTCTCTCCGTCCTCTCCATGGCTTCTTCTCATATCGCCAGAGAAGAAGAACGATCGCCGGAGAAGGACCACCCTCTCCACTCTCTCCGTCCTCTCCATGGCTCCTTCTCATATCGCCGGAGAAGAACCCCAAGGGGCAATTTCGTTCCTCAGAAGATAGATATAACCCTCGTGCATAAAAAACATGCTTTTATCGCCCGTTTTAACCCATATTCGGGCGCCATTTGGTATTAAAAAAATATTTTCACCAAAATAGTGATATAAATTGTGGAGGGGCTGCTTATGGTACTTTTCTCTATGTATTTCATATTGTAAACACCATCTTAGATTTTTAAACGTCGGTCAAAGTCTTTAACTTTAATGGGTAAATGTGACTTAGACTACATCTCAGTTATATTTAAAATTTTAGCATTGGCTTTATCAAAAAAAAATAAAAAAAATAGAGCATTGGCCAAATGGACGGTGTTAATTGCATTGGCATTATTTTGACCGAAAGTCAGATGCTACATAAAGTGAGTTCATCTAAACCATTCATTCACCGAAATAAGTTGTCATTTTCTATAGCTAATTTCTAGAAGTCTAAAACGCATGCCGCACCACCTGGTCTTGGTATTAGGTATTGAGCCTGAACACTTAAGATAATGATACTTAAATTACTTTATACGGCGGTAATTAATTTAATGCATTTTCTTGTAAAGCTCCACCATCCGATCAAATCAAAATATGGACCATTGTCCACATACATTTTAATTTTTTTTCTCATTTTCAGCCGGAGGGTTGGTGATGGCGGTATCGAAATAACCTTGAATTCCAGGGTTAATTAGAGAAAGGTTCCTTGTTTAATGAATACGTTGGAAAGGAAGTTGGAAAGGGAGTCGAAAAAGAGTTGAGGCCACCTGGAATCTTCGGGAAACCGAAACCAGAAACCGCTAGTGGTTTTTTGTGATTCCGTGGTTTTTGCTTGCAGGTAAAGTTTCGTAATCCTTTTATTTCTCCTATTCCAGCCTGGAAACCTTATTAGATGGTTATTTCTTGGTTATTTGTTATTTGTGGTCCATAAATTTAAACCCACTTCTCTTCTTTATCTAATTGACGCCTTTACCTTTAGGGAGGAGAGAGAGAGAGATTTCAACTTCGATTTCTCCGCTTCGCCGATCCATCCATTCTATAGGTAAGACTTTTTCTTAATCTGTTCAACTCCATGATATCTATCTAGTTATTATCTCGTAGAAATCGCCATGTTCTTTTTCGGTTGTTTGGATTTTTAGTTTATGAATTTATTTGTTTGATATGAATTTTGATCTATTTATGTATCAATATTGTTAAAATATTTTAGGTTTTGTAGATCTTGGTTTCTCGATCTGTATCCTTTGTTATCTTTCATCTCTCCTGTTAGGAATCTCAGATCTTCAGTTTCTGCACGTCTTATTTTCTGTATTTTCTTTGAAAGGTATCTGTTTCCTTTTTTTGATGTTTATTCAATTTCGTTTTTCATTTTATTTATGTGATTGCTTTCTTAGGAATCTTTTCAAGCGTCTTTAGTTGTTATACGTGATCTCTACGGAAGATCTCCTCTAATATCTTATTGGCTTTCTGAATCTCTTGAGTTGATTGCTTTCGGATGATTGGAATTTTTTTTCTAATTTTATGAAAATTTGGCAGAATTTTTCTGTACTTCTACAATTTTTTTAGCACTTATTGTGAGAACCTTTTAAATTTCGATTTATTATTTATTATTATTTTTTCTCTCGTTTCGAAACTTGTCCCCTTTCTTTCAATGTTTCATTTCGAAAAATATCTCGTATATCCTGTTCTTCTGATCGCCATAAAAACCATCTCCGATCTGATCTCTTTGCATTATAAAGCCAAAGTCTAAATTTCTTTTCCTTTATTTTGCAGTGTGCGATTTGGATGCGATCGAAACAACGTTTCCTTTTTCGGTCTCTTCCACCTAATTGATTCCTCTCGAAACCCTAGAAAACAAGAAGAAAATAGCAAAGATGGCTGAAGAACACAAATTACAAGCTCCCGAAACCCACGTTCTTTGCGCCAACAACTGTGGATTTTTCGGCAGCCCCGCAACCCAAAATCTCTGCTCCAAATGCTACAGAGACTATCGCTTGAAAGAGGAACAAGAAAACTCCGCCAAAATTGCCGTCGAGAAATCTCTCTCCTCTCCTTCCGCCACAACCCTACCGGAAATCGCCAAAATCCACCATAATCCAGCGATTCAAATCCCATCTGCTTCAGTTGCTTCCTCGCCGTCCGATCCGCCCCCATCTCAGCCGAACCGGTGCTCTACGTGTCGGAAACGTGTCGGGTTGACCGGTTTTCGATGTCGTTGCGGTATCACTTTCTGTTCGTCTCACCGGTACCCCGAGCAACACGGATGCACGTTCGATTTCAAGGCGGCCGGTAAGGAGGAGATCGCCAAAGCGAACCCCGTTGTCAAAGCCGAGAAATTGGAGAAAATCTGACGGCGTAACCGGTTATTTGACGATCTAGTCGTCGGTTGACTTTCCAACGGCATATGATCTATCTGTAAACCGGGTTTTTTTTTTCTTTTATTTCTATTTTTATTTTACTTTGAAATTTGGAAACTTATTTGTGACTTGTGAGGATAATTACGTTTCCTTGTGAAGTACTTCCTTTGATTTTCGTTTTCTTTTTCTTTTTCTTTTTTTAGCCCTTTCTTCTTTGGGAGATGTTTCCATGTGATTAAGTGGTTTTTAGGATGATTCATGAATCAACACGTGTTTTATCCGTGAGATCTGTGGTTTGTTTGATTTTAAATTTTCACGGTAGATTGGAAACTGGAATGTGGAAAAGTTAAAAGTTAATTAGGTTTGCTTGTACTTTATCATTGTGTATGATCGACGTCGGCTTCTTGATAGGGGCTATCAGTGGGCTGAAACCACTTGGCCTAAATAAAATGCCTGAAACCACTTGGGCTGGTTTTTGGTCTAAGTTTTAAGTTAAGTTTTGCTGGGACAAAAACCGTGATCCAATTTGGCTCTGCCCGACTAAAATAAGGGAAAAGGTTGGGCTAGCCCTAACCTAGATTTGTGGGGCTGTGGTTTCTCACAAGTCCGCTCAAATACGCCATCGGATGCTATACGAATGTCTAGTCATGATGAGAACCATTGGAAAAAATTACTATAAAATAATTATATATATTTGATGGTCAAAAATATCATTCATATGAAATATGATTAGTGTCAACCCTGTGAAAAAAATGAAAAGGTTATGATTTGACTATGTACATCATATTTTTCTTCACTTTTAGGCTGTACTTGGGATTGCTGTGCTGGCAAAGTGCGGCTCATTTAAAAAGAGTAGGTTTAAATCGTTTTAAGTTTAAATTCTTCTTTTTTTTAAAGAGCCTCAAGACTCAAATTCAGCTCCTTCACACTTCGAAAGAGCTAAGATCAGCAAATAAAATCTCCTATAGGGTAGAGCAATTTTATTACTTAAAATAGCTTTTCATCAGAGCAAATGAGGTGAGGAGCTGTGTTACCAAATGTAAAAGTAGTTCTCCCTCAGAGCCAAAAGTGAAAGAGCTGCTCTTTGCCTCCAAAGAGCAATCCAAGTACAATAGTGTTTTGGTTTTGTCCAAATAGAGGTATCCTCGACGTAAATTGCCTTCTGTCGCACCTTTGAGTGAATACTCTACTTTAGTTTCTATATATCAGGTGTCCCAATCAAATACCCTACTTTAGTCTCTCTTATTTTTTAGGAGCAATAGTTCAATTATCCTCCTAAAACTTTTCTTCTTAAATTAGAATTATGTAGATTCAAAAATCATGTGAATCTATTAGATTTATAAATCCAAATTCACCATTTTCATATTATTTTATCCAGATATACTAAAACGTTAAAAATGAGGCTTAGCCCAATTAATATGGCTCCCAACTATAACAGATTGGCCCTAATGCCAATTGATAGGTGAATATATATAAATAAAAGATTTATTTATTTATTTTTAAATTTTGTTACCAGTAAATGAATGTTAATTTTATTTTTTATAATATTATACATTTCTTATTCATACTTTGGCCCAAGGATCAAAATTACGGATTTCGTTCCGGTTTCGGTGGGGACCGAAATTTCGGCCAAAATCTTCAACCCTATATAAAAAGCCCAAAATTTTAGGATTTCGTTTCATTTTCGATGGGGACCGAAACCGAAATTTCTGTCATTTCGGTCGAAATTTTGATCCTTGCATTGGCCCCCTCCCATAAAAGTTTCTGGCTCCGTCCCTCTATATATAGATAGAGAGAGAGAGATTACCGTTATTTCCACTCACCAAATCTTTGAGTTCACCCACTTATGTGAGTGTACAACTTTAAAAAATCGAATCTTTAAGTTCACCCACTTATTTGGGTGAATATTTTTTAAAGGTTTCACTCACATGAATTCTTTCAATACACCCACATTTTCTTCCCTGCTCGATGACTCTAACGATATGTCCATGACGACGATGCCTACTAATGATGTTAATGCTTACACCGGTGATGCCAAGGGCGAAGAAGTCCACAAAACCTCGTGAAACCTTAAAAAGAAGTCATAAACTTTTGAAACTCTAAGAAGAAGAAGAAGCCATGAAACATTTTTGAAACTCTAAGAAGTTATGAAACTCTTAAAAAAAAAATAAGAAGAGAGAACTTCAAAACTTATATACTTTTTTTTAAAAATCTCTAAAAAGGAGGAGAAACGTAAGTAGAAGAAAAAGAAGCAAAAAAATATGCATGTGCATATGACGGTGGGTATCTATCGTATAGTGGTTTTAAACTGACGATGCATCCACTGTCAGTTTTTTAAATCTAATAGTGGGTACTAACCTCCAATGGGTACCCATTGTAATTTAAAGCTGACAATGTGCACTTTCATATTTAAAAAACTATCAGTGTGTACCCACCGTCAATTTTAAATCACTGATAGTAGGTACCCACCATCATAAACATAGACAAGTTTTTTTTTTTTTTCTTCTTATGTTTCTCTTTTTATTCAAGGTTTCCAATGAATTTTTATAAGTTTAAAGAGGAAGGAGAAGATGAAGAAGTGAGTTTCAAAAGTGTTTTCACAAGAATGTATATATCACTCACCAGAATGAAAGGAGAATAAATGGGTTTCATAGGGTATATGACTCACTGGATTAAATATATCGTCGGAACGTATGGAGAAGAAGTGGGTTTCAAAAGGGTTCATGGGGTGAACGATTCACCGGAACACGAATGATTCACCGGAACACGAAAGACTTGCCAGAACAATAAAGAAGAAGAAGAAATTGATTTCAAAGGGGGTTTCATGGGAGTGAACGACTCACCTGAACAAAGTACTCATCGGAACGGAAGTCTCGCCAGAATGATGGAAGAAGAGAAAGAGGAAGAAGATGAAGAAGGAAAATAACACTCAAATAAGTTGGTGAACTTCAATATTTCACTCACCACCAATAGAATCTTTGATAGCACCCACAAATTGCCTTTTTTTTCCTTCGCACGTGGTCTACGTAGGTGAACTCAAAGATTTAGTGGATGGAAATAAAGGTACTCATATATATATATGGAAAAGGCCTCCGTCCTCCATGGGAGGACGGTCACCGTCCTCCAAGCTTCCACGTGGAGCTCCACGTGGCAGCCAACATATTGTTTCGATGCCACATGGAGCTAGGGTGCATTGCTTAGATCATCTTTGAAAAAAATAAAATTTGAAAACTCATCTCCACCGTGTATTTTTTTAACCGTGAAATGTGGACCAATAAATCCCGTCAAACTTTGACTTGTGGGTAAAAAAAAAATTTCAATTTTTTTTTAAAATATTGAACTATACCGTCCACTTGTGCTCCACGTGGCACACAAACAATATTTTGGATGCCACGTGGAGCTCCATGTGTATCTTGGAGGACCTAACCGGCTCCCTATATATATATATGGAAAAGTGTCTGTCCCCCAAGCTTCTATGTGGAGCTCCACGTGACACCCAAAATATTGTTTCGATGCCACGTGGAGCTCGGTTGCATTGCTTAGATCATATTTGGAAAAAAATAATTGAAAACTCATCTCCACCGTGTGCTTTTTGAACCGTGAAATGCGGACCAATGAAACTCATCAAACTTTGACTTGTGGGTGATTTTAAAAAAAAAATTAATTTTTTTTTTAATATTGATCTAAACCATCCACCCGTGCCCAACTTGGCACCCAAATAATATTTTGGGTGCCACATATACCTCCACGTTGACCTTGGAGGACGTCACCGTCCTCCTATGGGGGACGAAACCGGGGAGGACGGTCTCCTGCTCCCTATATATATATATATATATATATATATATATATATATATATATATATATATATATATATATATATATAAAGTATATAAACACAAATTATTTTAAACATATCTAGAATCTGGTTTTACAACCTAAGATTATTCCTTCTCAACCTTGATTTTACATGCTTAGACTTTTGATTGCTTTGAATCAGATGATGGAGATTGTTTTTTGTTCTAATCCTTGACACAACAGATCTTGAGATCACGATCCTTTCATCATATGGTCATATTTTGATTTCACGTGGCACAACTCGCAAAAAAAGTGATCCGAGAACGATGATTGATATGTCCATGCTCATTTTTTTAGATTGTGCCATTTGAAATCAAAATTTGACCGTATGATGGTTAGGCTCAAGATCTGTCGTGTGATTCAAAGAAGTCAATTGTTCAAGGATATAAAAACCCGGGTTGAAAAGGAAGAATCTTGGATTGTAAATGCAAGGACCCTTTTTTCAAACCAACTCAAATCACACCATATCTCCTCGAGATATATCTTGCTCATCGCAGACGAGATGCCCGAGATTGCTGAGATCTCATATATCTTTGCGAGATATGGTGTGATTTGAGGCCCCTAATGATTCACGCTTGAATCTTGTACCACTGGAGCCCCAGACATGAGATTTCAAATCATGTTTAGGAGCATGGTTTGAAATCTTGGAAATCCAATATGTCTTGGATCCCTCCGAGACCGAGACGTCTTGCTTCTCAGTGTATCACACCATCTCGCTAAGATGGTGTGATACACAGTGAGACCAAAAATAATTAAATGTTAATTTAAATTAAATTTTAAATTGATGAAGTATTAATAATAATTATATTTAAGTTAGAAAATTAAAAATATATATAAACATAATATTATTTTAAACATATATAAACATAAAAATTGGTAAAGAATCAAGGAATTTTCATGCTTAGTCCTTTGACTGCTTTGAATCAGATGATGGAGATTATTTTTTGGTCCAAACTTCAACACAATAGATATTGAGATCATAGTCCTATCATCATATGGTAAGATTTTGATTTCACATGGCACAACTCCTAAAAAGTGACTCGATAACCATGTCTAATATATGCTCATGATCATTTTCATTTTTTTGGGTGTGTGCCATGTAAAATCAAAATTTGCCCATCTGATGTAAGCCCATGATCTCAAGATCTATCGTGATGAAGATTAGGTTAAAAAACAGTCTCCATCATATGATTTAAAGAAGTCATTGGTTTAAGCGTATATATAACGAGTTGAGAAGGAAGAACTGTGGATTGTAAATATGTGTATCCCTTTTTTTTTTTAATAGGCCAACCCATATCAGACCTATGTGTCGGACATATTTTATCTCATCCATCTCGGACAAGATTGCTGAGATTTTGTATATCTAAGGGAGATATGGTGTGATTTGAGGTCATTGATGATTCACACTTCAATCTCGTACCGTCGAAGCTCGAGACACGAGAAGTCTCGGACAAGATTTCAAACCCTGATTAGGAGGACTTGAATTGGTCAAAGGTAACTTGGAGAGATTTTTCAGACCTCGCTTAAAAAACTCTGCCTATAAGGTTTGATATGGTCGAAATTCTGTCTCCAACTTATCAATTTAATTAATAACAGGATCGACATGTTTAATAGTCTTTGAGAAAATTATAAATGATTGACAATTTTTAATAGACAATATTATAGACAATTTATGTGGTGTGAGCTGATTGGATGTAGTGTTTGGGCCCCACCATATGGACAGCCAGTCACTCGCGCTACATAAGCTGCCTGTAAAATTGTCATAATATAATACTGTCCGAGCTTCTGTCCAAGCATGGAAATGCATTAAATAACAGTAACAGGTTGGGTCGAGGTATGGTGAAGGTTTATTTACCCCAAAAATATGAATGACGATCTCCCTCACTTATAGGTTTGATTGAGGACTTTTAATCACTAAAGAGTCCTGATATTTTCACTACCAATTATTCTAACAATTGGCATGTCTTGTCAACTAATGGTTTGCTGTGAGTGAACATTAGAACCACAGGCTTTTTGTGTATCGGTTAGCTGCGCAGGCTTTAGAGAGTATAATAAACTGTGCAGATTTAGAAGTTAAACATCAGGTAAGGTGTTGGCTCATCAGAGACTAGTGGGTTTCCACCCAATCACAGATCATAGACAAGAAAGCTGTTCACACGTTTGTGTTTGTGTGACTGTTTAATGTGCACAGATTTCGATGCATTAAAAGTATGTGCATATCAAATAGTCATATACACGTGTGGACTGCAGTGTCCGTCCACCCATAATTCCTTGGCTCATTGTAGACTAACTCTTAAAAAATGAGGGTTAAATGATCCCTTGGCTCACTGTAGACAAACATTTTTCAAGTGGGTAGATATAAGCACTTCTTTGTTAGATCCCTTATTAAATTTTGGGTATTAGTGAAATTCTTGTTCTATCCGGTTTAAGCTTTTAATAATCACGGGTTAGAATATTAAATATTAAAAATACCTTAACAATAATGTATAAGCACGCTTTAATCGCACGGTATACATACATTTGACAATCAACCACGAGGTAATCGTACTTTGACCCTACGTTGACCTGCTGTTGATCGTGCAATTGACATTGACTGTGTAATTGATTTAAATCACGGAGAAATTGAATTGTTTAACATTTTTCAACCTCTCCATGAGGATATGTCTTGTATTAAAATTATTAGTGTGAAAAATGAGATATTAATTGTTGAAGGAAATGGCGAGGGTAATGTTGATATTTTAACATCTGATATGTAGTTATCGGCAGTTAAAACGATTGGAACAATGATATTGCCAATTCTTATAGCAGATAAGGTAACTCACCAATTTAGATAAGAAATTTGGCAAAAAGCCTTAGATACAATGGGAATTTGGAATTTCAATTGATCAGCTCCATAGGAAGAATGATTTAAGACTACATAATTTGGGAGCTACAACTTGCACACAAGATTTGCACCATTACACATGATTAAACAAAATACTTCGCTATTTTTGAAATTTGTGTCACGTGAAATACCATCTAAGCCGTCTGATTTAAAGTCATGAGGAAATGATCTTTGAGGCCAGTAATTGACACGAAACATGATCTCTATCATCTGATATGTTAGAGTCAACCATTGAATCAGATGATGGCTTTTAATTGTATTCAATCATATAAAAGAAAGATTGTTACAGTTATATGCCATGAAAGTGATCGATTGAGTGGATAATGTGGTTGATTGGTCTCCAAATGTCGTCGATCTTTCTTTTCTAAGGAGTGAGTTTAACAAAAATATGTCAAAGGATAGAGCAAAAATTATTGAAAAAATAACTCATAATCATAGTCACAAAAATTACTGAATTTTTGAAACATTCACAAATAATTCGCGAATTTAAGGCCCCCGAAGAATTAGTTCCGAATTATTCATAAATTTTTTGAAAATTCGTGAATTATTCCCGAATTTTTTAAAAAAGTTGTAACTTTAAATTACTAATTTTTTTTAATTTTTTCCTAAATTACTAATTTTTTTTAAGTTTTTAATAACTTTAAATCTATTTATTTTTATTTTTAAATTTTTCCTTTGAATATTTCCCCAAATTTCCCGAATTTGCCGAATTTTTCCGAACTTTCACCTCACCAAACTATATTCCAATCTCCAATTTGGTGACTATGCCCACAACTAGCCGCGGACCAGACCCACCTTGCCTAGCACTGAGTACATCGAGGACTGGGCTAACATCGGGCGGAATTTAACCTAAGCCTGCCTATTGAGATCCCTAAACATCAATCTATCTCATTGACTTCAGTAATTAGCCTGCTTGTATTAAGTGAACTAGACCGTGAAATGGACGTTGAGCACGGAAGCGGCTCACATCCGGGACACATGAGATGATAGGCCCTAATAATGGAAAAGCCTTAATGCCACTGAATCCTGTTAAATATGATTCACAAATTCTAGGTTTGTTTGCTCCCCGTGAAAAGATAAACTCACCCAGCCGAAACTACTTGGCTGGTTTGAATCAGACAATTTTCGTCAATCTTCCAAGCATTACATCTTGAGATTATGATTATCCCATTATACAGTCTTTTGTTTATTTCACATGACACACATCTCAATAAAGTGGCAAAATCCAAATTCCTTTCTAAATGAAGCCATGGGATTTGATTTACACGTGGGCTATGATTTAAAGAGGGATTCGGTTCGGATTAGATGTGTGGCAGAACATTCATCCCCACCCTAACACATCACTCACCATCCATTCGTCCAATCTTATATTATGAATTTATCTATTCATTTCATTTTAAGTTTAGAAATAAATAATTATAGCATGTAGATTTATATAGCTTTTAAGAAGGCCCAAAAATAAATAGGAAGGGGCTAAGACCACATCTCATATAATCAAGATTTGACCATAAATCCAAGGGAGGAGATGAAGACGGGCGTACAACTTTTAGAGAGAGAGAGTGAGACCATAATCCTTACTTTAGATGGAGTTTCCTTCCTTGGATTCTAAGCTTTTAAAATTTAGAAGTTGCACATTCTTGGCAACTTTGTAACACTAATTAATTCAGTGCCCAAATTTGATGTACCCGAAATCCCTTTTTATTTTATATTAACCTTCTCTTTTTGTTGATTTTGTACAAATGCGAGATACCCATGATATCCATTCTGCATCAATCGTTCAGCTCGAATGGCAGATATAAAAAGTGTAATTTTCGGTTTAGTGCCATAAAATTTGAATGATTTTTCCCCCTTGGGGCGAAAAGTGGCTATATTTTGAAGGCAGTCCACATTTGCATGATGAATGGATAGTCAATCCATGCCAAGGATTATATCAAATCCTTGCATATCTAGAATAATCAGATCGGTTGATATCTCGTGGTCTTCAATCGGCACGATTACCGATCGATAAATAGTGTCTATGACTACTAAGTTCCCTGTAGGGACTGATACTATAAGATGAAATCCAAGGGTTCATGAGTGATACTCAATTCAGTCGCGAATTGAGGAGTCATAAAGGAGTGCGTAGACCCTGGGTCTATCAAAACTCGTACCTTGTGTTGGCAGATGTCACAACTCTGGTACATGTGCAAGTTACCTAAGTTTCATGTGTGTAATTAGTTATACACATATAAAGGTGTTGTGGTGTTCATGAAATATTATAATTGAAAATAAATGCCAAGGATATTTGTTAATTGAAAATAATGTGATAATTTGATGATGTAATTATACCTTGGATTACGTCTTTGGTTGCTTGGGCATCCTGTGCTGAGACGACATAGGCGCGACCCTGAACTGTGGGTCGGGAGGGCTTCTGAGTAGATGCCGATGTCGTCTTATCTTTCTTCGATTCAGGATAATCCTTTATCATGTCCCTTCTAGCCATAATTGAAGTACGAACTGGGGCTCCATCTACAATCTTCCAACTTATGTCGTCTTCTGCATCATGGGCAAGACTCGATTGGTGCTGACGACGTAGTACACGTAGTTTGTTGTGCTACAGATGTATCAGAGGTAGCCGATAGTGTAGTACAGAAGGACTGCGTAGGTGTAGACATAGCTGATTTCGAATAGGCAATCTGGGTAGGTCGGGAAGGTGTTGAAGTCGAGAATTTTACCCTCTTGTTTACTGGATCGTCGGCATAAGACTGTGTCCGATATGCTTTATTGTTATTTTACTGTTTTCTTCCCTTATACATTTTCTCTATATCGCGTTCGGCAATCAAGGCTTTCTCCATTACCACAGCATAAGTTGTCAACTAAAACAATGAGATCCTCTCTTGGATTGTCAATTTCAGCCCACATTCAAATTTCTTCGTCTTCATCAACTTTGTAGCCACATGAAAAGGGGCATAACGCGAGAGTCTTGAAAATTTTGACTCATATTCTGATACGGTCATGTTTTTTTGGGTGAGAGCAATAAAATCGATCTCCCATTGTTCGCGGATGGATGCTGAAAAATATTATTCGTTAAACTTTTCTAAAAATTCGTTTCATGTCCATGGAACGTTAGCTCGGGTTTGATTCCTGATTCTCTGAATTGACTTCCACCAGGGATCGACGTCACTTTCCAAAAAAAATGCAGCCCATCTCACCTTTTCATCTTCTGTGCAAGTCATTACATCCAAAATTTTCTCCATCTGGTTGATCCAATCTTCCGCAGCAGTTGGATCAACCTTGCCATAAAAACTGGGAGATTTCATCCTTCTGAATTCTTAAAATCCGGTAGGGTGTTATCTAGTGGCTAGTAGAATAATCTGCTGTGCCATCGTATTCGTCTGTTATGCCATTGCATTCGCCGTAGTCTCTAGGGCTTGGCTGATATGTGCATCATTATTTCCTTCTCCCAATGAAATGTCATTAGCACCTGTGGCAATTCCAACTCTGTTCAAGGAGCCATCAAGTGTTAACAATTCTTGGTCTACCCAGAGGTGTCATGATAATCTGTTGTGATTGAATAAAAGTTTAATCAGGACTGCTTGTGAAAGTCCAGTCTATGTTCTGACAGGATCTAAAATTTAGACAAAAATAGAATTGTGAATTGTGATGCTGAGATCTTAGAAAGAAGCAAGTGATTTTAGTAGGTAAATGAATGCTTTAAGTATCTATTATTTCATTTATGCTAAAATTTGCATAAAACTCCCGAAAGGGTTGTATGCCAAAGTGTTTGAGTTTGCAAAAGTCAAAGAATCGGAAGAAATCAACGTTCTAGGATTGCCTGGGCATCGACATTCGAATTACTAAGCAATCTGAAGTTTCACGCATTTCTAAAATTTAAAATCCGTGGCCAAAGGCAGCCTCCTGCTTTATGAATAATCGACCATCAATCAAAGTTTTTCACAAAATATTGACTTGGTGTTTTACTTTTTGTATGGAATCAATTTCGAAAATATTTTTTAACGCCTCATAAAAACCATCCTTTATTCTTTTGAAGAGAAAAACCTAGCCTCTCAACATGTATTTTTAAACCATTCCCTTTTTGAAATATATTTCTTCACTAAAGTGGTCTTCAAATCACACAACCCTTGATGAAATCACATTCCACGTGTGTCACAACCCATAATCCTTATCCGACCTCAAGGGCCTAGAATTTTGTGTTATAACATCGCACGCTGATTAATTAAGGCGATAAGCGGACATACACATAATCTATAAATTGATTTAACATATAGATCTTGGCATTTAAGATAGCATTAAAAGATAAATGACTCATAAATTAGCAACGAAAATTATAAATGACAAAGAAAAGAAAATTTCTAACTATGCCTCTAAAATAGAAAATAAATCAAGTTTTACGTAGGGTAAAATGGTCCAAAGCGTAAACTCACAAAAGTATCAAAGACTAAAATATGTTTCTCAAAGAAAATAAAATTAAAAGTCTAGAACTAAAGAATGCTCAAGGCTCATAGAAATCAGCCGGATCTACGCTCTCATCTAAGTGATAGCCAACATCCCCGTCTACGTAAGCCGCCTCCGGAATAGCAGCTTCCGCATCCTCATAAACAAGATAAATGGAGTCTTCACCTTAAACTGTTAGAATTAGGAGGGGGTGAGTTTACTCAGTCGCGTAAACTTAGCGGGTTGTACAATCGATCTACCATAACTTACCCAGGTGATTGCATATGCAATCGCTTAAATTGCAGTGCATTTTGAAAATAAAATCAGCATTTTAATAAAACAATAAAACTATCCATACTCATAGCATATTATAATCAAACTGAAAGGGGCATAATATAAAATGAAGAGCAAATGATGCTTCTATTCTCTTATCACTTTTCCTATTTGTCTCATCAACTTATCATACGTGATATATCAAAAGTTTTATTATTACTCCATATGCCTACACAATATACTTCGTATATTATCTTGTTTAAACGACTTGTGTCAGGATCATTACTCGAACATATCACGCGAGGTCCATGTGTAGATAATCACCTAACCTCTATATCGTAACATAAACCACCATCCAGTCAGATGAGGTTGCCGACATAGTAACCATAATATCCCCTTAGTTCGAGACAAGCTATAATGTCCTAAAGACCAGTCTCGGTTGCAGACGTTAGACCCTTACGATGGCTCGTAAGGTATGACATGTGTAGAACTTAATTCATGTTTAGCTGACCTTCACAGCGTATCTTAACATATCAAATCATTATTCGGTTATGGGCTTAGGTCCCCGCCCGATTTCATATTTGCATGAGCTTAAGGCTCCACTTTCCTTACACATATTTATCTTAATATATTCATTTATCATCTTTACTTAAAACTTAATTAGAATGGGCCACAGTGTGATAGGCTTCACTAAATCACACTTTTCAAGGGACGGGTTTCGTAGTAACCTGGATGTACTTTGTGCGGCATTTCATACTACCATAGAGGGTTGTATCCGTACATGGATGTCTATATTTCAAGTTTCACGTGACCGTGAAAGAAACTCCACCGTGACGAAGGCTTATATCATGTATCATATCTCATTTTTAACTTATATATGTATGCCCTATCGTAATTTTTTATATAATAAATGTCATATGATGATGATGAACATATATAAGAAAGAACTATAACATATACCCTAAGCATTTCATATTCTTTAAGAAAATTAATATGAAGCATAATACATGAAGTATTGAAGTAAAATAGAGAATAAGAAATATTTAACTATATTTATTTTATGATTTAGTTAAAAATATACTTCATTGGGGTTAATTGTGTCTATGAAACTTGGTGATTGATTAGTATAGCGATCAGAAGTATTTTCGAATTCTAAAAGGGCACACGCGTTCATTCAAGGGTTGTAGGAGCCTCAAAAGAGGTAAAGGTAACGGATGAGAAGTGTTGAAAAAATATTAATGATTGACTCCTTAAACTTTTTGATTTCTGTCCGATGAAAATTATTTAATATATTTTGTATAGTTTTAGTAATGTATAGGTCTTGAGATAAGTTGAGCATAAAATAACTCAAGAGTTCAGAGAATAATGTCAAATCCGTGCAACTTTGGATCATCTAAAACTTATCCCGACTTACAGTTTAATTTTGACCTTTAAAATATCAGCTTCGTGAAATTGCTATTTCACATAAAGTTGTAAAACTCATCTTCTTTCCAATGCCATAAGAATTACGTCAATCCGAGTTCGAAGTAAAAAGTTATGGCTAAATTACCGAGGCTATGTCTATTGAAAAGTTTCGTCGAATTTCACAAAAATCTAGGAAAAACGATTCTATCGAATTTGGGCCAAATTTTTATATTTTTAAGACCCGAAATTAGTTAGAATTGGGAGAAAAATTAGGGTTTTCTTTTAAAAAATAACTGAATAATTAAAGATGAATTTAGAGGCACCCACCTGTTGAAGGGTGATTCGAATCCTGCGATGGTTTGGGTTAATGGAGATCGAATTCAAGAGACGATATGCCCGAGTTTTTTTGCGAGAACTCATTTCTTATGATAGATCGGTCGTGGCGATGAAGAACTTCGATGGTGGAATCCATGGTGTAGTTCTGTTGTGAAAACCGATGAAGATCCAGCGAGTTGTGAAAGATGGCACTGCCGGAGCTTTTGAAGAGAAGAGAGAACAGAGAGAGACAACTGAGAGAAAAGTGATATATTTCTAAGGCTGCGTATGGCAACACTCCCTAGAATAGTGGACAACTCCTAGAGAGTGATTTTGTGTGGTGGCCTCTTGCATAGTGTTTATTACCGGAGATGGTGTTTGGTAATTGTCATTAGAGAGCAACTTGAGGGCTAGTGCAATAGAAGTTATTGTTTAGAAAAATAACTTCTCTATATAAGATTTTAGCTTAATGACTAAAATGTCCTTCAACAATTAAAAGACTTGTATAATTTATACTTTATAATAATGATTTATAATGAGGGAGGAGAAATGGTCCGAAGCCTAAGATAGCTGCATCCTAGTGCCTGACTCACATGCCATGTGGCATGATCGACCCAAAACACTACCCATTTTATGTGGACCGATCATTTGGCAAGTGATTAAAAAAAAAATAGATTTAAAACCTTTTTAGCCTTTGTTTGATGGGTCAAAGATAAGGTAATGCCCCAAAAACTTGATGCATTGATCTTGTAAGCCTTTGACTATATTTTAGACGGTCGATATGTACTGAATCATGCCCAAATTTTTTATATGACACCTAATCGATATTAACCAAGTTGTCATGGTACCCGATCCTTGTAATGGGTGCCACGTAATGCCAGCTGGTATGGGTGTAAAATCTCAAGCCTCTTATAAGAAAATGCTTCAATTTTTTTTGCTAATAGTGAGTTATAACAATTGAAGATCAAATCTCACCCCGTGAGCTTATTAACAATTGAAGATCAAAATCTCATAGTAGAATATTCAAAAGGTAATATACATTTATTGTCAATACAAATTAATAATAACAATAATTGTTCTTTTTTCTTCATTTTTTGAAGAGAGAGATAGAGCATAATCTGGTATCTATTTTTTTTAGTTGAAGAAGCAAGAATCATGACGACGCCCAACAACGCGATCATTGTCAAATGGTTTTTGATCATCTCAATAAATAGTTTCCATTACCATCGTAGTTGTTGGATTCCCTTGTTGATCGGAGCATCCCATTAGCCTGATGAACAATGTTAAGAATCATAAGTAGGTATGAAAAAACTAAACCCAATAAAATGAAAGAGAATACATTCAACAAATTTGAATGAAAATGAACAAAATGTGTCACCACTTTTTATCTCATTGCTCACTAATAAAAGGAAACATGAGCTGCACGGAATCATCCAACTGAATTGGTGGAACACCTGCTCTGAAAATGAGAAACACAGGTAATGAGTTATATTTGCCTGAGCCAAAATGATGGTTGTTGTGACACAAAGAATTTCCTTCTTCATGAACTTCACATAGTGCAGCTAAACAGGTGCTCCTCTTAAAAGAATTGGAAATCAAAGCTACAAACAGAGATTGTGCTTGAAAAAAATGCAAGCACTAACTCAATACTTTGTTATTTGGATTACAATCCATGGCTACAAAGTGGTAGATAGTCAACTAAGGAAAGAAGGTAAAATTCCTTCTTTGGGCTCATCCATATTTGAGATAGTTAATTTCCGTCAATTGAATGATTGCAAATTGGACCATTCACGGACTCTCCGGGTGGTCCAAACAGGGTATGAACATGTGTAACCTTTGTAAAAACCAAGAAAACCTTAAAAAAAGAAGAGTATAACTAAAATTTGACAGTAGCTGTTAGTAGATGCCTATAGGTGATGAATATGAGGCTAAGTAGTGTAGTCAATTATACGGAATGCTAAAGTAATACTTACAATTTTAAGGTGGCTTAAGCCATCAAAATCTGGTATTCTTTCCCCATAGACTTGCAAAACCTCTTCCCTTGCACGCAGTTGCCAATTTGGATGCATACTCAACACAGTCATTGTCAAAGTCAGCAAAGTCGATGTAGTTGCTTGTCCAATGAAGTAGAATAACTTGCTCTCCTCTATCACATCATCAGTTGTCATTCCCATGTACATAGATAGGGTCATGACAGCCCAAATTTATGCCACATGGTGCATGGCTTCCATCAATCCGAGCGGTCCAACTAGCAATCCATCATTGGCATGCCTCAACCAAAGAATGACGCCAATGAGAGGGTCGAACCATCCAATTGGTGCAGTTTACTAAAGGCCAATAAAAAATTATGCAAAACCATCCATATTAGAGTGCATAAATCAAATGATAATTTCAAATCTCGCGATGCATGATTTTTGGGCCCATGGTAGGTCCTAATGTGATTCATTGCATGAGGTCTTTTTCAAATGTGACTATGAACCTTATTTTCGAGAAACTAATAGTTGTGCTTACTTCTCGGCACAAAAAGGTTTTCATGTGACCAATGTTATCAGGTGGACTTCACAAATAGAAATTTCAGATAGGCTGCACTCACTTCTTAGGAAAGACATAATCGATCTCAATGCATTATTATTTTTAATCTTTTCTAAGCAATAATAAGGAGAGAGGACCCCTCAACCTCGCTCACCGATTAAAAAAATAAAAAGCAGTCCCTTATTTCTAAAGTGCCTCTCTTTTAAGTGGGCTGTTCTTTGCTTCCAAAGAGAAATCCCAAGCACATCCGAAGTTTCAGTAATTAGTGATTGAGTCCCACTCTAAGCTTGCAATTGATTCGTTATTAGAAATGAGCATATAATTCCTTAGAAGTATGTTCAAGTGGTTGAATACATAAGAACTCGGAATCTTGTTTCAGGTCTCTGAATAATTTGTGGCGCGAAGCAAATCAACCAGCTGACTACTTGGCTGATAATGGCCTTGATGCAACTTGGGTGATCAAATGGCTGGATATAGCTAGACCTCCCTTATTCCTTTACCACTCTTTTTTTTTATTTTATTTTTAAGAAAGGCCTTTACCACTCTTCTTAATGAAGATTTTACACTAATTAATTATCATCCTTTGTATTCTTCATTTAATTTAATGAAGGGTGAAGACTCATCAACCTCATGCGAATTTATTGAAAAAAAAAATAATATCAGCTAAAGTTCATCTTTAGTAAATGTCCATGGGGCTTGGGCCTCGCGTTCTAGTGCCTCCCCGCACTTGGCAGATGCACCTAGGTTCTTCAACCACAGTTCGTCACGCACTGTTGATTCAGAGTCATCGTTGCGATGCCAAGTCCAATGAGCATGCGTCGCATTTAACATCCTCAGACGTCCGTGCCCGAAACTCGCTTCCCGGAATAAAGAGAGAGGTGAGGGAGGCTCCTTGAACCTTCAAAGATTAGAATAGCCATAGTAATTAAATTACATAATTCATATTTAATTTTTTCGTCCTATTAATCACAGATCGTTCTACTTGGGAATATGTATACTCACGTTGAAGCAAGGCCTTCTCTGTTTCCCCCATCACCGATGGTCACGTGCACTGGACCACAAGGGTTGGCGTCGTTGTTGTAAACCCTCGTCTGCACGCCAAGAACATAACAAGGATTATTTGTTAAAAAAATTAAAACGTATTATATTATTTCAGAATTTTTAGAAAAAAGGTATATTTTTAGGCTCCTAATAAGTCAATCGGCCAACATTGGAGAAATATTTATAATAGAAATTATTGAATCATCCTTCTTTTCAATTAAGTACACAATACTTTATGTTATATGGCATTTTGTAAAAAGGTATTTTCATAATTTTAATTATATTCTCGAGTGGGCTCACTGCTGACGTCCACCACAGGGTCAACCATCGCCTCTCGGGCCTCCCCAACAGGATTCTACCATAGAGGCCAACGATAGACAGTAACTTGCCCTCGAACACAGCTTACAACTTTTATTGTAACATACATCTCACGCGATGAACAAATAATTATTTAGGGACCTTTTAAAATAAAAATAAAGCACCCTTTTTCTTTTGGAATGACTTTTGAGGACCTTGGAAACTGTAACAATTCCTTTTTTTCTAAAACTTTTTAAAGTAATATAATACCCTCAAACTTACTCAAGTAGTTCCGTATTTCAAATTTTGTGTCTTTTTTGTTCAGATTATATTTAAACATTAGGAGGACTTGTAATCATCCGGCGAACTAGTGGGAGTCACTGCTAGTGCTAGTAGTGTAGTCTGGTGGAATGGTTTATTTGTTCTTAAATAATCTTTTGGGTAGTTTTATTAGCACCCACCAAAGCTCTGAAAGTACCCAGCTGCCCCAAATCGTCAAATCATTGACAAGCGAGGGAGAGTGCTTTCAGGACCGAACTACCTGGGTGGGCTTGTTGAAAAAACCTGTTTAATATGGTTAGGTGGCAGTTGGAAAAGGATATGGCTAACTAAGATGACATGTGTCTGCACATCTTTTTGAGCCGTCTCATCTGAAGCTTATGGACCTGATAGTGAAGAAGCACCTCTCCATCAAACTTTGGCAAAATTCTTAAAAGTTATATATATATATATTCTTCTCCACATTTTTGGGAAATGTTTTCCAACTTTCCTCCTAAATTTATCTAAAATAACTACAAAAAAAAATAAGAGTCTTATTTTTATAGTGAATTAACCGAATTAATCCCTTACCTGCCACTAAGTCAATTACAACTGTCATTTTTAGGCCACATGGCACATACTGTCATGCTCCTATCCGTCAAAGTGGTAGCTCAATATCTCATATATTGAAATCAAGTGGGCCCTTAGACCATAGAGATAGATATAGGGAGATGAACATGGGGATACACACCACTTTGAGATGAGATTGTCCCATAAGCACCAATTTCATGTGGCATCACCGTTTCCACTTCATGTCTATCAATCTCTAGATGAATGGCAATAGATACGCAAAACTCTATGCATATGTTACTAAACGCAACTAATCTGTTGTTTTCAAGTCAAACTCGGTACTTTAATTTGGTTAGTGAGAAGTGAGAAGACCTCCGATTGACATAAATACCCTTTAGAAGTAAAGAAAAGACTTACGAAGCGTTCGTAGGCATGGACATGTCCAGTGAAAATGGCATCCACACGAGCCTCATACAGCAAATCTTCCATGGCTTCTCTCATGCTCTCCCCTTCACCTTGATGAGCAGTATTGGTATTATACCACGGCGTATGAAGTAGCACAATGAGCCACGGTGTAGTAGCCCGATCGACCTTTGCCAAATCAGATTGGAGCCACTTGTATTGATCCGAGCCGACGCCAAATTCAGTGTAGGACCCCAACATGATAATGTGGGACCCCGAAACATCGAAGGAGTAGTAGAGATTAGAAGTGGAACCACTTTGCTCGTACGGCATCCGCCACCTGGAGTTGTAGGATTTGAACGCGTGGCAGTTGATTATGGGGAAGGCTTCGGTCTCATGGTTGCCTTCTGTGACCATCCACGGGCGTTGGGTCGCAAATGGCTCGACAAAGCGGCCATAAGAGTCCCACAGTGCCTGTTGGCTGTCAGCGTACGATAGGTCGCCGGGTAGTAAAAACACGTCGTAATCTGAATTTGCTACGTGCACCAACGTAGATGCCGTCCATTCAGTCTGGCCTAGATCCCCTGCCAAGTGCGGAAAAAACAAGAGAGAGAGAAGACCCGAATTATACATATGTTGTTACCAATAATGGGTCATGGGATGAGTGTTGGGTCTCTCTTCTGCAATAATAGCCTGTCCGAAAGGGTGTATAATTCGTGAAATACTTGTTACTCAGTGGGAGTGAGAGCATTTCTTAGGGATTAGTCCAAGCATAAGTTTGATATTACCCTGAATTATAAAAAAAAGAAAAGAAAGAGAGAAGGCTAAAATTAGACATCTGTCCCCTTATAATTAAACTTGGAAGAGCTAAATTGAGGTGCTCATGGTAGTGGCAAATGGATAAAGTTGGCCTTACGGGTAGAGCGATTATTTTTTAGGGGTGTTAATAACCTGCATTTTAGAAAACAAGGATTATTTTTAAAAAGTTTTAGCATATTATACTATTCCATAATATAAAAAAATAGAAAAAGGGATTGTCATGATTTTTCGACTCTTAATTAGACTTTCGATCATTTGAGACACATCTATAACTGAAATTACTGAATCACCCTTCTTTCCAATTAAATACAAGTTATCATATGTGTTGTATGGTATTTTGCATAAAAGTATTTTCATAACTTTCATGATAAATGTTTCTCACATGTTGATCAAAACACTTATCCTTTCCCTCATATTGATCAAATGATTTTTTGGGGACCTTGGAAATCATGATAATCTCTTTTTCCAAAACTTTCTAAGTGATTACCAATTTTTGCTATTCGCACACCAATTTAGTTTTGATTTTTAGTGTATGGAAAGAAAAAGTGGTGTGTTAGGGAGACATAATTCATTCTTCATCAATGGGGTGCAGGATACTAACCTGCAATGACAAATTCCATAGGGAACTTCGCGGGTGGTGTCCTGAAACTGAACTCCCTACCGAGCCCCCCACATCGGTAATAATAGATCGTGCCAGGATCCAACGGTCCAATTGTAACATGGTGAATCTTTCCAGAAGTGTAGAAGAAGTAACGGTATGATGTATGCTCTCCGGTCGCCGACGAATCATATTTTCCAGATATTTTTCCAAATTCTACTAATGATGGTGTGTGTTTATCGTCACTAATCCATGAAACTCTCATATGATCACTCCCTACTAATGAAATATGGACCTATTTGAGAAGCCATAAGATAGCATCACGTTACATATAGTTTCTTGTGCAAATTTACCACAAATATTATTTCTGCGTACAGTTTATTTATAGCGGTTGAGCCGTTTATGTCAGGTGGAATGTTGACAATATTGGAACCTTTAGGTGGCACGTCTAATCCCAACTTACTCATTGGGTCAATTTGGGTAGCTGCTCCATCATCTGATTCGACGATTGACTATATTGAATCATATGATAAAAGTTTATGTTTCATGCTAATTTTTTGCACACACGATCTCTAGATCATGGCCTTCAAATCAAAATATAATTTGAAGGCCATAATGTAGAGTTGGTGCAACATATGAAGTCTTTCTTTTAAATTGTGTTGGGGACAACTTTGTCTCCAAGTAATGACACTCTTATTTAAAATATTTAAAAAGATTCTTTTATTTTATTGATAAGATTAAAAATGAAATCATGCTCCTCGGGAGTTTACAGTAACAATACTTGAGACCAAACATGGAGTTTTCTATGTTTAGTCCAAAGGAGCATTGCCAAAGATAGAAGGACAGTATTGTAGAGTGGACAATTTTTATATCTATGTTTAGTCCAAAGGAGCATTGCCAAAGATAGAAGGACAGTGTTGTAGAGTGGACAATTTTTATAATTTTGCAGGAGTACCTGGCTTTGGGCCTTCGAACATTACCATTTTTATTATTTTTTATTCATACAAAAAATATATATGATACCTATTATTAGATAATTTTAAATAGAAATTATAATATTAAATATGAAAAAAATATAAATCTATTTTTAAAATGATCAAAATAACCTTCTAATTTATCTATCTATTAAGAATGATCAAAAAGTTAAGAAGAAGGTACATTTGACAAAATAAAAATATATAATAAATATTTACTTGTATATATATAAACACATACATATAGGGCCGTGCCGGGCTTTTCCATATCTTAGCCTGGCCCTAGACTTTAGGGCTTTTATTTTAAAGGCTCAAGCCCTATTATACCCTCGGGCCCTCAAAATTTAGCCTTAGTCATAACATTTAGAGTCGGGCTGGACAGGGCTTTTAGGATCGGCCCGGCCCTTGGCCCTTTGACAGTTCTAGACTTTATTTTATATATATTATTTTTCACAATCAAATTACTACAATAACCTTTAATATTATTCTTAAATTCATCCAACTAATGGTTGTAATGATAATTTTGTAAATAGAATAATAAAGAAGAAGCAATTCTTAAAAAAATTTCCCCCCATTCCATATATTTTTAATTTCTGTCTTTAATAAAAAAAACAATTTGTACAAAATTTTTAAAAAATAACTATAAACAACAAAGCCCCTAACCCGTCCCTCCTAGGCTAGGGGTGAACATATCAAAGCCCGCCTAAGTTAGGCCAGGCTAGGACCGGGCTAGGTTTTAGGGTAGAGAGAGAGAGAGAGAGAGAGAGAGAGAGAGAGAGACCTGTTGTGGATGACCCTGAGGGTAAACATGTGGTGTAGAGATGATAGGGCGGGGCTGCGGCCGGACATATTCAGAATCTTGGCAATGTATGAGGGAATAAGCAAGACAGAAGGTTAGCAGATGTAACCAATTTTTGGCCATCTCTTCTCCCCAACACAGATGTTTGTGCCTTTAAGCAATAGTTAGTTGGCTTATATAGGAATAGTTGTGTGGAAGATGAACTTTTCCATGGCGTCAAGAAAACGACTTAGCATTTATATTCTATACATAGGATATGCTTTCAGCATTTCTATACTCCTTATTCAACTGTCAGGTGGGGGAACCGGTTGTATCATTTGATCGGCTTGGCGTCGCTACGAGAGCCGGCTTGGCTAGATTTAGATTACATATATAATTGGTTATATAAGTTTTAAGGAAGTTGAATTTATTAGACTTCCTGCGAAGGCGGTTGTTACTGCCACACTAGTTTATGTTACAGCCACCTAAATTAAGCAAAATAAAAATCAGATGACTACTTTGATTCCGATGATAGAGATGATTTTGTTTATCCCAATTATACACAAAATAGATCGTTAGATCATGGGCCTACCATCAAACGGTCAGATGTTTCACAAAACAAACAGCCCAAAAAGCAAACGTGAACCACATTTGAGAGTATGCGATGATCATGTTCACTTTTTGATGTGTTCCAAGTTTAATCAACATATGACATCTGATGGTAGGCTCGTGATCTCAAGAACTATTATTTGAAAGAGTAGTATGAAAAATGAACTCCATCGTCCGAGCCACTGCATTCAACACTTTTCGTTTTTACTTTGGCTAAGGGAGGTGACTGTAACATAAAGTGGTGAGGTATTAACACCAGCAGCAAGCAAATCCTTACATGCTCGGCCTTTAATCAGCTGCCGTAGCAAAAGGTTTGTCATTTGTGATGTTGCCTCTATCGGCCCCCATGTTTATGAGAAAGCGCCGGCCCCGAAGATTCGGTCTCCACAAGGACCACAACTAGGGATTTTTCCACTGCTGACTGCTTTGAATAAGATGATAGGGATCTTATTTCAACTCAACCTTCCAATGAACTGATCCTTAGATCATGGCTCACCCATCGGACGGTCAGGTGCAGATTTTAGTTGGCACACATCACTAAAAGCAACCTGAGAACCCTTCTCAGGGTACCGCCATTACGTGAAAATCAACAAAAAACAACGGCCCAAAACTGTTGTAAATTTCATAAACAACGGTTATGATCCATAGTAACGACCGTTGTTTATAGCGCAGTGATTTTCGTAAACCGGTAATTGGAGTTAATCTACCTGTTATAAATTTTGTATTAACCACAGATCACCCAATGAGGGAAAAAAAATATAATCCATTCAACTAAATAAGAAAATAATAAGCCAAAAATAAAATTAATTTAAAATCAAAAAAATCAATGAAAGAAGCAATTTTAAACAATGACATTAAACTTTAAACATTCTAACCATTGGATGAACACAATTTCAAACAATGACAGTAGACATTAAAGATTCCAACCATTGGCTCTAACAATTTAATGACATGAGCATATCCACGTGCCAAAATCATACATTTTGTACATAGATGTAAGATAAAAAAACTCTAGCACAATTATAGCTCTCAGCAAGCTATTGATTCAATATCTCATCTGTTCTTCCTTATTTTAAGTAAATACATTGAATACTAAATTCATCATAAAACACCTCAATCTCTTTCTCCATTCATTCCTTTGTACCAAACCTCTTCACTTTGTACCTACCAAAATTTTTTCATAATAGTAAGATCATAGCCATTAAATTAAAATTCCAATATATCAAAGGGTACCTTTATTTTCAACCCAATCGGTTCACAGAGAAACCTCACCTTCAAACCAATTTCCATGTCTTACAACATAGCCAAAAGCATCAAATCTGCACAAAATATCTCATGTAATCTGCATGACCTGCATAAAAGTAAATAAAGGCAGTGTAACTTAGCATGATTATAATTAGGAGAAAATGACAAGCTTAAGTCTTTTTTCGGGTAAGCTGGGATTGAACCTGTGACCTCAAGGTTGCAATATTGTCAACCTTCAATCGAGCCATAAGGCCAATCTCTGTAAGCTTAAAACTTGAGTAGCAATCTAACAATAAAGACGAAATGAAGCTTACAAGAATACAGTGATAGGAATTTAGCTAAGCCTTTTTTTGGATGTTCCAACTTATTGACAAGGAATTTAGCTATGTCATGCAGCATCCCTTTAAAAGATTCAATGTTAAAAACTTCTACCACTAGGGAGAGAGTTGTTGATATAGCGATTGTTGGTGGACCACAAACAACTATAACCCTTATTGCATTCCTGAAGCAACAAGTAATCCAACATAGTTTTTCAGACTACGTTAATGACGAAGGCTAAAAAAAAAAAAAATAGTTGTCTTCATGATATAGCTTTCATAAAGAGGAAGTTTCATATATTCCTAGAAAATGTGATTTAGGTGGTCACTAAACTGTGCCCTCTACATGGCTTCATCAATGTTATAGTAAGCCACTCGAAAATGCCTAAAACAGTCGACCTATTTATAGCCTTTTACAATTAATAAGAGGCCACTCAACATGCATAGCGCTGCCACCTAATTGGCCCTGTAGGGCACAACAGCCACAAACCATTAAAAAAAGTGAAGTGATCAAGTTTGCACATTGGAGTAATGGCTCCTTACAAGTGACTATAAGATGGCAATCTTGTGGCCTACATTTGGATGGTGTGATATCCAACTCATCATTCAAAAATAAGGCATTAATTATTGTACGAAATGGAGCATTAATTAAACTATGCTCCATTCTTGATAGTGAGCTCAATCTCTCATGATCTAAATATACAAACCCTAAGACTGATGTCTATGATCTCTTATGAGGAGAGTTGATCATTGACATTATATCTTGCTTGAGTTTTTTAAACAAGCTGAATTAACCTGTACTATTTACCTCAATGAAAATTTTTTCATCAACACCCATTGAGGAAATCATACGTAGATGTGATTTTTTCTTTAAACTTTGACAAATGTAAAACAAAGCAAGTAGAAAAAGAAAGTTCATGGCTCCTTACCAAAGTAATGTTGATTGACTCAATGAATAAACTATTCACACTCCCAATAAAGTTGAATCCGTGGAGAGTTTGGTTTAGAATTGCATATTTCTCTTCTGGGCCCTGAAGAATAAAATAAGACTATCATTCTAAGCTTAAAATAAATGATTACCCAAATAGAAAGATGCACATAATTGATGATTTGATGCTTTGAATCTGGTAAGGTATTCCTATATCAAATATGATAGGTCACCCCAAGAGAACCAATTATTATGTATGAGCAATGTAGGACTAAATTAAATAAATCAGCACTTTAGGCCATCCTTATCGGATTATACATTTTACCTACAAAAGTATATTTATCAATCTCATAATTGCTAGTTAGATCCCAAGTGTGGCGCATGTCTGGATCACTCAGTACTGCAAAATCAATAAAAAAGATTGATCACATTGCCTTATATAGTATGTGATGCCACAGTCAATTTATCAACAACAAGTGTACATTTAGGGTCATGAGCTCATGGCCATAGTATTTCTTCAACGGAGCCAAAAATTTCACTGTAAACTTAAGTAAATGAAACATTAGGACATGGGTAAATAGTTGCATTTATGTGGTGTTGTAGTTCATGTGGTTCTGTATATCAAGGAATTCAGAGCAGATTGTAAAAATGAAAAATATCTCTAAAGAGATGAGGACTAATAAGGGAGATTTATGTGGTGTTGTACCTAAAATTTTCTTATCGAGCTTCTGATTTTTGCACTTTGGAGGTTCACCAAAGCTTGAAACATCGCTTCTTCTCTTTGGTATCTACAAACCCAATAGACAAATCTGTGCCATTTTCAGATTTTAACTCGAAATTGAATGAGAATCTTATGTATTACCAATAGAGAATGACTTTGAAAATTTAGCCAAAAATAATTTAACAAGCCATATATCGGAGGACTTCCTTTTTGTATTTTATATAAAGCAGCAATGACAAAATACAAAATCAAGTAGAGAAGGCTGAATTGGGTATTGGAATAAACTCAGTGAATCCACTCGGCTTTAGTGTGCACTATTCATGTGAAAACCAAATTGTTTATATTTGCACTTCACAAAGAGACGCTTATCAAGGTTGTCTCACTAGTCAATGTTCCGGGTCAAAACTTGACCCATCAAGCTAACTAAGCTTTAAGGCAAATTTTCAGATCTGACCAAGGGCCACTAAATCTTGCATAAATATTTCTAGAGGTTGACTTTTTGAGTGATTCTAGTTCCCAGTGAAAGGTAACTTAAAACCTTACACGTCAGAGTTTGAATCATTCCAAAATCCAATTTAGAGTGATCAGCACCGTCCGTGCAAGGTAACTTAAATTTGCAGCAGTTTACACACTGGCCCGATCAGATCAGTCTCAGTTTTTGGGCCATAACTTTTAATTTATTTAATGAAAATTTACATATTATATACTGTTGAAAAGCTGGGAAAGTCCTCTAAAATTTTTCTCCATATACCAATAACTATAAATCAATGCTATGATCAACATTTACGGATCTCAGGGCAGGTGTCTGCCCAGGAATCTATTGACTGTGAACAGTCAAGGTGCATGACACAGATCCGCTTTGGAATTTGTGTAGGGCAACGACTAGGTATTTTGGGCTGAAATTTGGGATGTAACTCATCAGCTTCTCCATCTATGACACAAATCCGCTTTTCTTGCAGACATGATCTAGGACCATTAGACCCAAGATCCACACATATTATTTATGATATGCAGAAAAGTCAAACATTTAAACAAACATTAAATATTTTTATGATCAAAGAGATGCATTTCATCGAAACTTAACAATTTTGGCATTTTTACAAGTCTTTAAAAAAACTAGGCCCAATTATGTCCAAAATCTCATACCACACATATGCAGACATTCCAATATAAACTGGTACATTTCCTTCTTAAAGTGAAATTTGGCAATTCCTTACGTCCACACCAATGGAACATAAGGATCAGCAAAACAATAAACAACAGATCTCTCAAATTCAACCCTTGTTCTACAAATAAGCAATCAACACACAGTTCAATATCTATGCAGAGATGAGGGATGCATATGATAAGTATAAATTGAAGGGTTAATGGGCTAACACCGATTTCATTAGATTTTATCTATTGAAGATGATCTTTCACCATCAAAAGCTGAAACGTACAGATTTCAGGGGCCCTGACATTTGTAAATATTAGAATTTGGCATCCAGTAGCCTATAATTGATATTATATTTTTCTTTAACAGGATGTAGACAGTGATGGGAGTTGGTTTCTAAACTAAAACACAAGACAGATTTTATAAAGCACTCTATATATAGTTATCTTGATCACAGTAATAAAGAAAAGCAAATTACCTTTCTTGTTATTATATGCTTAAAAGCAGTATCAAGCTGATTTTCTAGTGGTTGCAGCTCTTTGAGGCTCAACTTTTCAAGGTCTTCTCCCATATAATGCCTGTAAACATTGAAAAAAACCTACCTAAAATGGCATTCAGTCAATAAAAAGAAATAATACTAGTACTAAAAGGGTACAAATTTCCAAGTATATTTCCTTTCCTTGGTACCCAATAGATGTTTGTCCTAAATGAATAATAATAAACTGAAAGATGGCGATGGTATCCTTCCTAACATAGCTCTTATAATGAATAGACAATTGAACAAAGTGCTTTAGTTCTCTATTGTCTTGAAGTCAGTAGCAAGAGTGTTAAAAAACTCCGTAAATTTGATGAATCTGTGCGCTTCCGGTGAAAGGGATGATTTCTTTTTTCTTAATAAAACAAAAAAATATCAATACAAACAAACATATCTTGCATTGATCTCAATGCTTGATGGCTGCATAAGTGTTACCACCGTTTTGAGTGCTCTGCCGGTCTGCTTTAAGGAAGAAAAAAAAAGTAGGCTTAGGTGAGTGGGTGATGAGCAAGAGAAAGATGGGGCATTTGATATCCTAAAATTGGGTTCTCGAGAGGGTAGGAGGATAGAAAGAGGTTTTTGCCTTTAGCAAAACTCCCGCTGATTTAAGTTTTAAGAATGAGTATTTTGCTCTCATGTGCACTTTAGTAAATGGGTTTGTCTATGAAGGATCAATGGATTGGGTCCGGTCAATGTTTTTTTGCCCAATGGAAAAATGGCATTTACCAACCCGATCCAAGAAGATATTGCACTCAATCCCACTAGACAAGAAATCCCGACCGTCCCACCGCCCCACCTGAAAACGGGACCTGTTCTGATAAGAAAACCCCCATAGTTTCCAATTTGTTTTTTTAATATCGGGTCGCATCGACCCAATTTTTGTCTAACCTGAGTTCTTAGTTGACCAAAATCGAAGGTTGGGTCGGATGTCTCATTCCCGACCCAAACCGGATGGTCAAGTTTATATGCCTGACCCAGTAATATATATATATATATATATATATATATATATATATATATATATGGAAAAGAATTTCGTCCTTCAAGAGCCCTCGAAGAATGCGTTTGAAGTCAAATTTCATAGAATTTGTGCAATCGAATGTGGAGTTATCAGCCCCTAAATTTGATTTCCACAACAGAGCTAAGTACATCATGGAATCAAAAGATTGTACTTTATAAGTCCTATGGCAAGGAGTGAGTCTCAGGCATGTGTATGAAGAAGTAAGCATGCAAATGGCATCCAATGGTCGGCTGGTTACTCTCCAAATACAAAGCATTAGTTGAAACAATTAATATTCTTGCAAACACACTAAACACCAAACCCATCAAATAAACAGATAAAAATACTCTAAAGTCTAACCAGTAAAATTACTAGAAAGAGAGAGAGAGAGAGAGAGAGAGAGAGAGAGAGAGAGAGAGAGAGAGAGAGAGAGAGAATAAGCTTTCCAGGTACAGTTGTTGTGCTAACTTCATCTGAAATACTAAAGTCCCTCACCCGCAGCTACTGTAATCCTCAATATTTTCCTCTCCTACCTACTCTAGCCCTTCCAAACCATTATGCCTTTCAATGTAATTTTTATTTTATTTTATTTTTGTTTTTGTTTTCCACCGTAATTTATGTCTGTCTAGTTTTTGTATTCAATCTCTCTTCTTTACACAACCAAGAAAACGTGAGTTTTCATTGTCCAAAATCTATCTTGCAAAGTTTGAAACAAATCAGCCCTCACTATATTGTGCCCTTTGATCACTATCAAAACTGAACTACCTAAATCTCATATCAAAAGATTAAGTTTCTGCCCATATTTACACCGGGCAATATATCTGAATTTCATGAGTTTTAAGGAACTAGAAAGAAATTGAAAGTGATAAAAAAGGTTTCCAAATATTTTAAATCGGACGATCAGGAAATCATCAAATTCAGATTTTGCACAAAATATTAACTGAAGATAAAACACTAAATTTCCGTCTGAAAACCATGACAGATATCTAAATTGAAACTCGACTCAATTGAGTTTTGAGTAAACTCGGTGAGCAACTCATTTTTTTGAGTCTCACGATTAACTAGACCTATAGTTCATTAAATTGTGATAGTAATATTTCATAAAATTGGAATTATCAGAAGCAACACAATCTAAAGCAAAGAAAGAGGAAACCAATTGAGGTAGGTCTTCAATCAGGATTGCAATTTCAATCAAACAAAGCCCTAATATTATTAAATAAATAAATTATAAAAATTAACAAATAGAAGAGGGTTACTTCATTCTCTGTTTTACAGAATTCTCTACTTGCTTGATTCATGGTTGGTGGCCAGGATTCACAGCTCTGATTGAGGGAGGGAGGGACGGAGATTAGGACATTGGCATCCTTTAAATACTTGAGTAACCGTCGATGCCCACTCCTTCTCTCAATTGAAAACCATTGATTCATTCTAATCGAGAAACTGCAAACCTCATATCGTAGTAGTACAAAGCAACCAAAAAAAATAATAGAAACCCTAAACTTTAGAAAAATACGGTTGGGGGTTTGTTCTTACAGGTACAATCGATGACTTCAGGATCAGTAATAGAATAGAGGAAGAAAGAAAGGAGAGAGGACCTTACGATTTTGAACTAGGTTTTAGCTATTGTTTCACTAACTTTTTAGTATTTATAGGAGAAGGTTTTAAAAAAGATAAATTTACCCTCCAAAAAAATTTATAATTATCTGCCAATCCTTCGGTTAAAAGACCACAGTTATAAGCTACTAAACAACTGCTTTAGGCAGTCGATTAATTTATGGCTGTTTTTAGCCGTGGTTTTTTTCATAATGCTAATGTAGTTTTTTTTCACATTTTCACGTAGATCACAATAATTTTTTGTATGTGTGCGATATGGAATTAGCATCTGACCGCCTAATAGAGGAGTCGTGGTCTACAGATCAGTTCTATGGCAGAATGGGCTAAAAACGATCTCCATCTTTTCGATTCAAGACAGTCATTAATTTTCACATGCGAAAACCCTAGTTAAAGAGAGACCACATCTTCAATTGCAAATACGGGTACCCATCAAACAAAAGGAAGGGGTAAATCTTAAGGGAAATGGGTGTAACATGACACCAAAACACAATCTCTTGAGATTATTGAATCGGATGATAGAGATAGTTTATCGTCCCAACCTTTCACATGATGGATCTTGAGATCACGGAGGCACCATTAGACGGTTGACTGCATTGAATCGGACGATGGAGATCATTATCGTCCCAACCTTTCACACGATGTATCTTGAGATTATGGTGGCACCATCTGACAGTTGGCTGCATTGAATTGGACGATGGAGGTCGTTTATCGTCCCAACCTTTCACACGATGAATCTTGAGATCATGGTGGCACCATTAGATGGTTGACTGTATTGAATCGGACGATGGAGATCGTTTATCATCCCAACCTTTCACACGATAGATCTTGAGATCATGGTGGCACTATCAGACGGTTGATTTTTTATTTCATATGGTACACACCCAAAAAATGACCTTAAAATTAATTTTAACCGTGTACATGATGTTAAGGTCACTTTTCTAAGATGTGTACCACGAAATAAAACACTGATCGTCTAATGGTATGTCTAAATGATCTCCATCGTCTAATTCAATGCAATCAATGTGTTTTAACGTGGGTGAACACAAAGATTCGGTGGATGGAAGCAGACGCGGTTAGGCAATCCAATTCCTAAAATAAAATAAGAAGATAAATTTTTTGTACAGAATGATAATATGAAGCACTACACCATTATTATATAATGGTTACCATTATACTAACGATGATATGGTAGTGAATCCGATCAATTGTATAACCAGTGATTCATCAAATGGTAGTAATCAATCGAATTTGAAAAATTTCTAATCCATAACTGGGCCTCAAAGCTCGGGTTCTGTGGGGTAGACTAAAAGGTTGGATGGACACAATATTTTATATATAATCTAGGAAATAAGGGGGTTTTTAATCAGATCGGGAAGATGCGATCCCCAGATAAGTACCCTTATTTATCACTTTAATAGTACAAATCACTCACATATTAAATCATTGATGGTGTAAGATCATTTAATTACAATTTTGGTCTTTAAATGATGGTCAGGAGAGTAGGGTCCCTGATAAAGTTTCGAGGAAACTTGCATCCGTTTGTTGAGAGAACTTATTAATGATGTGAGCTTTAGCATTAACCTTATGTCAATGGAAGCTAGCAAAGTATATATCCAAGCGTATGCTTAGGATCAAGGTATCAAATATTGACCGATATCAATACGTATCGGGTTCTTTATAACCCGAAACATGTCGACGGTGATACTTTTTAGTATCAAGTATCAAGTCGGATATGATATCCGTATCGGCAAACCTCACTGTTGCCCGAGCATACTGACTTGGTTTGTAGCGGCTTAATCTTTCAAAGGGGAATGGTTAGGTCCTAAAAAGTAAACCGGATTTCCAGTCCCACCCCATCTGCTGCCCTTGAAAATAGAGAACTGGATTTCCAGTAGCCCCAAGCAGAAACAGAATCCGTAAAGTGTGAATTGGTGCCATAAATTCCTGACAGACTTAAAAACCGTTGCCAGTTGCCACATCCCGTTCACACCATAGTCTAGACCGTAGGCTAGAGCGAGTCATTACAAGCCGTTGGTTTTTGTCAGGTTCAATTGGTTGAACCCTAAATGGGATTCAAAATATCTCATGCAATGGATCCAAATATGAATGTCTAAGCTATAATTTTTTTTTATTTTTACAATGTCTAAGTTGTAAAAGTTAAACTCAAGATTTCTTTGCATCCAATGGGTTTTATATCAATCTAATCACATCTAGAGTTTAACTAGTTGGACCTCACCAAAACGAGTTCCCCACTATAAAATAGTGGGCAACTATAGGTAGCTTTTCACGGCTAACTAATTTTTCACGGGTTGTGTTTGGCATTGTTCTATGAAAGAAAAGAAAAGAGCAGTTGCATGCTGCTCTATATTGTTGTAAATTGATAACAGAGAGAGAAAAGATTGGAGGAAGAAAAAAAGTGAGGCCGCTCTTTGAAATATGAAAAACATCTTTATAAAAGAGTGTGAAAAACTATGCTCTTTTTAAAATGTTGCATGTTTTATTTATTTCAAAGAGCAGCCTTCATTTTATCTTCTTTCAATCCTTCTCTCTCTCCACATTTTTATTTTGGCAATAACAAAGAGTAATTATTACTCTTTTCTACTCTCCCAAAGAGTAATGTCAAATAAAGCCAGCTTCTATTTTTATTGGATGATAGGCCGATAGAATTGTAGTTTATCCAATGGCTTAAAAACTGATTAAACACGAAGTCAACTTCCTAACCATTATGTATAAATTCAAATATTTTAAATTTTAGATGTCTTTTAATGATTTTTAATGCTTTGACTATAATGATCGACCTTTCTATATATACGTACGTACATTGCAACTAATTTACTCTTTTCTGAGTTGACCATGAACTATGGTCCATAATCAAACCTATCTACATTTAATATACACATGACTTATGTTATAAGTATGGGTGTCAATGGGCCAGGCGAGGGCCACACGGCAAGCTTGGCCTACCCCGGCCCGAGGTTGAGCCGCCAAGGGGCCAGCCCTAGCATGGCCCTTGGTCGGACCAATGTGTAATCAGTTCTAGCCCGGCCCTAAGCCAACCCGGGGAGGGCCGTGCTACATGCCATATTCTTCTGAAATTTTTTTCACTACAATTTTATTTTATCCGTAAGTGTTTTTTATATTAAAAAATAATAACTATAGAATTTAACAATAACTATAGGATTTAAGTGGGGTGTAAGTTTGTAAAAGATTTAATATAGATTTTTAATAGAAGTTAATTGAAAAATCATAAAAATAAATTGGGTTTAATTTTTTCTTTTAAAAGCATAGGCGGTGCTTCCCTCCTGGGTTAGAGAGTGAGCAGCCAACTGCTGATGGTGGTGACATAGAAGAGACAGTGCCAATTGTGCAGTGGTGTCGGCGAGTGGTAGCGGTGCCAAAGGAGAGATGGAGAGAGACTGGCCGGCGGGTGGTGGTGGTGCCACGAGAGATAGAAGCCGACAGTGGTGGTGGCCGTGATCGTGAGTGGTGAAGTAGTGTAGACATCACTTGTATGTTTGTGGGTAGGGACGGAGCCAAGGGAGAGCTAATAGGGGCCATGGCCACCCCCACTTATTTAGTTTTTTCTCTTACTCTTTAATCTATCTTACCTATTTGTTAAGAGCCAAAATGATTGGCCCCATCTAAAATAAATTCACAATTGAACTCTCTCTCTCTCTCTCTCTCTCCTATCTTTTAGGTGTCTCAACCAAATATCCTACTTCAGTCTCTCCTATTTTTTATGAGCAATAATTCAACCACCCTCCTAAAACTTCTCTTCTTAAATCATATCTTAAGACGTTTCTCTCTCTCTCTCTCTCTGACACATTATTACGCCATTAAAATCGTAAAAAAATCATATGAATCTATTAGATTTATAAATCCAAATTTGTCATTTTCCTACTATTTTATCCAAACATACCTTAAAAGTTAAAAATGAGGCTTAACCTAATTAATATGGCTCCCAGCTACGACAAATTGGCCCTAATACCTATTGATAGGCACACAAATATACATACACAAAAGGTTTTTTTTTTTTTTTTTTTTTTAAATTTTATTTTGTTACCAATAAATGAATGCTATTTTTATTTTTTATAACATTATATATTTCTTGTTTATACTTTGGCCCAAGGATCAAAATTTCGGATTTCGTTTCGATTTCGGTCCCCACCGAAACCGAAATTTTGGTCAAAATCTTCAACCCCATATAAAAAATCCAAAATTTTGAGATTTCGTTTCGGTTCGGTGGGGACTGAAACCGAAATTTCTATCATTTCGGCCGAAATTTTGATCCTTGGTTTGGCCCCTTCCCATAAAAGTTTCTGGCTCCGTCCCTGTTGTGGGCTGGCAGGTGATGCAGAGAGAGAAGGGTTGGCGGTTGTGAGTTTGCCGCTTCTAACAAAACGTAGTAGTGAGAGGAAGAGATGCGCTGAGAGAGAGAAAGACAGAGAGAGATTCTTCGTCATTTTATTCAAAGCAATCAAAGCTCAGCAAAAGACATAAAATTAAAGTATATATATATATATATATATATATTATAAAAGGTAGACAAATTTTTTGCAGACAAAGTTCAGGTGATTGATGTGGCGCGATGTGACTGGTTGTCCCAACCTACATTGATTGAGCTCCACTATGTTGGGATTTGAGATCCTTAATCGTGCAGAAGAAATGGATGGATCGCAATCGATTCTACACACTTTCAGAAAAGTTTAGATAATTTAATACTCGTTGATCCAAGCCGTCTACTACTAAAGAAGACGGCGTTATCTTTACGCCACGTGGATCTGACGGTGATTGATGGTATCGTGAAAAGATAATCACAACTCTATGATTTAGGCTTAGAGAAGAAGAGAGAACTTGTGAGAAAGAATATTTTTTCACGTTCGTAAGTTACAATCTCTAAAGTCATATATTAATAGGTAACCCTTATATGACTGTTATACGATATATATCACGTACACCCTAGGAGTTGTATATGTGGCATCTCAGCCACTCAAACCAACTCACTACACTTGCAGTCAATTGCATCGCTACACATCACCTGTATGTATTTTGCTTACACAATTTGTTTGCCATATAACACAGTCCTTATACAATAGTCATTAATTTTAAATTGCTTTTTACGACTCTAAATTAGTCGGAGGGGCTATGGTCAAGTTGAATTGGTTGAACCTGATTTTGTGACATTATAAGTCCACTTGGCACACATTCCCAAAAGATTATCTAAATATTTAGTCATTGGCACCCGAGCTTAATCAAAGCCTCCTACTTGAAAAATTATAAATGGTGGACAGTTTTGACAGACAACTTATGTGGCATAACATGACTGGCTACCGACCTACCATGCAAGCTCTGCATAAGCTGTCTGCTAAATTGTCTGTCAAAACCTGTACACTATAACTACAAAATAGCAAAACTGCCAATTTAGTAGCGTGAACCGTTAGCTGTCCTTTCCAATTCTATGAAGATTCCAAACCTGCGTTTAGACACCCGCTTTCTACAACGTCCATGTGTCACCTGTTTGGATCGTATCTACGGTCCCGATTCCGAATGTAAATAAATCAAGGTAAATAAGGAGACATATAATCTACGCAATAAAGACAGTAGATCTGTCGTAATTTAAAATTCTAAATACAAACTAATATTATATATATATATATATATATATATATATGCCCTGGCTATCACCACGTCATATAAAGGACATAAGGGCAATAACAGCATTTATCTCTCTGCTCTCAATTCTTTTGACTCTGAAATATATGAACAGCCGGTTGGTCTGTTTCTTCTAAATAGGTTCGGTTTTATCACCTTCTCCCTCGCAGTCATGGCCGATTGTAAGCTTTTTATTGGGTTTGCTTTAGCGGTTTTTCTACTTCCCTGCGTTCTCTCATATAATCGTCCGCCACCGAGAGAAACCCTTTCCGTTCCGTTAGCTAGCGATTCGGTCACACCCCAACAGGTAATAAAATGATAAGAAAACTTTTCTTCTTCTACTTCTTCTTTAAATTTGAGTAGCATATACTTTCTTCAAATAAAGAAATTTTGAGTAGCATCCCCCCGCCTGGAAATTTTGTGGGAGCATGCGCCCCGACGTAGAGAAATCTCTACACTCAATGCCAGTTGGCCATCATGTGATGTCCCCTCACGAGTATTGTGTTCCACAAATACTTAAGCCAAGTGCATCAGATCTCATTCAAAAAAAAAATTGTTTTTATGATTTTTCCATCAATAAAAATATGATCAAAATTAGAGAAAATCAATATACCAAAGTTTTATTGCGTAACCTTTAAGTTTGCCCATCAAGGGGCCAAAAAAAGTTTTAAACATAATTTTTTTAAAAATCATTTGTCCTATGAATGATCAACTCAAAACCATTGATGCATACATAGAAAGTGCAAGCGGTAATTGACTACAAGTGCAATGAGCGTCAATTAATGCACGGCGGTCCAGCCAATTACATTGCGTCACATCAGCGGCCATACCTTTATAATTTCCTAATAAAAAATGATATTTGCCACAAGTTTCAATGCTGTCACGAGAATCTATGATGCTGTCTTAATATACATGCTGTTTATAGGGAGATCTTTGGCCTTATTTTTCGGTTCTTTACGTTTTAAGTTACAGTAAAACGCAAACGAAAATTATATAGGGACGAGGGATTTGATGAAGCAAAGTGCATGCGGCTGGTGTGCTGCGATGTAACTGGCTATTAATTGATCCTCACCACCCATGCAGCCAATTGTGCATCATGCCCCATCAGCTGCCTACACCTTTCTTCATAAAATATGTCTTCCACCACGGTCAATCAAAACTGAAATCATCTTAGTGGTACTTTATTTCAAAGAAGTAGGGAGTGGCACGGTCTACACGTGTGTTGTTAGGTACGGGATCTGACCATCGTAGGCCATGTTTGATAAATTCGAAAAAAATGTTAGGTCGTGAATCATGTTTTGGTGTGCTTTCATTAATAAGAGAAACCCTCTTTTCAAAAAGAAGAGAATAGATAATTTAATACAAATTTGAGGAAATTTTTAATTATTCTTAATAATTTAAAATACTTTCTAAATTAGTTTAAAGTTTTTAAACTTAATTTTTGCTAATAAATTCAAACCTTGCCTAAAATAGAAGATACACATCATCGAATATATAATAGAAGATGCTTTCGTAAACCTCTCTCCACCAACCTTAGCAATTACATTGAATATGGGCATGCTTTGGTCAACCCCTCCACCAACCTTGGGAGATGTGCCGATATCATACTAAGAGGCTAAGACCATCAATAGGGTGCGTCCCATTTAGCCCAGAACTAAAATATTATGTCTCTGGCTCAAAAATGGAGTGAGAGCAGAGCTAGAGCCTCCAAATTAAAATCCAGCTATTAATCAAGTGAGGCAAGGGCTTAACAAGTTGAAGCATGTAGCATCTCTTTTTGGTTCATATATTACATATAAATAATACTCTAGGAGCATAAATATATAACTAGTATTTATAATTGAATTATCAAAATATCCTTACGACAATTCAAATCACCCCGCAAAGCATATGTTTTTATTAAGATGTTCAGAAAGGTTCTCAAGATTTGAAATCTTCCTGGCGCGTGGGAAAGGAGTGAGATCAACCAACATCCAAAATTATACTGAATTGTGACTTTTCAAAAATGCTTGTTGAAAATAAAAGAAGGTCCATGTTTCCACGTAGTTCATCGGTCAAACCAACAATTCACTTCTCAAAGTAATAGAGAGTCTTTATTTAGTTTGTCAATACAATGAAAGAACCATCCCTTCAATATTATTGTTAAATTTATCAAATAAATAATTTTAAGGATATTTTGATAAATTTAAATGTTTATAAAGAGAGATATTTCTAATACCCGGCAACTTGATCAAACCAAGCCTCTTCAGTTCAGAATATCCTTGTGGCGCCAATGGCTTGTTCTCCCCGGCCGGAAGGGGGGAGGGGGTTCAATATCTTCCTAGGATTTTATTCTCCCTCATTAGAGATATCTTTTTCTATCTTTAATCTTAAATGAAAAAAAAATTATAAATATATCACACTCTGCCTAAGCTAGGGCCAACTAGGGTTTAACCTTGGACTCTAGGGTTGGGATAGATTTTAAGTAGGCCCAGCCCTAACCTAATTGGTTGTCTTGTCTCATTACTTCACTATAACTGTAAGAGAGAGAGAGAGAGAGAGAGAGAATTTTGTCATTCTAACTTTGTGCTTTTTGGATCATAATCACAAAAATCACCGATTTAATTATGAATAATTCACAGAAATCGTGAATTATTCACGAAATATTTAAAAAAGTTGTGACTTACTTTAAATTTTTAATATTTTTCTAAACAATTTATAATTTGAAAAATTTTTATTTTTAAAATTTTGTCACTGATTTTTCCTCCGAATATTTCCCCACACTTCCCTGATTTTTGCTAGATTTTTTCAAATTTTAACCTCGCTGAATTATTGCCAAAACCCGATTTGGTGACTATGTTTTGGATAAGTGATCTGTGGATGGATTTGAGTTCAAGAATCAAGAAGTTAGAGATAGCGGAGAGAGATTGAACTAAGCTCGGGCAGCAGTTCTCCAATACTAGTGCTTGGCTTATAGCAGAGGTATAATGGAAAAATTATGAACCGTGAATAATTTTTTGTAGATAATTTTGCAAAGGGCTTATGTGGTGTGACGTGCCTGGTGGCTTCTGTGCTTGCCTCACTATGTGTGCAGCCAGTCGCATCACATAGGCTGTCTGTAAAATTATCTACTAAAATTTGTCCACTATATAACACTTTCGAGTGTAATGAGATCAAAAGAATGCATAACGCATAGGATTCCGAAATTCATGTGTCACAATAAATTCAACTTACACGTCTCTTAATCTCTTTCATTATTTTCATTTTGAATATGTCTGCGACGATCAGACAGCTCATTTTCGACAAGTATATGAATTATTTATTTAATATTTGTAGGTCCATATATCTTTGGTGGGTCAAGACAAAATGAGAATATCCTGGATAACGGACGACAAATCTCCGGCACTCGTGGAGTACGGCACTTCTGCCGGAGTTTACAGTTTCTCTGCAACTGGCACTACAGATTCGTATTGGTATCTACTGTATAACTCTGGAGAAATACACAACGTAGTTATTGGTCCATTGAAGCCAAATACGGTGTATTACTATCGTTGCGGCTTGAATTTGGCTCGGGAGTTCAGCTTCAAAACCCCACCGGCTCAGCTTCCCGTCAATTTTGCCGTCGTGGGTAAGTTATTGTACAAATGGTATTATATATTTGTATAAGAGGCTTGGTATTATGCGTCTGGATATTATTTTCTAATTATTGCGTCGAAGTCATTTGAGCACCATGTGGCACCCACTACAAGGATTGGGTGTATCATTATAATCGAAAAGTTGGATTAGGTATCACCCAAGTAATTTGGGCTTAATTGATACATATTGATAGTTTAAAATGTGGTCAAATGTGTCAAATTAATACACCAAATTGGGTGGGCATTACCTTAGTTTTGACACATGGCCAAGAAAGGTAAAAAAAAAAGGGAATTGGTATACCCTAAGTTATTATCATAAAAACATAAAATTGTATTTGTATAGTTTACCAATACTTTTCCAAGCACAATGAGGGCGTGTTTTAGAATAATATTTGACTGCCATATAAACTTTTGTCAGGATATCTTCTCTTCTATTATATTAGAATGCTAGATAAATTTATGTCAGGATATCTTCTCCTATATTTATGGGTCTCAATTGTAGAAAATAAAAATATATTTATATAGTTTAAAAATATTTTTTTTAAGCACAATGAAGGCTTGTTTTACCAATATATTTCCAAGCACAATGACCGCGTGTTTTAGAATAATATTAGAATGCCATATAAATTTATGAGGATATCTTATCTTCTATTTACGGGTCTCAATCGCAAACAATAAAAATATATTTTTATAGTTTACTAATATTTTCCCGCGCACACTGAGGGCGTGGTTTAGAATAATATTAGAATGCCATATAAATTTATGCCAGGATATAAGATATCTCCTCTTCTATTTACGGGTCTCAATGGATCAGGCTGGGCTAAGTTTTGGGGTGGATTATAATTGGGCCTCTTGGAAAGAGCTCTTTATTTGAACTTACCTACCACAGCCTATACCCTGGCCATTTCAGGTTGGGCCGGGCCTGGTGGGATCAAGTCTGGCTCATTGAGACCCTACTTCCATCAATTGAGATAGAGCTTAATCTAACTAATTTCTATATTCTAAAATGATAAAGGATTTAATCTAACCAATTTGCTAGCTTCTTTCATTCTTTGAATTGCAAGATCCATGAATAATTTTTATCAATAATTTCTCTAATTTACTCTCATCCTGAATCTTTAATTGAATCATAAGCATAGTTTCAAATATTGGAGCGTCCCATATTACATACGATATAATTCCCTGATTCAAATATAAGGTCAAATATATTAGCATGTATCAGCTCTGTTGGGTCCTTTCGGCTCATATTTGGTTATATATCTAATATTAATTAAATAAAATATCAAAAAGAACAAAAAAAATAATTTATGTTATATTTTTAAATAAAACGTACCCCAAAATCGGTCAGTTTAGCCATATCAGACCCAGCCAACGGTCTTTTAAATCCCTTTTTTTTTTAAATAATTAACGGTCTTTCCAATCCCAAACTTGTGGGAGAGACTTATATTTCGTGTTCATCGGTCATAACAAAAATTAGCATTGTTAAGTTTGTTATCAATGTGCCAACCAAAAATTAGTTTGTACTTATTTGTGGTCGCCTCTGACCATGGTATCAAATATTGGCCGATATCAATACGTTTCGATTTTCGGCAAAACCGATACGTATCGGTATCGCCGATACGGGCCCGTATCAGCCGATACGTCTTGATTTCAACCGAAATTTTTATTTTTATTTTTAAATTGGCCGATACATATCGGTATCGGCTGATAAGTATCAGCCGATTCGTATCGGTCCTTCATGAACCGATACCCGATTCCAGTATCCGATTTGACACCTTGGCTCTAACAATTACTAAGCTAAGATGGATAAAGTGAAGGGAAAATTATAAACGGATGACAAATTTGTTGAGGACAAAGTGCAGGCGGCTGACTTGGCACGACGTGATTGGCTGTACCGACCTATATTAATTGAGCTCCACTGATCGATAAATAATGTAAACCTTGCAAGTATACAAGTTCGAAGAACTAGGGCAAATACTAAGGATGTCGAGTCAAGAATTATATGTTTGTCTGAATTAAAACCTCGATTAGAAATGAGTTTTTAGAAGTATATCTAACTATAATTATCTAGAGAAAGCAATAAAAACATATTTGGAAAGTAATAGAGAAAACAATTTTGGATCTCTCATAATCACAGATTCGTAATTAACTCGCAATTCTATTCTAGTTTGAATTTCGGATAATAACCTTCTCTTCGCTACAAGTTAAGGTTAGGTAAAATAATCAGATCCTATTCATAGTCATGAACTAGTCGAGACAATACAATTCATCTAATCTTTAGCAATCCAATCCGTAAGCACCATTGAGTGAAACATATCAAACTAGACTAAAAGTACTAATTCGATGGTGAATTTTCTATCAAAACTAACTCTAATCCCTACAGGGTGATTATGATTATTAAAAACAGAAATAAAATATTTTAAAAACATTCACATCAAGGCACAAATAAGAGTGAAACTCAATCATGCAATCATTATCATAAGAGAATTCAAAATAGAATAAGAAATAGAACTTTAAATTAATTACTCATCTTTGATTTACAAGAAATCTCAAACTTCGAAAACTAGTCATGTATCGTTATTCTGATCTTTATAATCGGAGTATAACTCTCTGATTCGACTATATAATGATAGTTTACAATTTCCTCAATCTCACAAACTCTCTAAATTTGGAGACTATAAAAATTATGAAATTAAAATTAGAAAACTATGAATTGAAAAATTATCCATAAAAACTAAACCTAGACAATATAAATTAGAGGGGAAGTAGGAAGGAAAGTCCTAAAAATATTCTAAAAGAAATATGAAAGAAAGAAGTTCCAAATTCGTAACAATTTCAATTCAAATCTCGAAACCTATTTTCTGAATCTCGACAGGTCGAGTTGCAATCTCGACTTGTCCAATTCAAATCTCAACCTATCAAGTTGACTATTATACTGTAATTTCTTATTTACTTCTTTGTCTCATAACTTTCGATATACAACTTTGATTTGGGCGATTTTTGGCTCATTAGAAAGTTTGAATCCTCTACTTTTCATTGCTGTAAAGCCCAATTCTTGATAACCTTTATTTAAACCTGTAAAATACTAAAGCACACTTAAAGCACAAAATTAGATTTATCAAAGACATAATAAAATATAGTTTTGAGAATTATTTATGTATAATTTTAAGACCTATCACCCAACACAATTGCAGTCAATTGCATTGCACCACATCAGCTACTTGCACTTTGCGTGCATAAAATATGTCCTCTATATCAACTGTTCTAAAACATGTGGCAGACATCTTTTCAAGTCTTAGTTAGGAGGCCATTTTTTGGGCGCACCACGTGTACTTTTTAAGGAATATAGGTGGTGGAGCGTGAAAATAATTGAAGTGGATGACCATTGTCCACAATTTCGTGTGGGAGAGGCGTGCACCATTTGAGTTCCTTATACGCGGTCCACGAAGTGTAAAATGACTCGATTACCCTCTTCACCTTTCTTTGTCACCACGTAGGTAGGTCTGAAATATATGTAGTCTGCTTCAAATTAATTCTTCACTAACCACCTCACCAACAACCTTGACCAATTTACAAAGGATGTCATTTTTAGATACGGTAGCTCCGTTTGCAGCTACCGATTTTCTAAATTAGATAAGAGGTTGTATTTTATCCCAATATTTAACACAATAAATCTTGGAAACTTTAGTGTATCATGACCAGGTTACATTTTAAATCTATGCAGCACACCTCCCAAAAAGTGAATTGATTATAATGGTTCCATAAAATATGATTATTTGATTACTTTTTGAGATATGTGTCGCACAGAATTAAAATAAGACTGTCTAATGGTACCCGGTGAACTCAAAATCCGTTGTGTAAAAGATTGGAGCTAAAAACAATCTCCATAAACTAATATAAAGCAGTCAATGATTTTCGATGTTGTCCTTAGAGATCATTAGGTGCAGTGTCCTTAAAGTTTCAGTGGGTGCAAATAGAGACGACATATAGGTTCTAAATGACTAAAAGACCCCCTGGCAATCTACTTGCAGGAGATCTAGGTCAAACTGGGTGGACCAACTCGACTCTCCAACACATAGATGGCTCAAACTACGACGTGCTGCTCTTGCCCGGCGACTTATCCTACGCCGACTTCTCGCAGCCACTCTGGGACTCGTTCGGCAGGCTCGTCGAGCCACTTGCGAGCCAACGCCCGTGGATGGTCACACAAGGCAACCACGAGATCGAGAAAATCCCAGTTCTCGTCCCCCAATCATTCAAAGCGTACAATGCGCGGTGGCGTATGCCGTTCGAGGAGAGCGGGTCACTTTCCAACCTCTACTACTCCTTTGACGTTGCCGGTGTCCACGTCATCATGTTGGGATCTTACACGGATTTCGATGTCAGCTCGGATCAGTACAAGTGGCTCCAAAATGACTTGGCTAAGGTGAATAGAGAGACGACGCCGTGGCTTGTGGCGCTGATTCATGCGCCGTGGTATAATTCCAATACTGCTCATCAAGGAGAAGGGGATAGAATGAAGGAAGCCATGGAGGATTTGCTTTATAAGGCTCGCGTCGACGTTGTTTTTGCTGGACACGTCCATGCCTATGAACGCTTTGTAAGCCTTTTTTTTCACACTTTGATTGTGACAATGGACACCATTATTTACACCCGTGAAATTGCAACCTCACCCAATATCCTCTAGCGGGAAAGCCTTAACCACTTTAGATCAGATGATAGATATCAGTTTTCATCCCAATTTTCATAATGGATCTTGCCGTGTACCATCATATTGTTATTGTGAGTTTTAACTTGTGGCGGCACACATCCTAAAAATAGGGCCAATTTTACGAAGTGTGGCACCTAAAATTAAAAAATGAGTGTCTGATTTTAGGGACACTTTTTGAAATGTGTGGCACGTGAAACCGAAAAAATGAATTCGGTAGTATGCCATGATTTCAAGATCTATTGTATAGGAGATTGGGATGAAAAATAATCCCAATCTTAACTGATTCAGGTTGTGTTCAGATTTCGGATCAAAACTACCACCCCTACTGCCTGCTGAATAATTTTACTTTCTACTGATTACCTAAAAATTTCTCATGCAATTTTCAGGTTCGTGTGTTTGGCGACAAATCCGATAGTTGCGGCCCTGTGCATATCACTATAGGTGACGGAGGGAACAAAGAAGGCCTCGCCAAAAAGTAAGAGATTTTGTTTATTAGGGTTTTATACTTTGAAGGTTTTTTTTTATTAAAATAAATTTTCAATTTTATGTTGATGAATGCACTAGTCACAGCATCTTCCCGATAGCACTTTTCAAAAGTTAATATGCTGATGTGGCTTTGTTTGAAGAGTGACAGAAGTTGAAGAGTTGGGTTGTTTTGTGCTTCTCCAAGGAGCTCTTCAAACCAACTCTTTAAATTTCTTTTTAAATCATATTTTAATGAAAAAATGATAACTAGCACCGAAATATGTCACTTTTTTTAAATTTACATAATGTAAACTATAAATTTAATTGTTTACTAGGTTAAATGTGTTCGTAAGATACATTAATAAAAAAATTGGAAGAAAAATAATCTCGAAATATCTGATCCAAGTAAGTCAAAGTTTCAAATACGATTGTGTTACAAACCAAAAATAGGCTGCAAAAAGAATAATTAAAATAAATATTATTTTAATATTTGAAGAGTCAAAAGTGGCTCATTAATGTTGAAGAGCGATTGAGCCTCTTCAAAGGTGAGTCAGTTTTGAAGATGTTGGAAGCGTTTGAAGGGTGAGAGACTCTTCTAAGGTTACCGTTTGACTTGTCACGTTGCATTTGAAGAGTCTCTTAGAAATGCTCTCACTCCTTTTCGGTATTTTCATTTTTGTCATTATTTTTTTAAATTTTCTCTTGCGATTTTATTCCCCTATTCTGTCTTGATGACTAACTACATGTCGTTATTTTGCTAACAGGGCGTGCTAACATACGACTTTTTGGGTGTGTAAATGTGTAGGTATTTGGAACCTTCCCCCGAAATATCGGTTTTCAGAGAAGCCAGTTTCGGGCATGGTCAATTTCAGGTGATTAATGCGAGCCACGCGCTTTGGAGTTGGCACAGAAATGTCGATGATGAGTCTCTCGTCGGTGACTCTGTCTGGTTGAGAAGCCTCTCATCTGAGGCCCATTGTTAGAGCTGTTTAATAGTAATGTGTCCTTTCAAACGGATCACATTATAAGTTCACAATTCCTACACATTTTTTATTTTCTTCATGCATTTTAAAGTATTGGTTATTTTGGTTATAAATAAATATAGTAACTTATTGATATGGTACGTGCAGCATGTGATGATAATGGCATTGTAGGAGATCCATACATGTGGTTGCAAACAAGGAGCATTACAGGTGGAAAAAAAATCAAAAATCGAAAACCGATGAAACCCAATAAAAAAATACTGACCTGAAACCGAACCAAAACCGAAAAACTGACTGGTTTTGCATCGATTTGGTGCCGGAAATTGAAAACTGGTTGGGTAGGGAGAGGAAACTGAAACTGAGAAGAAAAAAAACCAAAAAACTGTAGAGACCAACAATGAACGAAACCCAATCCAGACCCTTAAATTCCAGGCCCAGCCCGCCCAAACCCACCACATGCCGGTTTTTTCTAATCCTGGTCCGATATAACCCTTTGACTGTGCATTGTGTTCGTATCATCGTATGGCCCTGAACATCATGTTTTAATTGAAAGATTTACTGCGGATTCTAGCACGATTTTACCAGAATACTGTTGGGGGCCAACACTAATGAAAGATTATATTTTGTGTTTATCTTTTACAATAAAAATCTTTATATCATGGCCTCTAAATCAAACGATTTAGATGATATTTTCATATAGCAGAAGTCGCCAAACTTGCAACTCTTTACTTTTAATTCCGTGCAAAAATTTTCAAATGCCCGTAATGGCTCCAGTGTATATTTAGTAAAGGGAAGGTATCAGAAAGTTGGAACCACCTAGCAGTTTTGAAAGAGTAAGTTTCCACTCTTAATGAGTGGACATCGCAGTCCATCTCTCCTGTGAATGAGTGTCTTGCACGGACTACTGATGCACGGAAATCTGTTCAAGTCACTTAGTCACGGGCATAGGACTGCAATGTCCACTCATGATGAGCGGACACCCACTTTAGACAACTCTTTGATCCCCTCTGCTTAATCTCGAACCAACCTTGGAAATGTGCTAATATTTTAAAGCAAAATATTATAAGAGTAGCGATTTTTGCAACCAAAGATTCTTGCAACGCAATTGATGGTTCCACCACCGCTCACACCGAAGACTACCCAAATCAGATTCTAGAGGTAGTTTTTCATCCTAATCTTGCACACACTAGATCTTGACATGATGACCCACATATCCAACTTTCATATGTTGATTTTACATGAAGCACACCTGTGATCATAGGATACCATTATCAGGGTCACCTTGGGGAACAATATCTGACCATCGGATATGCTGGCAATTATCTTCAGATCTAATGTCTGAAAGATTAGGACAAAATACAACCTCTATCATTAAAACCAAGGCAGTCAACAGTGTGAGCGGTAGAACCATTGGTTGTACAAAAACCTTTGGTTGCAAAAATGGCTACCCGTCAGTTAACGGTCAAAATTGAACTTTCACTGACTTGCATGCTCATAAATAGCTGTGGGTCAAAGTTCTGCTACTAGCATGCAGATCAGGTGTACCTAAAACATATGGGACTCAACGGGTCCAGTCTAACCAGGCCAACCTAGGTCCAAGCTTGCTGGCCAGTGCACGAAACGGGACTATATACAGGCCTTTTGGAACTAGCTGATTCCTGGCCCAACTTACTAATCAAGCAGTGCCACCCCATTTATGAATCAGGCCTACTTACATTGGGCCATACCCAGTCTATGGCGGGGTGGATCAGACAGGCCCAGCAATTTCTACATAACGGGTCTTGATTGATCCGAGATGGGCCGACTTCAGGTAGAATTAAAGTGGCCAAAATTCTTAAACACGGATAAGTGCATACCAAAAACATGCTTTTTCCTTGTGAAAGTAACTGCTCGTGGGTTCCAATCCCTCTTGTGCACAATTGGCACATACACTACATCCGGGCTGGCTATGCCATATGGCATCCTCCCTAAAAAAAAAAAAAAAAAAAAAAGAAGAAAAAACCATACCTTTCAACCTGAGTTCGAATCCCCATTGAGGCCACCGTAGGGATTTACATCCAGTGCTGAGTCGGGACATGCTAACTCACGTCCCCCTGAGATTAGTCGGGTGCTATAATAGGCCCGGACACCGAGGTTATCCAAAAAAAAACATGCCCTCAACTATACACCATCTGAACTAGAATTGCCAAGGTGCTGGCATTTGATCCTTGTCCTTGAACCATTCAAACCCAACTATTAAACGTTAAACCAAAAATATTAAGGCAAGGATTAATCAAATCTTCTTTCAAGCTCTAGAATGAATCTTCATATACAATGAAAGAAATCAACTAGCAGAATCACCCAAATGCGTTTTCAAACCAAAATCTGAAAAACCATGAATAAACTTGGTGTCATGTTAATAATAATCTAAATAATCGTTCCATAAATTTAGTATAAGTCATCACTCTTTTTTTTAATATATTAACATATATATAAATGTAAGGTCAAAATTAAAAGCTGGCAGAAGCGGATATAAGAAGGTGCTTGAACTATCCAGCAAAGCTCTCTCTCTCTCTTTTTCCATGTTAAGCAGTTTCATAAGTAGGGGGCCACTGCAGAAACACTCGTGTTCTTCCTCAATTGCGGGATGTAAGAGGTTCTATTCTCTCTTATAAAATCATATAAAGCTTCCTTCCCTCTGTCAAAGAGATCAGAAAAATGACCATGGTAACACAATGAAAAATTTTAATTAAAGCAAAATATTGTATCGTCGTCTTAAGTTTACAATAGTAACAAACTATGAAAATAGTGCACAATCAAGGCAATGCTAAGAAACCAGATTCCTATTTACCAGAAAACAAAGATCATATACTCATATTTTTTTATTTAATTTCAGTGGGTACGCTGGGATGCAGGTCAGGATTGTCCGAGTGGGCAACCATAGTGTACATTTTTGTGGGACTTAGTCTACAATGGGTGTCCACCCATCATTGGCAGTAAAGCAGTCCACGTGTCTGTGTGACTGCGTGACGAGTACGAACTTCGTGACAAGCACGGACATTGGAAGTCAGTGCATGTCATGCAGTCACGCAGATGTTTGGACTGTTTTAAACCCATGAAAGGTGGACACCCATTGCAGACTAACTCCTTTTTGTGGTCTTCTTGTTGACGTTGACTTGAAACCAAATTTTTAAGTAGGCCTAGCTTTTCGGAGCTGCTCCCAACTAACAATATGATGCAGCATGGATCAAAATATCGTCCGATACCGATACATATCGTCCGATACGTATCGGTTTTGGACCTGGACGATACGGTAAAATGGGTTTTTCTCGGGGCCCCTAAAAAATAGTCAAATCATCATTCGTATCATCCAAATTATCGGTCAATTTATCGTTCGTCCCAGAATTTTAGGGTTTTTCTCTGGTCCCTTAGAGATAGTCAAATTATTGTCCAATTTATCGTCCGCATCGTCCAAATTATCGTTCGTCCCAGAATTTTAATGTATTTTTTGGGATTTAAAAAAAAAAGTACCATAACGATACATTCAATGTATCGGACGATACGCGATACGTATCGTCCTGGAGGTTTGGATGATACGTATCGAAAATTCGATTTTTTATCCATGTGGTGGGGGAGGTACCGTTAAGATCTAGGAGTGTGAACAATACGAGCTGAAAGGCTCCCATACTATTTGGAGGGCAGAGGGCATAGATGCCTCCACTCAGGAAGTGAATCCGTGTAGTTTGACCAATCAGTACTTGATATCGGCTAATAAGAATCTCACTGAACTATATCAGAATCCAAACTCAGTCGGGTTGGAGTTCGAAAACAACTAATGAATCGTCTCGACTCGTGCTACCTCCTCTATTCGCTCAAAGAACTCCGTTCTTTGTGTGAAGTATCGAGTATAGGCCCACAAATGTGTGTCGACAATAATTGATACTCATTTCTCGGTGAAAAGTTGTTTACAGACCACTGACGAAATTGGCCTTTCTCAAAGCATCACATGGCATGCAACTGCCCTTCACCAACGTAGGTCACATGAGCCACACTCTTGATGCTCCCTTTTGCGTCCTTGACTGGTCAGGCAGCAACCCATTACACTCATTTGTCCCTCCAACCATCGGAATTTTGATGCCACTTGACCTGTCACAAGTGCTATTCCTCAAAGAATGATCACGTACATCACATACACAATGCCCCCTTTCCATCCATGCTCGGTCATGCACCAGCTTGATACAACCTTCCGCCACCCCACCTTCCATCACTAACTCCCCGCCACACGTCATGTCCATCCCATCACTCCAATGTTGGTAGAGGCAGTAAATTTACCGCACCTACCTTCGATCCCTATTGTCGAGAGACTCGGAAATAACCTAACCCCCCACGTGTAGCCTCCTCGACCATAGGATCAAGATCCCCATTAATTCCATTTCTGTCAACGATGAAAACACACCCAACAAAGGTCTCCATTGCCTCTTCACCAAATTGCTCATGGTTTTGCAGACCTCCTACACCACAAAGAGCTTCATGTTCCAACCATCTCTCATTCATCTTGGACCGTAAGATTTTAGATGTAGGAATCTCTGCCGCATCCAAATCCATTCTATCTACTCCTGCTTAGAAATGATGGGTCGGGTCAGGCCAAAATGTTGGTTTCTCAACAAGTCCCAACCAGATAAAAACCCCTTAATTTGTCTTTCATACAAAATGATGGGTCAACATGACCCTTTCCTGATTTTTCCCAACCAAAAGGTCGAGTCGAATGCCTCATGCCTGACCCCACCTAAAGGTCAAGTCGGATGCTTCATGCCCAACCTGACCCGATGGGTCAATTTTATGCACCCGACCCAGTACAAATCTCGATTAAGAGAGTCGGTTATCTAGCTAACCGAACCCATACAACCCTACTCCCACTGGACTACGTCCAAATTCGAATTCAAGTTAGATTTCAAAAAGTTTTGAGCACCTCTAGTACCATTCCATCAACCTGCTCCGTACAGTGAGGACCGTCCTCAAAAATCCATGAAGGTCCGACATCTCCCTATTCTCCCGTAATAGCCTTCTGCAACAAACCTCTCGTCGCCATATATCGAAACACTTCCCAACCGTGTCCTGAGTCACCGTGCACAATGTTGTCAAGTCGGCACGATTTGCGATTCAAATCGAACAATTTGAATCAAATCTTGAATCGCAAATCGTGCCCCCATCGATTCAAAACCCTAAATCGCAAATCAGATGAATTGACCCCAAAAGCATCGAATCGTACAATTCGATGGGGTCTCGCAAGTCATGCCAAAATGAGTTGCGAGACCCACAAAATCTCGGTTTTTTTTTTTGCTTTTTCTTTACAAAAGGATTGAAGAGTTTTTAAAATTCTTTAGGATAATTTTATTGCACATCACTGTTCTAAACCCTTCTTTTAAGAGAGATTTGGTCTCTTTATGTTTTTTTAGGGCAAATCTTGGAATCCTAATATCTTCTTCACCCCTCAACGAAATCGAAATCCGTTTTTTTGTTCATCTTCTACGCTAAAATAAGAGTTTTCACATATAATTTCTAAGGGATTGGTGCCTCCATCACAATTGGACATTAAAAGGTAATTCTAATGCTATTTAATGTTATTTTTTGATCTATTTTTTATTTATATTTGCATAAAGAGCATGTATCCATTTATACTTTCTCACAAAAGGTATTTAATATTTCTTTTTTTATATGCTCATAAAAAACATTATTATTATTATTTTTTTTACCTTCTCATAAAAAATATGAATGCATGATATTTTTATTTATTTTTTATTCTCATAAAGAGCTAATATGATGTTATGTTTTTTTTATTCTCATAAAAAGCATTAATGCATGATGTTTTACCTTTTTTTCATTCTCATAAAAAGCATGAAAGCATAAATCATTTTTTTTTCCATCCTCATAAAAGGCATGAATATATGAATCCTGATGTTAATAATTTCTTTTCATTCTCATAAAATATACTCTCTTTTGTGTCTATGGTTTTGTTTATTTGAAGATGGTGAAAGAAATAGATCCTACATGGAAACACTGTAGGTCGGTATTTGAAGGGAATACGCAATATGTGCGATGTACTTATTATGGAAACAGTTATTGGGGTGGTGTTTTGGAAAATAAAACACCATCTTGCAAGTATGGGAAAGATGCAAAGGGATGTACACAAGTTCCAGCTGAGGCATCATTGAAGTTTAAGACGGTTTTGGAAGGCAGAGTTGATAAAGATGAAGCCAATGATAGTTTAATCGGAGGGGGGTGAAGAGGGAGGTAATGATGATGTTCAAATCACTAACCGGAAGAAGGGAAAAAGAAAGATATGTGATTTCATTACAGAGGGGAAGAAGCAATGTACCCTGAATGAAATGTGGAAAAAGGAAGATTTGAGAGAAAGCATGCTTAGAAGTATCTTGTTTCTTGTATGCGAATGCTTTACCATTCAACTTGGTAAAAAGCCCATTTTTTAAATCAATGATGGAAGTTGTATGTGTTTTTGGGAAAGGATTGAAGCTTCCTTCATACCACGAAGACTGAAATACTTTTTTGAAGAAAGAGGCCACAAATGTGCAAACAATGTTGAAATCGGATAGAGTTGTGAGTGGAGGAAGTTCGGTTGCACTATTATGTCGGATGGTTGGACCAATAAAAAACAGCGCTCCATCAACAACTTTTTGATAAACAGTCCCAAGGGTACAGTATTTTTTAAATTCGTTGATACCTCACCTATTTTCAAAACCCATAGAATTTATTTGATCTGCTTGATGAGGTTGTGGAAGAAGTTGGTGAGGATAACGTTGTCCAAGTAGTGATTGACAGTGCAGAGGCATATGTGAAAGCCAGGAAATATTTAATGGAGAAAAGAAAGAAGTTGTTTTGGTCTCCTTGAGTGGCGCATTGCTTAGATTTAATTTTGACTAATATAGGAGAGTTGCCTACACATAAAGATAGTGTGGCTAAGGCAAGGCAAGGCGATCACACTCTACATCTACAAGCATTCTTGGGTCTTAAAACTTAATGAGAAAATTTATGAAGAAGTGGGAATTGACAAGGCCGACGGTAACACGATTTGCAACATGTTACCTCACATTGAAAAACATTAGTGACCAACGTTTGAGCCTTAGAAATATGTTTACATCCTTAGAGTAGAAGCCGGAGGGGATAAAGGTAAGAGATATTGTTCTAGCTGATCTATCTTTTTGGGATGAAATTAAATATTGTTTGAAGTTTATAATACCGTTGGTGAAGGTATTAAGATTGGTAGATGGTGATGCTAAGCCCGCAATGGGCTACATATATGAGGGAATGGATAGGACCAAGGAAAAAATTCCAAGAAATTTTAGAGGTGTGAAGAAGAGGTACGAAGATGTTTTGGAAAATCATAAATGATAGTTGGAATTTACAACTCCATTGACCTCTTCATGCGGCAGCACACTTCTTAAACCCAAGGTACCAATATGCGGAAAATTTCCATGCCGATCATGAGATAAAGAAAGGCTTGAATGACACAACAGAGCGCATAATACATAACAAAAAAGAGAGGAAAGTCATAGATAAGCAACTAGATGAATTCGTAAAAGCGACAGATATGTTTGGTAGAGAAATGGCTATCGATGCACGAACCGAAAAACAACTAGGTGAAAAAAAAAATTATTTGAATTGCAAATATCTCATTCTCAATTTCTCATATTATGTGCCAAATAATAAATATTGTTCTTTATCAATCATAATAGCTTTATGATGGGAAAACTAGGAAAGTGGAACTCCCAAGTTACAGAGACTTGTCATTTGGGTTTTAAGTTTGACTTGCAGTGCAACTAGTTGCGAGCGCAACTGGATTGTATTTGATCAAGTACGTTATTTAGGAAAGAGTTTCATAAATTTTTATTTGTCATTGTATACCTCAGATTTAATATATCTTTTATTTTAAGTATAATTAATATAGGTTCACACCAAAAGAAGAAATCATTTGGAGCAGAAAAGATTAAACACATTGGTTTTTGTGAAATTACGATCTTCAACTTGATGTTCGTCAAAAGGAAAGAGACAAGATTGGAGGCTTGAATCCAATTTGTCTATCAGATATGTAGTCCGACGATGATTATAACATGAAGAAGGTCCGGTCCTTGATGATGCTTAGATGGGCATATATGAATGCTTCCAAAATGAGGAATTGGATCGACTCCAAGGTGAAGAAAGTAACAAAGGAAAAAGAAGAAAACAAAGTAATTTATAAGTTTATATTAATCCATAATATATGATTATTTTGACGTAAAGAAGAATGTAAAATGTATTACTAATTAAAATATTTAATTTTATAGGCCCAAGAAGACTTACCCTTGATAAGGGCGAAATGGCAGAGAGGAAGTTGAGATAAAATTGAGATTAAATTAGGGTTAGGGTTTGGTGAGGAAGAAGAAGAAAGGTTGAAAGGAAATTAGGGTTGAGTCAATGCGTCTCAAACCCCGATGCAAAATATTATTTATATCATCTTAGCATGTTTACGTATTACATGGTTCCCGAGTTAAGTGAATTGCACAACTTAAAATTCACTTAACTACACACACACCCATACAATAGGAATAACATCTCCAACACTCCCCCTCAAGTTAGAGTATAGATGTCTATCATACCCAACTTGAAGGAGATGTCATAAAGTCTCTTGCCACAAACACCTTTAGTCAGGATGTCGATAAGTTGATCCTTAGTTCTAACTTGAGGAACACTGATTTCTTTGGACTCGACCTTCTCGCGAATATAGTGGCAGTCCACCTCAATGTGTTTTGTTCTTTCATGAAAGACAAGATTCTTTGCGATATGATGAGCGGCTTCATTGTCACCATACAAGATAATTGGAGAGGATACAACTCCCAAGTCTGACAAGATGAATTTAAGCCACATGGCTTCTCTCGCACCTTGGGACATAGTGCGATACTCACCCTCGGCACTGGAGTTTGATACATATTGCTTCTTAGATTTTCATGTGACCAAATTACCCCATGGTGCAATATCCGATAATTGATCTCCTATCATCCAGAGACCTGACCCAATCGGCATCAGTAAATATCTCTACATCCAAATGACAACGATTTTTATAAAGAAACTCTTTGCCAGGACTTCCTTTCAAATACCTCAGGATCCTGTGAACAACCTCCAAATATATTGTCCTTGGTGAGTGCATATATTGACTCACCACGCTTACTGCACAAGCAATATCTGGACAGGTCATGGTTAGATAAATCAATTTACCAACTAATCTTTGATAGGTATGCGGATCCTTGAGAAGATCGCCTTCTTTACCATTCAATTGGTGATTTTGTTCAATAGGGGTCAAAGCAGGCCTACACCCCAAAAATCATGTATCATGAAGGAGATCTATGGTATACTTCCGTTGGGATAATGAGATGCCCTTCTTAGATCTCGTCACTTCAACGCGAAGGAAATATTTCAAGCTTCCCAAGTCTTTAATTTCAAACACTGCTCAAATACTCCTTCAGTTTAAGAGTCTCGTGACTATCCTCACCAGTAATGATGATATCATCAACATAGACTAGCATGGCGGTCATCTTGATTCCCCTTTTTACAAATAGAGTATGAACATAGTGACTTCTTCGGTACCCGAATCTCATAATAGCATTACTAAATTTTTGAAACCAAGCCCTTGGGGATTGCTTTAATCCATAGATAGATTTCTTCAATCTACACATTTTCCCCTTCTCCCCTTCTTTTACAAATCCAGGAGGAAGGTCCATGTAGACTTCTTCCTTGAGATCACCATAAAGAAATGCATTCTTCACGTCAAGTAGAGAGAGTAGTCAGTCTTTGTTGGCAGCTAGAGATAACAATACTCTGATTGTGTTAAGACTTGGCTACAGGTGCAAAGGTGTCATGATAGTCAACTCCTTGTATTTGAAAGTACCCCTTTGCTACAAGCCTCGCTTTATATCTTTCAATAGTACCATTAAGTCTATACTTAACTGTATACACCCATTTACAACCAACAACTCCCTTTCCTTCTGGGAGTTCAACAATTTTTCAAGTTTGATTATGTTTCAAACCTTTCATCTCCTGAATCATAGCATCCTTCTATTTTAGATGTAATAAGACATCAGAAATAGTAGAAGGGTGACAGAATCAAAAAAATAAATAAAACCATAATGAGATGATGAGGGATTGTGATATGACACATACTGATGGGATGACGAGTATATGATCTGGGAAGTTTTCTATGAGCAATGGGTAGATGAAGATCAGACACAAGAGGACCCTCTTTGGGTAAGGAATCCTGGTCGGTATTCTGAAAAGGTGACTCATCTACATTCTCATGCACAGTGGCTTCGACGATGCTTTCCTTGTTCCTTCATACATACATCTTTCCCTTTCCATATTTATCAAAGGTGGGTTCACTTTTCTGTGGCTCAACAGCTTCATCATCCACGTCGCCACAATCTTCATCATCTCCCATAGGAAAAACTCCAAACATCTCAGAGTACTCTTCATTTGTAGGTTGTTTCTCCCCCTGAAGAGGACTCAGAGGACTGGAAAAAGGAGTGCCCTCAAAGAATGTGACATCCATGGTGACTATCACACAACGAGTGTGAGGGTCAAAGCACTTATATCCTTTCTGAGAAGAGGGATACCCAATAAAAATACACTTGGTAGCCTTGCGATCAAGTTTATTTCGTTGAATATTGGGGATATGTGTAAAACACAAGGAACCAAAGATACGGGGTGACATCAAGAACAGAGGTTGATGAGGAGACACAAGTTGGAAGGGAGACTGTCCTTCCAGAATAAGTGTAGGCATTCGATTGATGAGATAGGCAGCGGTGAGGACAGTTTCACCCCAGAACTGTTTAGGAACCTTCATATCAAACAACAGAGATCGAGAAACTTCAAGAAGATGTCTATTTTTCCTCTCAGCAACCCCATTCTGTTGGAGGGTATAAGGACAAGTAGTTTGTCACACAATTCTATGAGAATGAAGATAAGACTGGAGAACGTGAGAGGAATATTCTCCACTATTATCTGACCGAAGAACCTTAACATGCCCATGATATTGTGTGCTAACTAGTCTGTGAAACATAGGAAAAATAGAGGCAACTTCATCTTTGGTGCATATAAGAAAGAGCATAGTGAGTCTGTACAGTCATCAATAAAAGTAACAAAATAACGATAACTATGCAAAGCAGTAACATGGGAAGGCCCCACTGATGGGGACGCCGACATTGTAGACATCGGATATGGACCTTTCCGCGTGTACCGACGTCGGAAGAAGAGGAATGGAAATTAAAACTAGGCAAGAGAAGATATTCTGGAAACCGCAAGGAGAATGCCCAGCAAGCCCTCGCTCGAGCGGTTATAATCCTCGCTCGAGCGGGCCCAGTGACGAAAATTTTCTTTTATTTGTTTTTTTTTTAGTCTTTTATTATTTTAGAACTCTTTTAGTGCGAGTTTTATTTCGTTTAGGGTTTTCTTAGCCTATATAAAGGCCTTGTAAACACTCTATTAAGGAGATTGATTATGAATGAAAAGAGCTTTTGCTTATGTGTGCTTGAGATGAGCCTCTACGAAGAGTGAATCTTCTTCCCGAGAAGGGTTTGGTGCGAAGCCAAGGGTGTGAAGCCTACAATTCTATCTACCTCTTTTTATTTTGTTTGCGTGATTCTACAACCCTAAATCGACCATCTTCTTGTGAAATCCTAAACCCTAAACTTCTCTAAATCCTTGAATCGATCCGATTCAACAACCGTAGAGCCCAGTAGAGTTATTAAACCTTCCGCACCTGATATTCAGAGAAAATCAGTGATCCCATCATTGAATCGTGAGCACCCTAATCTGGAAAGAAACCTAGAGTTCTATCTCTAGGATCGATCTGCGCTGCAACCTAACGGATCTAGCGCGGAGAACCTGTCAATTATCGTGATTCTCCCAAGGAATAGTATGAGACCCTGAGGTATTCGTTATATTTTGCAAGTTTCATTGTTTAGTTTAATTCCCATTTAATTTCAAAATTCAATCATATCATTCACGTAGTTTAGGTGCGAATCTGCGTCAGTTTTGGTATCAAAGCCCTAGGTTCTAGGTTAGGGCATACTGTGTGACATTGCATTGATTGCACTTTATTTTCATCACATATTATTTCAGTTTGGCCAAAGTGTTCATCTTGCATTCCATTCTAGAGTAGTAAACTGTATCACCATGGACATGAGTGGGATTACTGGTAGCTCTTAACGAGAGGCTGACCTAAAATCGATCAACGATCGAATGACTATAGAGGCAGCCAAAGGACTCTCGAAACATCCAATGAGAGATTGTTAGACCGAGCCAATCGGTTAGACGAGGGTGATGAGTACTTTGAACCACACCGTGAGCGTAATGGTCCACGTTTTGAACGAAATGGCTACCAACATAATCGGAGCCGGAATCATAGGTTTGATCATCATGGAGATGACTACGACCCGGAAAGGAGGCTCTTCAAAAATGTCCGAGTTGAGTTCCCGACTTTCGATGGAAGGCTAGATCCTCAAGTCTTCCTTGATTGGTTATCCGATATGGACCAGCACTTTGAGTGGTTTGGTATGAGCGATGAGAGGTGTGTTAGACTTGCTAAGATGAAGCTCATAGGCCAAGCCCGACTCTTTTGGGTCAACGTTGAACGATCGAGCGAATGCGTTGTGCTCCCATTACCCATTGGGAGGACATGAAGGAGGCGACTTCTGAAGTATGTTCCTTCTTCATACTACCATCGTCTCCTTGACCAATGGCAAAATCTGCGCCAGGTAGTATGTGTCGGATTACATTGGCAAATTTGAAGAGTTCATGATGAGAGCCAAGGTATCCAAAGACCCCAAGTCACTCTATCCAGATTTCAGACGGATTGAGATTTGACTTGCGAAGAGTTAGTCTCCCACCCTGTTGAGACTCTCGCCGAGTGTTACACCGTTGTTCAAGACCTTGAACGATATTTGAAAATGACGGTGACTAGGCGATCTGATTTTCACACTAGTCAATTAGTATTGGAAGTGAAATCTAGTGCTGGAAACCCGCTTGCCAAACCCACGCAACCCACATCTACCAATGTGAGGTTTGACAAAGGTAAGGGTGTAGCCGGAGAATCCTCGAAGAGTGGGTCTCATGTCAAATGCTATAAATGTCAAGGGTTGGGACACTTTGCTTCAATGCCCTCGAGACCCACAAAGGAATCTCTTCATTGACGGAAGGAGAAGAGAGTGAAGGAGTTTATGAGGAAGAGGTCTTTGAGAATGCCACACCTAGTGACGAGGAAGGTGATAGCATGGGTCGCTCTAGTTGTGAGGTGTGCCTTTACACACCTCAGCGGATGAAAAGGAGGATTGGCGAAGGAGAACATCTTCCACACCTTTGCCACATGCGGACAAAGAGTTGTAGGGTAATTGTGGATAGCGGAAGTTGCACCAATGTGGTGTCAGAACATACCGTCACCCGCTTAGGGCTTACACCTGAAGCCCATCCGAGACCTTACAAAGTCGCATGGGTTGACTCTTCATCCATTCCCGTATCTCAGAGGTGTCGTGTACCCATACAGTTGGGTTCATACACTGACACTCTATGGTGCGATGTGGTACCAATGGATGTGGGCCACATTATCTTAGGGAGGCCATGGCTCTATGATTTGAACGTGACTATTTTTGGGCGATCTAACATTTGTACGTTCAATTACAAGGGCAAGAAAATCACTCTTAACCCTTTGGCTCCCAAAGCACCATCAACAGAGTTGAGAAGAAGGGAGGTCAATCCAAGGCCATCAATATTGTGACCCCTTCAGAGTTTGAAAGAGCATCGAAAGATGAGAGTGTTGTGTATGTCGTTACTGTTGAGAGTACTTGAGTCGATGCAGGAGTACCCCAAGGAGGTAGAGCCCATCCTGAATGAATTTGCGGATGTCTTCCCCGAAGACTTACCTAGTGAGCTCCCTCCCATGCGTGACATTCAACACGCAATTGACTTAGTTCCCGGATCGACATTACCGAACCTGCCCCACTATAGGTTGAATCCGGTTGAGCATGCCGAGTTGACTCGGCAAGTCAGTGAGCTCCTACAAAAGGGGTTCATAAAAGAGTCGAGTGTCTTTGTACCAGCATTATTCACGCCTAAGAAAGATGGTACATGGCGCATGTGTGTGGATAACGAAAGCGATTAATAAGATCACTGTTAAATATCGATTTCCCATACCGCGGCTCGATGACATGCTTGACATGATGGTTGGAGCTACTATCTTTTTCAAGATAGACCTTAAAAGTGGCTACCATCAGGTGCGTATTCGCCCTGGCGATGAATGGAAAACCGCCTTCAAGACCAAAGACGGTCTTTATGAGTGGATGGTCATGCCTTTTGGGCTTTCCAATGCCCCGAGCACATTTATGAGGCTCATGACCCAAGTGTTGAGGCCATTCCTTGGCAAATTCCTTGTCGTATACTTTGATGACATCCTGATTTACACCCCAGGCAAGGAACAGCACATCATCCACCTGAGGTTGGTTTACGAAAGCTTGAGGGGAGCGAAGTTATAGGCGAATCGCAAGAAGTGTACCTGCATGCAACATTGTGTTGTATTCTTGGGATTCATTGTCACGGAAGACGGGATGGTTGCGGACCCTACGAAGGTTAAGGCCATTATGGAGTGGCCCGAACCTCGAAATATTCATGAAGTCCGTCGCTTCCACGGTTTGGCCACATTTCTGACCGCTTCATCAAAATTTTAGCACCATCATGGCTCCCATTACCGATTGCATGAGAAAGGGGAGTTCTATGGAGCAAAGCATGACGAGGGCCTTCTTGCCGAGATAAAGAGAAAATGGTTACTACACCGTCATGCGCCTACCGGACTTTTCTAAGGTCTTGAGTAGCATGTGACGCGACGGGTGTAGGCATAAAGTGATCTTGAGCGAAGGCCACCACAGCCTATTTTAGTGAGAAACTCAATGAGGCAAAGCGAAATACTCCACCTATGACAAGGAGTTTTATCACGGTCGTCCGATCTACGTGGTATTGGAAACATTACCGAGACCGCAAGAATTTGTGTTGTTTTCGACCCACGAAGCCTTACGTTTCCTTGCTTCCAAGAAGAAATTGAACCTGAGGCACGCGAAGTGGGTCGTGTACCTCCAAGGGTTCACATATGTTTTGAAGCATAAGGCTGGTCAGAACAAGGTCCGATGCGCTTTAGTCGTCGAGTCATGACTTTGCGCCTATGAGCACCGAGGTCATCGGATTTGAGCAGATTGAAGCAAGATTATCCCGATTGCCCCTGATTTGGTGCGAATACTGCGCTTTCTTTGAAAATTCAACAACAATAACTCGAATATACCTGTTGGATGGGTATTTGTTCAAAGGGAATCGTTTGTGCATCCTCGCACTTCATTGCGTGACTTCCTCATCACTGGGAGTTACATGCCGAGAGGATTGCTTAGGACATTTTGGGCGCGATAAAACCAAGCGCTTGTTGAGGATAGGTTCTATTGGCCTAGCCTTGTGAGAGATGTCTCTGTGGTCGAAACAATGTCGACATGCCAAGTTGCAAAGCATATAAAACAAAATACTGCTTGTACACCTTTGCCCGTGCCACACCCATGCAAGACATCTCCATGGATTTCGTGCTAGACTTCCAAAGACTCAACGAAGCACGATTCCATTTTTGTGGTAGTGGACCGCTTTTCTAAGATGGCCCACTTCATACCCTGCTCAAAACCTCCGTCTGGTGACATAGCCAAACTATTTTCGGGGAGGTTGTGCGTCTACATGGTTTACCCAGAGACGATTGTGTCGGATCGAGATGTGAGATTTACCAGCTTATACGGAAAACTTTATGGCACATGATGGGTACCATGCTCCAATTTTCTTCGGCCTATCATCCTCAAACAGATGGCCAAACGGAGTCCACCAATAGGAGCTTAGGTAATCTTCTCCATTGTCTTGTTGGTGATCACCCTAAGACTTGGGATTCTATTTTGCCTTTAGCCGAGTTTGCATATAACAATTCAGCCAATAGGTCCCTAGGTATGAGTCCTTTTGAGGTCGTCCTTGGTCATAGGCCTAGAACACCAATTGATCTAATTCCCATGTCTGCATCTCATCGAGTTTCCGAGTCAGCCGATTCATTTGCACAGCATATACATGAATTGCATGCCGAAATTAGAAAAAGAATTAATGCAAGCAATGAACAATACAAAATATCTGCAGATGCGCACAGGCGCTTCAAGGAATTCCAGGTTGGAGATTACGTCATGGTTCGGGTTAGGCCTGAGCGGTTCCCATTGGGAGCCGCAAAGAAACTTCAAGCCCGTGGCGCTGGGCCTTTTAGAATTGTGGCAAGGAGCGGCCCTAATGCATATGTTCTCGAGCTTCCACCTGATATAGGGGTCAGCTCTACATTCAATGTGGAGGACCTGGTTCCCTCTGTAGCCCCAGCCCCACCCCCTCACAACCCCTTCCACGCAGCCCCGAGCCCACATTCCAGCCCCACCCTGCAACCCCTACCCTTCCCTTCCCCACACAAGCAACGCAAAGAGGAGATCGAAGGAATACTAGACGATATGGCGATATCGGCCGATGATGGTGGAATTCAAAGGTACGTGGTCAAGTGGTTTGGAAAGCGGACTCAGAACTCATGGGTCATTGCCGGCCAAAGTTCGACGTTTTGAACCAGAGCATACCGAGCACTCTCACGACGCCGCTGCATCGGTGATGAATCCTTTTCGGCCGGGGAGAATTGTCGGGGACGCCGACATTGTAGACACCGGATATGGACCTTTCCGCGTGTCGAGCGTCGGAAGAAGAGGAATGGAAATTAAAACTAGGCAAGAAGATACGGAAACCGCAGGGAGACTGCCCAGCAAGCCCTCGCTCGAGCGGCCCTTTAAGCTCGCTCGGGCGAGCCCTCGCTCGAGCGGTTATAATCCTCGCTCGAGCGGGCCCAGTGACGAAAATTTTTTTTTTTTTTTTTTTTTTAGTCTTTTATTATTTTAGAACTCTTTTAGTGCGAGTTTTATTTCGTTTAGGGTTTTCTTAGCCTATATAAAGGCCTTGTAAACACTCTATTGAGGATATTGATTATGAATGAAAAGAGCTTTTGCTTATGTGTGCTTGAGATGAGCCTCACGAAGAGTGAATCTTCTTCCCGAGAAGGGTTTGGTGCGAAGCCAAGGGTGTGAAGCCTACAATTCTATCTACCTCTTTTATTTTGTTTGCGTGATTCTACAACCCTAAATCGACCATCTTCTTGTGAAATCCTAAACCCTAAACTTCTCTAAATCCTTGAATCGATCCGATTCTACAACCGTCGAGCCCAGTAGCGTGATTAAGCCTTCCGCACCTAATATTCAGTAAAAATCAGTGATCCCATCATTGAATCGTGAGCACCCTAATCTGGAAAGAAACCTAGAGTTCTATCTCTTGGATCGATCTGTTAGCAACCCTAACGGATCTAAGCGCGAACTGATTCTCCCAAGGAATAGTATGAGACCCTGAGGTATTCGTTATATTTTGCAAGTTTCATTGTTTAGTTTAATTCCCATTTAATTTCGGCAAAATTCAATCATATCATTCACGTAGTTTAGGGTACCGTCCTGCGTCACCCACACATCAGAGTTAATAACTTCAAAAGGAATAGCACATTTACTACCACTCAAGGGATAAGAATTGCGAACATGTTTAGAAAACTGACAAGTCTCACAATTAAAAAAACTACTATCAAATCCATAAAATTTCTTTGAAAATAAAAGTTTCAAACGACTAATATGAGGATGGCCACAGCGGGAGTGCCATAATTTTACTTCAACAAAGCCCACCATAGCTGCAGGAAGAGAGGCACCACATAAATCTTGAAAGAGGTAGTCCCTTCTCTTCTGTACCATGATCAAGGATCTTCCCCGATTTCGGGTCCTGGAAAATACAATATGACAAAAAAAATGTCGCACTACAATATAAGGAATTGGTAATTTTACTGACAAATAACAAATTCATAGGCATGTTAGGAATCAAAAGAGTAGAGTCAAGAGACAAGGTGTCTAATTAAACACTCCCTTTGCCCTTTACAGGATCAAGGGAACCATCAGCAATGCGAATATAAATAGAATCAGAAAGACTAGACTAAGATGAAAATAAATCTGTCATACCAGGCATGTGATCCGTAGCCCCAAAATCGATGATTCATGGTGACTGAGAGGAGGAGGTCACATGTGCAGACCCATAGATACCTGACTCAGCTATGTGAGAGGAAGATGCCTATCCCTGTGTTACCGTCATGCGCTGAAGGCGGCATTGGAGATCTTGAAGCTCTCTCTGTAAACTCTGGAAATCAGATGACGGTGGAGACGGAGCTGAAGCACTGGGGATATCTTTATTTGGTATGACCCTTCTTGGCACAATGAGAACACAATAATTTGTTTGTTTCTTCACGTGAGAGGCCCTCACGACCTCTACGACTACCACCTCTACCACCATATTTGCCTCCACCACGATTAAAAGAAGTGAAGGATGATAGGGCAGATCTCTAAGATATATCATCACCAGGAATCTGCATAAATTGTTGTCTGCTCTCCTCCTGCTAAAGGAGGGCATACACGGTACCAAGTGGAGGGCATTCCTCTCTGCCTAGAATGTTTGATTTAACATTCTCATATTCAGGTCTAACCCATTTTAAGAAGTCAAACACTATCCTCCTTTCAATATTTTTACTAGCCTTGCTGGCACACGAATTGCACAATTCTTCTCCTCATTTGAGTGTAATACTCTCCAATAGTCTTATCACCTTGCTTCATAGAGTTAATTTTGTCACTAACTTAAAACAATTTTGCGAGATTTTATTTATGCGAGAACGCATCCCTCATAGCCTCCCATAATTGTTTAACATCACTGGCATACATAAAAGAATCACTAATGTCTGGTTGCATTGAGTGTAGCAGCCATATCATGACAGTTAGATTGTCACTTTCCCAATCACCATAACTAGGGTCATCATCTTTGGGTTTGGGAATAGTCCCGTAAATGTAACCCAACTTTTTCTTCATCCCTAAGTACATAGCAGCAAATCAAGACCACGAAAGATAATTGGCCCCATTCAGCTTCTTCATAGTAATTTGTAAGTTTTGAGAAGTATCTCCCCCTCCAACGACCCTGGATTTATTCTCGTCCATGATCAAACGATACCGAGGTCAAAATAATAAGAAGACCCACAGCTTCCAAACAGGGAGAATGCCTACATAGGCTTTTCAACGAACAAAATTTGTGTCCCCACCAAATCAGCACCACGGGCCAATTCAGACATTAAATCAAACATCTGATATGTCCACAGTTTGAATCACCACAACACGGACAACCAAACCAATGCTCATAATAACCATAAAAGAGAGTAAATTTTTTTGCTACAAGGAGAAATTTTGGGCTTCACGACTGCAAATTTTCTGCTGCAAGGAGAAATTTTGGGCTTCACAAATGCAAATATTGGATCTATTCACAAAATTGGGTTGCACACCCACAATCAACAAACAAATCTAAGTTGAGGAAACCCCCAAATACTCCTCAAAAATAACATGCAGGTCCCTTTATTAAATAGGTTTGTATGAGAAAACTGATCGAAACACATCGAAGAGACCATTGACGAGAATTTTGGAATAAATTTCAGGGTGTCCGACAATTTTCGACGACATTTGGGCTATTCCGGAGAGGTTTACACAACTACAATCATACTCCAATCGTAAATTAAAAAAAAAAAAAAAAAAAAAAAAAAAAAAAAAAAAAAAACCAAAACAAAAACAACACAGAATTTCACTTCAGATGCATCGGAATCTGATTTGCTGAATACTCTGATGCTTTACATACAGCTGTGGAGGGATTCAAAGCATACACGAGAAACCCAACAGTTCTGCACTTCCTTCACAGTGGAGTCTTGAGGAAGAAGATGACTCCCAAGTCTATGTTCTGAACTTCAAACGAGGTGGCTGCAAGAGAGTTTATTGTTGGGGATTGGACTCTGATCCCAACCCTAGAGTCTGGGACCTTTTCATCGAGCTCTAGCTATCGCTAACGTAAACGTGACATCAGCGCTTACGCTAGCAAGTTGACAGTGACGTCTGCAGTCAACTCGTATTTATTTCGTGATTGATTAACCAAGCTCTGATACCAAGATAAAATTGAGGAGATTAAATTCAAGTTAGGGTTTGGTGAGGAAGAAGAAAGGTTGAACGGAAATTAGGGTTGAGTCAATGTGTCTGAAATCCCAATGCAAAATATTATTTATATCATCTTAGCGTGTTCACGTATTACATGGTTCCCAAGTTAAGTGAATTGCACAACTTAAAATTCACTTAACTACACACACACCCAAAGTTATATACCACACCCATACAATAGGAATAACATCTCTAACAAGTGTAGGAGAAGAACAATTTATATCTTCTACAGATGAGGAGGAAGAAGATGAAATGGGCATGTGGGAAAAGGAAATTGACGATGAAAACGATGTTGGCGGTGGCGATGACATTGGTTGTGGTGACACAATGGAGGAGCAAGAGGAGGAAGAATGATGATGGACATATGTATTTTTTGTTTGTGGATATTGGATAGTTCTCTATATTTTTTTGTTTTTTTATACCTTCATAGAGATACTCAGAGACGGTCACATTATAGATATGGATAAACTTCTTGTTATTGACTTTAAAAGGACAAACGATGAAATATTGAAATGAATATAGTTTTTTTTACTATTTATGATTCAGATGTGTTTTAAATGGTTTCTATTTTATATGTTGGCATTTTTCTATTTTTCAGATTTTTTTTATATTTTTTTTAATTTTTCAAAAAGACTAATTGAATCTTACAATTTACAATTCGATTCAATTTTTTTAGGAAATCGATTTACGATCCAATTCATGAGTTGACAATCGTGACTGTGCATATCTTCGACACGAATTTTGCAATAAAGTCGCTCGCCATCACAATGGGACAGCCTCCAGCTAAATTGGGCTCTCCAGTTCTAGTTCTCTTATAACCTTGGTTGTGAACCTAGACTGAGCCACGTTGATCGTAATATTTCCCCCTCTCGGAATCATTCCCATTTATCTGTTGAGATGAAGATATGCACATAGCTCATTTCTTCCAAGTTCAAGGTCCGCCAGTCAACCTTAACCCCCCCCCCCCCCCAAAAAAAAACTGAAAATAGCGGACCTTCTCTTAATATTACTGAGGTAACTCATTGGTACAAGCATGCAAGGGTCACCCTAAGATACAACATTGCCATCTTCTCTTGCGCGTCTCCATTCTCCATCAATTGGAGGCCATTTTGAGAGCATAAAGATCAATCCATAGAGTTCCACCAACTTCCTCGACACAACCCCTTCAGCACAAAGCTTGTCCTAGAAGTGAGGGAAAAGTTTTTTGTAGTAGACTATAGATATAGAAGGGCCTCTCTCCAATCCCCACTCATGAATCCAGCTTTTTAAAACCTTGTAAGTGCAGAATTCAAAGAAGGTGGTTACTACAAATTTCTCCACTTCAAATTGTTTATTTGCATATTTATTATTCCAATATTCTAACACTAACAGCTTAGTGAATTTAGTATCTGGCGTCATGTGCCCAGCCTCATTGAAAAATGATAGTAGCCCTGAGGTAGAATCTTTCTCCGTTTCGACAACCTGGTCTCTAGGCTGGGGAGTGAGACTATAAGCAAACCGAGGCCCACTCAACGACATATCTCGTCCATTCAAGAGCTTAATTCTCGAGAGTAGTGATCCACTATCACCCCCCTTGTGGCCCACAACCACATCCCTATATCTTTTAACCAAACATTGCCAACCATTGTCAACGTCTCAAGCATGTTGTTTCGAGAGAAGTGCATGGTTTCTATGCTTTACATCCACAACTATCTCTAACTTTTATTAAACCTTCACTCTTTTTGTCCCCACGAGCCACCCCATCTATGAGACCACATGCCGCACGAATTCGATCTTTGCTAGTAGCACTCCTTCGATCTCCGCTGGTAGCGCTCCTCTAATCTCTACTTGTAGCGTTCCACCAATCTTTCTGACGTTCACATGGAACTTTTATTATTATTAAATTTTTATGAATAAATGTTTGTGTGGAGAATCTTTGTTCTATTTAAGTAATTTCTCTACTTTGTTCTTGCGCCGGTATTGTTTTCTACGGATTTCTCTTCCTTATTTCTATTATTTTTCTTTAGATTGGTAAGTTTTTTATACACTATTTATTGGTTGTATTGGTAAATAGATTGGATTTGACTTGGAAGAATTTTGTGAAAAAAAACAAGCTAATAGTGATACCATGTGAGCTGTCTTGATGCCTGAGAATCAAGATTGATATCTAGAGGCTATTTCTCATCTTTTGAAAAAAAATTCAGGTGAAAATAGTTTTGTTTCCTATTGAGTGGTATTTTGTGAGGTGAAAGTTGCACCTTGGTATCACACACTTGATTGGATGGCTTGGAAATCAGATTTACTACACTCCCAAGGTTCTACTTCCGGTTTGTCTGGAACCATGTCCACTGTTGTGCCTCAAGGGATTCATGTTACTTCAATTTTTGCAGCAGCTATCCCATCCCCATCACTAGGTCATTGATCTACAAGCTACTGACTATGATGGGGTGAGACTTTGTGCTTCTCCTTATGTTCTCCTTTTACATCCACGCAGGTTAGCTTACCTAATGATTCTTTTATGGGGGGTTGGAACCATTTTGACATATGGACCCATGTCCACTGTTGTGCCTCAAGCGATACATGTTACTTCAATTTTTGCAGTAGCTATCCCATCCCCATCTTCTCACTAGGAGCTAGTAACCATATGGCGGGGGAAACTTAGGGCTTCGCCTTATGTTCTCCTCATTCTATATCCACTAAGGTTAGCTTGGCTAATGATTCTTTTAATCCTTTTATGAGGGTTATAACCATTCAGATATCTTCTCGCTGTCTCTTTCTCATTGTTAAATGTTCCTCATATTTCCCTTCATCTGCTTCCTATTAGCAGTCTCACCAAACAATTGAATTGTTGTGTTATTTTTACTATTCTCATTGCTTACTAGAAGGATTGTTGGTGGAGATGTTGATAGATGAGGGCTATACTACTTTCAGTCATTATGTGTGTGCGATTCCTGCATTTAGAACTCTTTGCAAATCAGTTAAATTTCAATGTGATGCTCGTGAGCTTTTTAAACACATCAGGAATGTCTATCTCTCTCGTGTGCATAGATGTAGTTCCGTTTTTGAGTTAGTTCATTCACAGGCCTAGTGCCCTTCCCCAGTTACATATCTTTTGATGATTTTAATGCTTTGTTACTTTCAAAGAATAATACCTCTGGGCTACTTTACCTAAGATGACGTCCTTTCTATGTTCCAGAAATTTTAATCTATGATACATACTTTGTATGGTGTCATTCAAAAGGCTCTTCAAACTGATAATAAAGGCGAGTACACCTCTCGCTCCTTCCTTTATTCAGTTTCTCCAAACGTATGTAAGGTATGTTATTGCCCATCAGCTTCCGTGTCCTTACACTCCTCAATGGAATGGTGCTGCAGAGAGTAAGAGTAAAAACATTGTTAGATTTGCTTAATCTTTTTTACGTGATACGCAATATGCCTAAGACCTATTGATTGATGGATTTGCTTACCTTTTACTTTATCTACCTCTTGCTTCCTGATTAATTTGACTCCCTCTCAGATTTTGTACCGTCATAGTTCTTATCGAACATTGCATCCTCTGGATACTTTGTTTCTCATTGAGCCCCGCCTTGAGATGTACTTGTTTTGCTTAGGTTCTTCGTCCTAGTCAATGGCAGAGCCAAGATTGTTTTCCAATGGGCAAGTTATGTGCAACATAGAAAATGAGTTTGTACTATTTACGAGTTAGTATTAAATAAGCAGCAAGATGTCACGGAGTTACTCTTTTAAGTCGTAATCTCTCGTGCGGCAACTAGCTTTTCACGTACTAGATCAGCCTACTCGTATTTCAAACCTGCACGGTAACACATTAGGTTAGAAACTATGCGGATTCCCGAATGCAACTCATATAGCTATACGCAGCGATATTCCTAGGGGCAGCCCCACTTAGAGTTTAGGTTCGCACCGTGAGGGTGGTCGTGGACCACCAACACGATGGCTCCAGCGCACGACGCGACAGGAGCGACCTAACACCTATGCGAGGCCCGGATGCGCGAACTCAAGCCCACAAGGCTATCATACGCATTCCGTAGGGGATCACTTAGGCCAGCGACACGTCACGTGGCTGTTAGATCCTTTCCCCATATATATGGTTTAAACATCAATAGTGCCTAAATGGCAGGAGGACCTCAAACCCCTTGGTTTGACATACCGCAACGCCCTCCCGCATCGCTAGCCCAACTTGGCTCAGTCGCGTCCGCATCACATGCCCTGCTGGCACTGCATCACGACCAACTGTCGCCATGTCGCGTGCCCTCCTGGCCCACGACCGAAGCTCTTGGAGTACCAATGGCGAAGCCCTCATGGCTTGGTGACGCGCCGACGATGCCCCAGCTTCAACCCACCAATGCCTGACACACTAGTGGGTACAAGTGGCCCTGCTGCTGGCTCGGATGGCCACGCCGCGAGCCCATGTCACAAAGAGCTCCAGGTACTTTAGTACTCGGGTCACTTTTTGGGATGTGTGGCATGAGAAACTAACATTTGCATCATATGATTGGTGTCTCATGATCTAAGGATCTTTGGTGCAAACGATTGGGACGAGAAATGATCTTCATCGTTTTATTCGAAGCAACCAAACGCCTTCTAAAATTAATGGCTACCACATAAATCCAACATACTGTTGACTTTGAATGACGCTTGTTTTTTGCTCAATTCTCTTAAAAAATAAATCTTGTGATCATGGGAGGCAAATCACATAGAACACATGATGATGCCACATGGCACACTGCACACATCCCAAAAACTGACCCAAGTACCAAGAGCGTCGTGTCACGGGGTCGCACTTCCGCAACCTCAGTCCCGTGCGGCACCTAACGCACGCTTCGCTAGGTCAGCCTACTTCTGATAACAATCGTCGCGAGGGCGTCCTTCGACGCGCTTTCAACCCGCGCGGTGCTTCGCTACCGCGTGCAACGAAGCCAACCCTTCTGCACATCAGCTCTGATACCACCCGCCTAGAGGACGGGAACTCCTCCCAACATGGTTGCCTCTGTTTCACGGCCTACCACTCGGCTCATCGTGTCCCTTACGACACGCCAATCTGCACCGCTGCGCTAACTTGGCCTGCTCAAGCTTCACCCTGTGCACTACACTAGTACCTCGCCCGCCTGCCGAACCAAGCCCACAGCCTTGTGCCTCGCGCTCGCGTGCCCAACTGAGTCCCACGCAGCTAGCCTTCGTGTGCGTTCCGAATTACTAGCACACGTACGTCCTTAGCCCACATGCTGTCGTGCTCAACTGAGTCCCACGCAGCGCCTTGGTGTTGTCTCGTGAGGTTGCCCAGCCGCATGCACCGCGACGCGTAGTCCGGAGCCATACATCAACCTCCCTCGGGTTCCACACGGCATCGCTGCGTCGACGTCCTAGGCCCACCCTTTCAGGCCTAGGAGACACTTGCGCCCCCTCTGGCAACGCAAGGCCCCGTGTGCGGGGGAATAGCTCTCAAGCTCCCTTCCCCTATATAAGGGTAAAACAGTCATTCAGCCAGAATGGCAGGATAACCTCAAACCTATTGGTTTGACATACCGCAACGCCTCATGCATCGCTAGCCCACCTTGGCTATGTCGCGTCCATGTCGCGACCGTGACGCTCCGCGTCGTACCCTCATGCGACCGTGTCGCGTCCTCGCAGCGCGACCACGTCGCAAGGCCAACATGGCCCCATGTCGCGTGCCCTCCTGGCACCACATGCCGTGCCACACGCACCACGCCGCAAGCTCGAGTATTGGCCCCGTCACAGTCGGCACTCAGGTCAGGTACCTAATACAAACTCAAGTTTAAAAGCGGGGAAAGCATAGGTAAAAAAGGGCAATTTTCTTTAACAAAATAGTATGTACAACAGTTTGACTAGGCATAACAAGCCTCTTGCATTTGGTTTCAAACATATGTTAGTGCCCATCAGCTTCCGTGTCGTTACATTTCCATGGACGTTACCGTTTGACTAAGCGTAACAGACCTCTTTCCAAGGGATATATGTGTTACAATCCTAAGACTTGCCACTTCTACATTTCCATGGACGTTACCGTTTTCAGGAGGTTCCTTGCTTTTCTCCTAATCATACTGAATCAATTCTCGTGGTTCCCTTGCCTACCCGTGTTACGACATATCATCTTCCTTCACATCAGCGGCAGGACTACATAATTGTTACTCTCCAGAGATGGAATGGACATCCCTCTCTCACGCAGTGCCTCAATCCACCTTGCAGATAACTCCAGTGAGTAGCTCTTATCTTCGTGGTTACATATGACGATATCTGCTTCTCCAGCTATTTCTACTGCCGATAGTTAAGCTCCTTCATATTTGCATTCAGCTATTGTTTATCATAAGAGGGTTCGTAAGTGTGTTTTCTTGATATCCCCTTACCATGTATGTTTCCTATCAAGCCTTGTCTCCATCCTATAGGGTTTTCGCACAGCTATTGACATTGTTCCTGTTCCACATATTGTTCATGCCGACCTTGACCACGTTGCTTGGAAAACAGCTATGATTGATGAGGTGATCACACTAGAGAGAATGACTAGTTTCATACAATTTGTGACAAAGGGAAATGGAAGAGGCACCTATGTGGAAAACAGCTATGATTGATGAGATGAACACACTAGAGAGAATGACTAGTTTCATACAATTTGTGACAAAGGGAAATGGAAAAGGCACCTATGTGGATGTCTCCTACTGCCTGTTCATGAGTTTTAACTTAACTTTTGGCCATCTTTCACTCATATATCTTTACAAGCATCAATTTTCCTATTGAAGCCAACTCTATTAAAATTTGACTGAGTTTTATGGGAACTTGTGGCCATGAAAGGAGGTGATAAGAGCCTATTTTTTTACCGATAAAAGAATGAACGTACTATTTTGCATGCTTAATTATTACAGCAAACAAATATTACAACAGAGAGTATTTATAAATTTATCAAAATAAGCCACATAGAAGTGTCATTTACTATGCAAAAAAGTTGGAAGGATGAAATATATGAAAAACAAAAAATTAGCATTTGGGTAACATATAGGTATGTAAAAAAAATCTGATAAAACAAGAAATTAGCAGAGTGCTACAGATGTCACAGTATAAGATATTTCATATGTTGAAATAAGAAAATGCATGAAGCATAAAAACTTACCTCCCATGGTAAAACTGTTGAAGTGGAAAATCAAGTACTTGCTGGAAGTCGAAGGGCAGTAACTTTTCCAACTGCCACTGTTTTCCCTGTAAAGAAACAATTCTCTGTAATTTTCTGTAGAGAAAATAGAAAGATTTTTGCATTACAACAAAAGCATTGCTTAATTTGTTACCTTCAGAACGAAGAGTAAATCTTCCAAGCTGTGGGAAATCAGAGAAATTCTCGATGCATATTAAGTTATTCACCTAGGAGGCAGAGTTAGGAGGAGTTATTAATCATCCAGAAAATTAAATTTTATAGAGTAGAAGTTCAAAGATTAGACCTGAATGCGGCATACAACAAATGCACCGTTCTTCACAAAGAGGACTTTCTTCTTCGTGGGTTTTCTTGTCTTTGGATCAATTTCTTGTAGCAGCTGAACAATCTCGCATTCTTCAACAACTGAATGAATGTGCAATATTGCCTTGTAACCAGGAGTAAAAATTGCCTGGTACAAAATGTCAAGTCTGTTCAATAATGTGGCTAAAAAAATCCATCTTTTAGAAGTTAAAAGGCAATTTAAATGTGATGACCTAAAACTACAACCACAGGCTAAAAGCAAGCCTCCCCAGTCAAATTATCGATACATACATTACCAACCAACTCCAGGATCTGCAGCTGAGCATCAAATTCAAAAACTGCAGCTATTGGATTTGCTGCATAAACACAAAGATGTGAAAGAAACTCAATTTTTCAGATGACAAAGAACTTTTGACATATACTATGATACAAAATTCTGAAACACAGTAATTTTATGATGTCATTCAATAAATAAAATATGTAAGAAAATAATGTCTTCTAAATTCAAGGATGGTATGGAGTCGCGGGTAAGGCAGTCAATGGCTGGGTCGACTCGATACCCAACACGACGCGATATTAATACCAGGTCGGGTACATAAAATTGGCTTGTCGGTGATAGGGACTACATAATTGCAGCGTTGTCTCAATTATCTTCCACAATGACCTTGAAAAGTGTCCTACAAATTTCACATCTCTATCCCATGTAATAGTCTTAGGAACTAAATGCAAGCGTATAACCTCCTTGAAGAATAACTGAGCCATGTAAGAAACATCCATGGTCTTTTTGCACATAATGAAATGAGCCATCTTTGAAAATCGATCGACCACCACAAATATTGAATCCATGCCCCTTGATGTTCTCAGCAAACTCCCCAAAAAAATACATGCTAATCATTTCCATTGATAGTAATAAGCAAAAGAAACGGAGTGAGGGAGAGAGAGAGAGAGAGAGAGAGAGAGAGAGAGAGAGAGAGGTCTTTCAGAGGAAGTTAGGGAACCAGTAACCAGTTATTTGCTTATCTCTTAATTAAAAAACAACTACAAAGTGGACTAGTGGTTGCTTCAGATTTGACGCACCCGCCATGACTAAAGTTAGATAATCATTATATAAATATAAATATATATGTATATATAAAAGTATGTGTCTATGTCATGGATCAAAATATCGTCCGATACCGATACGTATCGGACGATACGTATCGGTATCGGAGGTGGGCGATACGGTACATTAAATGTACCGTATCGCCCATTTATAAGGCTAATACCGGACGATACATTCAATGTATCGTCCGGTATTATACTGTTCCGGTACGTATCGTCCGATACGTACCGGTTTTCGGCCCGGACGATACGTACCGGAAAACCGGCATTTTGATCCTTGGTCTATGTGTGCACAAACTCTCCCAACTAATCCAATTTTCGAAAATAAAAATCAAATAGGTGGTTTGCCAAACTTTTCGCAGATTAATCATCCGATGTAGTGATTTGCTGATTTTTTTGGATTTTTTTTTTTAATTCTTTCAAATTTTTATGATTGTGATACATGCTTTATATTGTGGTTTTCTATGATTGTGAATTTGTGATGCAAGTGGATTATGTAATGCATCTATTTTACTGCTTAAAAACATCATTTTTAATCTTTAAAAAGGTTAAGATAATGTTTATTATATTTTCTTATAATTATTTTATTATTTTTAACTGAGCTGACCATCATATGTAACATTACAAATTACAAATTAGAATTTAACATCATATGTACCATCATATTTAACATTACAAATTAGAATTTAGATCAATAAATTGAACAAAAAAAGGCATCCATTAATTATACAGTATACTTGTATTACATATATGCATGATATGTGCCTTTCAAATTCAAACTTCTACCATTAGAAAGAAATCCTATAGTTATACAATTATTTCAATGCATCTATATACTTGTTTCTTGACTTTGTAACTTTATAAACCCACAAAAAATAAAAAATGTCTATACAACGTGTGTGTGTGTGTGTGTGGTTGTGTATATAAATAAATTGAGTCTTCACGCTTCATTACTATTCCCAATATTCACATCATCAACAAAATCATCATCATTTTCCCCTTTCTCTTCCTTCTCGTAGACCTCTAAGACTCTGAAGTGTACTTTTTCTCCTCTCTTCTCTTCATTCTTTCATTCCTTTTTCTTTATTCATTTGGTAGATATGAGAGTGTAAATAAAGATGGTTAGGTTAGGGATAAATAAGTAATATAACTATTTTTACAAAGTAAACTTATAATCGAAATCACATATATCGTTTGTACCGTGTCATATCGTATTGTGTATTGTAAGATATGGTTAAAAAAGAAACATTATCGATAACATGCGTATTGTATCATTTTTTATTGTACCATGCATAGTACGATTTAGATAACATGTGTATACACACACACACACACACACACACACACATATATATATATATATATATATATGTATAGAGAGAGAGAGAGAGAGAGAAAGAACTAAGCCAAATGAACTTGAGGAGTTATTGGAAAAATTCTACAAAATTGCTACATCGCCAGTTGAATACTGAGCCCAGTCCAAATTAGGAATGCAGCCGTCTAGGAATGCACAAATCCTCAGTTTACATGTTGGTTCAAGGAATAATCCATTCATAAGAATACCTTCCATTAAATAATAACTTAATCGATCACGTTAGCCTGCATTTCATTAATCGAGCTCCCCACAAAATATAGCACAGCCAAAGCAAGAATAGAAATCATTTCAAAAGTTTATTGGTTATTAATTAGGCATTAGGACATGAAGATCAGACTGCTTAGGACCAAACAAGAAGAAAATGAGAAGTTGGTGAATCTTTTTTTTTTCTTTCTAATCATCGTAACCTGTCACAACAAGCTATTGCTCAACAAGAAAGGTAAAAATATTACCAACACTGGATACAACAAAACCAGCCAAAATATCCTCTTCTTCAATCCCCGATAACCTAACTCTGACATTTTCACCAGGCCCCGCACGTTTCACTTTGAGATCGTCACAATACACGCCCAACACTTTCACATGAGCCTATAGATCAATATGCAGAGGTGCCAATCCTATTAGGCTATTGCAAAGATCAGTAGAGAAGAAAGATGATAAGCAGTTCAGTTTGAAAGACCTACCTTATTAGGCATTACCAACATGCTATCACCCTCGCAGATACTCCCAGATTCAATTTTGCCCATAACAACTGTTCCCATGTCTTTAAATTTATCTATTATGGGTATCCTGCATATCAAGAAGGTTATGCAACACAAGGGAAACCAAAATAATAACAAAAATATGCCAACATTTACAAAATAAATCCAAGAAAAGGCTCACGATCAGCACTGATTCAGTATTACTCTGATTTCAACATACACATGCCAAACCACATGAGCATATCTACAAGTGTGGTGATATTCCGATCTAATTGCACAGGGTGGGAGCGAATTTGGGAACGGAAGTGACTAGGAAGCGCCCACGATATATATACATATACACACACACACACACACACACGCATATATACACACACACACACACACGCACACACGCATATATATATACACACACACACACACGCACACACACACACATATATATATATATAGAGAGAGAGGGTCATATTTTATCAATTGGTGCACTTTAATATCCACCATTCAAAAAATATGCACTTTAAAATTGGTGCCGTGCCATACAAACATATGTTTGTCTACATATTTCAGAATGGACGCGTATTTAGAGACCTAAATTTGTAGAACTAAAGTATACAACATATGTTGTTACAAAATATTCCACGTAAATCTCCTAACATGTAAATAGCACACGCTATACTAGTTGCCCATAATAGTTAAGTCGGTGACGGTTTAGGTTTAAATATTAAAAGCCTGTAGAAGGTGCTTTAATGTTAAAACTCTTATAAAGCATTTTAATATAAAATTCTTTTATGGGACTTTAATATTAAACCCTGTAAGAGTGAGTTTTGAAACCATAACTCTACAGTTTTGCAATTGTCGTCTCCTCGATCTTATATTTTGTCTTTATTTAAAAGCTACTTTTCCTTCTTATTACCGAGAGAGAGAGAGAGAGAGAGACGGCGATGAATTCGCACAGTAGAGAGAGAGAGGGGGGGATGGCAATGATTTTGCAGGACGAGATAGGGGTAGACGCTGAATTCATAAGGCAGAGACAGAGTCGCAAGGTACACTAATTTCTCTTTTTCTTTCTTTTCTTTTATTAAATCAGATACAACATGCAAATACACTTCATCATGTCGATTCCTATATATATATATTATAAGAAAAGTCTTGAAAAGTAGAAACAGCAGTTCCTAAATTGATGGAACTGCAGTTCCTACACGAGTCCGATTCTGAAACGCGCAATCGCGGTTCTGAAGAAACGTGGCCTTTCTACATGGATCCTACTTCTAGGGTTCCGATGTCGGAAACATTGAAAAAGGATCTACCAGGTTTCAGATCCAAAGATGTTTACAAGAATATTACTTGGGCCCTGTTTGGCAATGCTGCCAAAACCGCTTTTCCAGCTTCTGGTGGTGAAAACCAGAAACATGGTAAGAAAGGTTGTTTGGAAAATTTTGATTCCCTACTGCTGCTCGCTTCCCGCCCTTCAAAAGTGTAACATCCAGAAGCAGTTAAAACAGGCTTCCGGATTCTGCTATTGTAGGAATCGAACTTTTTTCGGCCACGTTCCGAAATGGAGCCTTAAACTCCTACCAAAAGTTGGTTCATATAGTAAAATAAGTTAAACGGGCAATCTAACCCTTTTTCCCTAGTAAATATCATGCATGGTACTTATTTTTCCCATCCGAGATGATGGAATAGTTTACAGCATTTATACAATCCCTACTCGGAGAAAGTTAAGCGTTGAACTAGCTTAAATTCATTTTCACCCATTGAATGACACAGTACCAGAAGGGATTTTAATAGGATTCTAAACGAATTGCTAGGAGGAATCTTTCACCATGTTTTCCTGAGTGATAATGTGGCTTAGTGAAAGTCTGTCTTCGAATTTAGGGACTTCCCAACCGAGGATCCTTTAACACTACTCTATTATGACCTCCAAAGAAAAGCTACAAAGGTCTTTTTGTTCCGAAATATGCTGTTTGTTTCAAGGTTAGGAAGAATTTTACCTGCAGTTCACGACTTCTACAGAAGGTTGCAAATGGATTTAATTGTTCCAAAATATGTCAATCCAGTGAGTGCCTCGTGAGAAGGTGAGAAGGTGATAGGGACCATCGTCTAAAGCAGTGTAGTCAAAGGCACAAGGCACACCTTACACGCAAGGATCCCTGGGCCCTAGGCAATAAGGCACGCTGCCTTCTTTTCTTTACTTTCCGCCACATTATATATATATATATATATATATATATATATATATATATATATATATATATATATATATATATATGGTATTAGAGTGAGGTTCTCTCTAGGGTTTCAACTCCTTTTCTTCTTCGTTTTGTTGTCATTTCATTTATCATCTTGTGAAACCCTGACACTAATCTCTTTTACTAAAACAAGATGGTCGTTCCCCCTATATGTGATGTGTGTAGCATACAAATGATTAGTGGCTCTTCGGCGATTTTGAAGAAGCCTCTTGTATCTTGTTCATGATTTTGATGAGGAACGCAGCCCGTGTGCATTCATAATAAAAAATGGAAAGTTAGAAAAAAGATCTAATTTTCATTTGAATCTATGGGGCTTCAACTCACAACTATAAAGATAAATGTCCAAACTATTTACAATTGGCCACTTCCATAGAAGTAGTTAATATAATCTACGCCTGCACAGATCTCTACTAATTATGAAGATTGTGTGGTGGAAGATGCCCAAATTCAGTCTATAATGAAATAGTATGGAACCAACTACGAGTACTAATGTGATGTCAGTGTTAAGCATGTAGCTCAACTGGAAAGTTGGCAATATTGCATCCTTGAGGTCGCAAGTTAGATCCCATCTTACCCATAAAACATGTGATTGTTTTTAAAATGTCAAAGGAAGTTTGGGAATCCTTTTACAAGATGTACTTAGGGGAGAATAATTTAACCTGTACCTCTCCATTATACCAAAAAGTGTGCATTCAACAACGTGATGAACCTACGAGAGCACTACTTTGTCCTATAGGGAACGTGGAAAGAGTTAAACTGACGCAGGACAAAACCCTAAACTACGTGCATGATTATGAGATGGTAGATTTGCCGAAATCAAACTAAATTAATGGAGCAATAAATTGAAAGTAACGCAAATACCTTAGGGTTTCGTAGCTTTCCATTGGAGAATCGCGTTTGATTCGAGTAGGGTCCGGTCCGTGCGCTAGATCCATTAACCATGCGAAAGGAAGATTCTAGAGGTAGAACTCTAACTGTTTCCACATTAGGACTCGCTTGTAGATCAACGATGGGATCTCCAGTTCGATCTAGGGTTCACGGAGACAAATCAATCTAATGGTTTAGGTGGAAGCTAGGGTTTAGGATTTTCAGGGTATTAAAATGATAGCGAGATTTAGGCCATGTTCGGGTATTTCCCCAATTACCTCAGAAAAGCTCAGATTCCTGACAACTTAGTTTCCTGCAGAATCCTGGCCAACTCAGATTCCTGACATTTTCAAGTGTGTTCTTTTAGGCCTCAAAAAGCTCTGATTCCTGGCATTTCACAAAAATGAAGGATTTCCTATGTTCTTTTAATTATTTCAAAAAAGCACAGAATCGGTCTACTTTAGGGACATCGTATGACCGTAGGAATGATAGTAGAGCATTCGATACCATGTCGTATATATTTGAAGGTCATTTTTGGCCGATGTACGATCTATGAGAAGTTGAACACTTCTGTCGGTGCAATTGTGCAAAAAAGATTCCTACAGCTATACTATCTGATCGCCCATCATACTAACACTATATCCGGGCCAGATTCGTGCAAAATGATTCCTACAAGCCTAGCCAGATATTACATCCGAGCCGGATTCGTGCCTAATTTTTAACGTAAAAACAATCGGGCCGATGAAATTTCAGCCCGAACCCTCCCGGCCAAACCCGATTATATTAAGGGAAAGGGCCAGGCTTGTCTGAATCCAGCCTGGGTGGTACGCGATTCAAGTCAAATTTGGGATTTAAAAAAGAAGTTCGACCCCATATCCCAAATTTATAATTGGGCAGAATTCGGGTCGTATTTGTACAACGAAATTGAAGTCAACTAAATTGATCGCTCCGAAGTATTGCCAACTAAACTTTTCAGTACTCATTCAAATATTAATCGTTGAAATTAAAACTTGTCACCCACATACCTCTCTCTCTCTCTCTCTCTCTCTCTCTCTTTGGAATCCCAATCTCCGTAGATATTGGGTGCCTTAAAAGTTCGGGCAACTCAACTCTTTATATAACCAAATTGATGGACGATCGGTGCACCCAACTACTCACATCATCGATTAGCATATGGGTACCACATCAAACATGATTCTTGGATCACTTTTTAGGAAGTGTGCCACATGTAAAACAAACTTTGACCCTCTGATGGTCTGACCATGATCTTAAACTCTATTCTGTCGAAGATTAGAATGAAAAACGATCTCCACCATCTGATACAAAGCACTCAATTATTTAACTATGTAAAAACATGGGTTGGGAAAGATGAATTTTGGATTATAAATAAAGGTACCTTCTTTTCATCTTTCACAAAAAAAAACCCATAACTTAACAACCATTACTTACAACTCAAAAGCCTTATCTTCAAACCACGGAAAGATTCTTAAAACCACAACTCTAAAATCAAACTTCATAGCCGATTCGTCAAACACAACACAAAACCCAAAGGCCCAAACAGAGAACTACCCACAAAAGCTTCTTAAACACAAAACCAAATCAGTATCAAGAACCACAAAACCCCTGAACCCAAAATTCAAACCCAAATTAACCATAGATTCTTGAAACCCACAAAACCCCTGAATTCAAAACTCAAAAACCCAATTAACCACAGATTCTTGAAACCTAGAACCCAAAAAATTCATAAAAACTCACTTCGGACACAAAAGATCAAGATAAAGCAACAAACACAACTCGGTTGGGCTCTTCAACATCTGGAACTGTGTTTTTTAGTAGTGCCCTTCAAGCACCTGATATAGAATGATCACCAAGAAGGAGATTTTATATTTTCGTTGAATAGAAGCCAAGAGAGACGTCACGTGTGGGCAGTTATCTGATGCTTGTCAAAGGGAGACTATACTCCTCCAAACTCGATTTATGAGTCTTTCCGAGCAAAAAGCTCAGAAATGAGAAATTGTACGAAACTCGGTTTCGCTTAGAAAGAGCATGGGACCCACCATGGGCCGAACAGGCGAATTGCTCAGAAACTTACGAAAATGGTTACTTTCCGAGTTGTGCTCAGTTTCCTCTTTGAGAAACCCTATTCAAACATGGCCTTAGGTTTTTATGGTTTTGAGAAGATGGCAGGGCAATGGCAGAAATTGGTTGATTGGGATCGAAACGCAAGCAAAAAATTATAAAATCAGAGAGATAGAGATAAAGAGAATAGATTGTGGGTGTCACACCCTTGGCTTCACACCAAACCCTTCTCGGGAAACGAAGAATCACTCTTCGTGGAGGCTCATCTCAAGCACGCAATCCTAAGCTTTCATTCAATAATCAATAATCCCTAATTACAATGTTTAAAGACCTTATATAGTAGGCCTCACAAAAAGAAAACCCTAAAACATAAATATTGTGAAACTACCCTAAAGTGTTTACATACGGAAAAAGAAAACAAAAAATTCCTATACTAGTAATTCTCGACGAGACTCGCTCGAGCGAGATTCAAATTCGCTCGAGCGACTTATTCTAACTGCGACATCTCGCTTGAGCGAGATTCAAAGTCGCAGGAGCGACTTAGTCCAGAAACTTTTAGGCTTGATTCTGACCCAAAATCACTCGAGCGACTTAGTCCAGAAAGTATTCGCTCGAGCGGGGCCCAAATTTGCTCGAGCGAATTTGGGCAAAACTTTGTATTATTCCTTTTAGGCGTGGTACTGGGTCCCTTTTCGTCTCTTCTTGCTAAGGCCCTCTTTGGAAATCCTTAGGATGGCCCAATTCCCTCTTCCCACTGAAAACCAAAAACATTGTAACAGTTTTTATTTGGTAACTGAAATTGAGAAGTGCTTCCTGTAACCATTTCAGTTAAAATTGACTCCTACAAATGTTGATTTGAGTTAAAATAGCTGGAATCCTAAAGTAGCAAAAGCCCGCTTCCAAATTCCACTTATACGGGGATCACTTTTTAAGTGAAATAATCTCCTTCAAAGTATTCCCAAATAGGGCCCAAGCATCTCTCTGACCTGTGATCCGAATTTAAGCCAGCTATGGCTCAAATCCTTGGTCATGGTGAGATCCCCTCCGTTACAGAAGCATTTACTCATATTCACCTAGTATTTTGTTCCTTTCAAAAAATATCTCTCGTTATCATCTCTGAACACGGAGATGGAGGCAGGTGTGAGCGTCGTGGTGCTCATAGAGAAAATTTTGTGGTGTGAGCGTCGTGGCAGAGATTCAGGGGAGGATGTGTTGATGTCTATGACCCTAAAAGTGCAAAGGCTCACTAAACAATGTGGATACATGTTGGAATCATCGTGGTACGATGGTCATTCCGAACTTCTGATCATGCTATGAGGCTCATCTCTACTCAGTCTAAGTCGAGTACCATGATTGATAATATAATCTTACCTAAGGATGAATATATCAAATTGTTGAAGAGTCGTTCAACACCAGCATCTTCTTCTTCTTCCACGCTTGTTTAGTCAGGTATGACGTGTATTGCTTCTCACTAGTCTATTCCTTGGGTCATTAACTTGAGGTTCTCTGATCATATGACTGGCAAACCCGTATCGCTTAGACACATTTCTTTATACATCCTCTTATATTAGTTGATGACACTTGAACTGGAATCTCTCAATTGGGAAATGCTCAGCCTAACTTGTATTTGTATGTGTCATCTGGTTCTTTTTTTTTTTAATCAGTAATGGGAATTATATTGATTAGCAGCAAGGCGCTAAAAGACCAATACAACTACAAGACCAAAAACAGAGAAACAGAAAAAAAAAATGTACAATAAGACACCAAACAGCTCCCTGGAAATGATAATAATGATCAATTCTCTTATATACCTATTACCTAATTTTCCCATGAGCTAATTATTTGTCAGTAAACTATCCAAATCTATCAACTCATTTGCGCATAAAGTTTGTATCTGTGAATGTTTCTTTCTTTGAGAGTACTACTTTCGGAGGATGGAAAGTTCATGATGTCTGATATTCTTCTTGTCTGTCTTCCTGTGGTGCATGAAGTTCATGAAGCTTTTAAAAGTGTGATAACATCTAAGCCATGTCTCATGGAAATGTGACGCGAGATAACGACCCTAAAATGCGGAATATGATTTAATGAAGATTTTGCCGAAATTAAATAAATTAATTCAAGCTTAATCGCAAAATTATCTTTGATACCTTAGGGTTTGCAGAATTCTGATGGGTAGATCACACGAGATCCAGATAGGGTCTAGTCCAATGCGCAAGTACTTTAGAGTCGAGGCGAGATCGGCCTCGAGATAGTACTCTAGCTTTTCTAGGATTAGGCGCTCGTCTTCGGTCCGATATAGATTCGCGGATTCCAAATTGGGTTGTGAAAGGGATTTACGGTTTGTAAAGGCCTATAGTTTTTAGATCGGTTTATGATTTTGGAAAAGGTATTGGCTTTGTGTGGATTAGGGTTTCAAAAGGGTTTAGGGTTTTGGGGATCACAAGGAAGAAATTAGGCTATGGTTTAGAGAAGCACGCAGAGATTAAGATAGCAATTATAAGCAAGCCACGCAAATCAACAACAACAATAAGGAAAATATAGGGGAATCACTCTCTTGGTCTCACACCAAACCCATCTCAGGCAAAAATTACTCAAGCATAAAAGCATTCAATAATCAATCAACTAACTACAATGTTCTTCTTAATGACCTTATATAGGAGGTCTTACAATAAAAGAAAACCCTAAAACGAATATTAAATAAAGACAAATAAACCCTTGAAGCAAAAGTTCGAAACTCAACTCCTAAAATAACTCGGCACAATTTCGATCGATCGAAATTCACATGTCTATGAATATCGCCGTCAACATTTGATCGATCAAATTGAGATTTCGATCGATCAAAATTCAAATTCGATCGAAATTTCAAATCAAAATTTCACAGCTCCTAAAGTTCTTCCTCATCCTCTTTCTCCAGAATTTCCATCTTTCCCTAGCTTTGACTTCCATTATGCTGCTTCTTTCTATGCCGGTAGAAACGATGCAGTCTGAATCCAATGTCCATGTATGTGGCGTCCCTGTCAAAATGATAATAATGAACAATTCTCTCTTTCGGCTCCTGACAACGCTAATAATGAATTACTTGTTGCACACCACAAAAGTAAAAGTTCATTCACTCAACAATCTCATTTTACAGTAAATCACCCTCCCATCATTTCTTGCTTTGTCAATCTCTTCTATGTCAATCCTTACTTGTTCTAGTAAGCTCTATCCGGCATTGGATGGAAGCGAGCTACGAAGGAAGAAATGGTTGCTCTTCTTCTAAATAACAATACTTAAACATTGACCGACTTACCTGATGCAATTGGATGTAAATTGGTGTATAGAGTGAAATTTAATCACAATGGGATCATGCAACAACATGAAGCTCAACTAGTTATGAAAGGGTATACACAAACCCTCATAGTTTATTATTCTAAAACTTTCTCCCCAGTAGCGAAGTGTAGCTTTGTGCATGAGTAATAACCTAAGTTTTCTAAATAAATGGTTGTTGCAGAAGTCATTCTTTGAAGAGTAAAGAGTAAAATGATAAATTTTGGTTCAGGGATGTAATGGTCAGTACGGAGAAAGATAAGGTTAAGGTTGACGATAATGTTGGAGAAAGACATAGGTAAAATATTAATTTTGTATCTAGGGCATGATTTCATTTTGAAAAAAGATGGGGGTGAAACAGTAAATTTTAATTAAGGGATAAAAAGTAATTTCTCAAAAAGATTGTGAGGGCAAAATGGTAATTTGATATGAGTGAATACACCTAACTAAAGTGTAGTTGCTTAACACCGTAACCTTAGATCAGGGAAGTGATGCAGCACAGTCAAGGAGGTGATGCAGCACAGTCAAGAAGGTGATGCAGCACTTGGCCCTTGTAGATGGCCAAGGGGCATAGTTAAAGAGGAGATACAGCCCAATGAAGGAGGTAATGCAACACTCGGCCCATGGAGATGGCCAAGGGGCACAGTCAAGGAGGTGATGCAGCACAGTCAAGGAGGTGATGTAACACAATCAAGGAGGTAATGCAGCACTTGGCTCTTGAAGATGGTCATGGGGCACAGTCAAAGAGGTGATGCAACACTTGGCCCTTGGAGATGGCCAAGGGGAACAATAAAGGAGGCAATGCAGCACTTGACTCTTAGAAGAGGTCAAGGGGCACCGTCGAAAAGGTGATATGGGACTCAGCCCTTGAAGGTGATCAAGAGTTACAGTCAAAGATGAGGATAAGAATAAAAGGAACATCATTGGTAGTTCCATAAAAAAGGACAAAAAGGTAAATTCACCATAGAGATAAAGTTGCAAGAAAAAGATCAAAGAAAAATATTATTAAAATATATTGAGGAGGTGAAAATATTATTAAATAAATTAAAGAGATGAAAATATCATCAAAATATATTGAGGAGGCGAAATAGGGGGACCCCATGGGACTCTATAAATTAGAGGGGGGGAGACCTTCATCCATTTCCACTCTCTGCGAGCCAAAGGGAGAGAGAGGAAGAGAGGAGGAAAAGGAAGATAAGAAGAAAGAGAAGCGGCATGAGTCAAGCTCCATGTAGCATGGTTCGGCTCGGTCAAGTGCAGTCCGGTCTAGCTCAAGCTTGATCATGCAAGTTAAATTTTGTTTGATCTAGCCGAATTAGTTTAGAAAATTCTATATAATTAGATTAAAATAATTATTAGTTAAGGATATATTATCTAAATAATTAGACTTCAAAATTATAAAAATTTAAATAAATATTTCTAAGAGGAAATCAGCATTCTTTTTATATTTGCATCTGCATAAATGGATTTATTTTGAAAATTTTTTTATACCATTTGCAACAAGGGATTAATTTTGAAAAGCATTATTCAACATTTGTTTTTAAATCCCATATTTGAAAAGTTTTACTATTTGATCAGGTATCTGATTTACGATGGGATTTAGATAATTAAAAGTTTTAGTATTTGTTATCGGTATCTTTACCTGGCTTTCGATTTGTAATACGATCTGATAAATGAGATTAGTATGATAGTATCTACATCTGGCATATGATATTTGTATCTACATCTGACTTTTGATCTGAAAAGGTTTTTGATATATGAAAATATAGAATTTGAAAGTTTGATATTAGTATCATAACTGAGGACAACTGCCTTCTGGTGGGGGATAGGACCCCCTACGATGACTCGGTTTTAGTGCCACAACGGAAAGGCTGTCCAAAGTAACCTGGAATTGTTTTTACAGTATTCTTATCTGTAATACCAATTTGATAAGGAAAATCAAACCAACTGGCCAACTCAGTTATTTGTTATCCCTTATCCATTATTAATTTTATATTTTGAAAGGAAGGTACTTGGTGAAATGTAGAAATTAATCAGAGAATTCAAAAATGTAGAATTTATTTCTCATGTAGTTTGGGTGGGTCGAGGTGAAGAGATTCTAGGTGTAGTTCATAATTAGTTGATTGTCCTAAGGTAATTTCTGTATTGTGAGTAGTTCCTTAATTGTGGGTACCTTCCTAGTTTTTAGTAGCTACATGTGAGTAGTTTCATTAGGGGTAGTGTCTTATTGAGTGTCAAAATTACACTTGTTTTCACACATCAAAATTACCATATAGTGCTCAATTAGAAACTACAACCAACTACACCTCCTCTGCTACAAATCATTGTGCAACATTGACACATCACAATACAAGTTGCCCGCATGATTCTGATCACTATAACAGAATTATGATCATGTTAACTAGTGCAAAGTTATTGTGAAGAAAAGTCCAAGAAAACACTAAATCACAGAACTGAAACTTCTAGAATTCATATGTCATGGCAGATCCAAAGATTCCATATAGCAAATTTTAGTACATATTTTAAGTGATGGCAGACCCAAAAATTATAGGGACCCATTTATACAATGTTTAAGAAAAAAGCACCAAAGAGGAGCTTGTAATTTGTACCTAAAATTATAGGGACCCATTTATACAATGTTTAAGAAAAAAACACCAAAGAGGAGCTTGACATTTGTACCTGAGTGGCCCATTGGGATCTCGTGGAGGAACTTCTATGGCATCTAAGGCTTCAAAAAGGCATGGACCATTCCACCAGCCACATACGCTCTTTTCTATCCTGGTTTTCATGTTCGAACCAACCAACCCAGATATTGGAAGAAACTGAACATCTGGAAGTGGGACATAAGAGTCAAAGTGATGCATTATAAGCTATGATGAAGAAATGTAACAAGCCAGCAATGCACTAAATAATAAAGTGATACATAACTATTGTCAATATACATGAACATAAACTTGGAGGTATCATATCTTTCTGCTCAGACATTTTTAAAAAGAAGAGTTAATTGATAATTTTCAGATTCAGTCCATTGCATCGATCAAAAAATATTTAGTCCATTGCGTTAAGAAACTTAAACACTGACCAGCTAAAGAATATTCAATTATCAAGGCTTTGGAAATATTATTTAAATAGTAGTAACAGAGAATGTGGAGTTCTTTACTTACCAAAACCAACGGGTAAAACCAGAACATAGAAGATTCAGAAAGAAAAAAGAACAACAAAAAGAAAACTCAAAGAATATATATATCAGAAAGAAGCTTCCTCATTTACAGAATTCATGTAAAAACCACCATCAGTTGATAACTTCTTACCTTTCCACCTTTGATGAAAATGATTATGCCAAGTTATTGGCCTTCCTGTGAACATGAACGACAAATTTCTTTAACATAATTTATCCTCAATTAAATATGGTCCCTTAAACAGTGCTTTCTCTGGGACTCATATATATATATATATATATATATATATATATATATATGAGTCCCAGAGAAATGCGTTCAAACGCATGGGTGACCCATGCATTCGAACCAGTTGGGTGCCGCTAGCCGAGGATCGGATGCCATGGAAACATGCCCAAGGTCGATCAGGTTCCATCTAAAAAAATGAAAAAGAGTATCTATCCACAGCCAACTGTTGAATATTTGGTCAAAGGTCCAAAATTCCAATACACCATGTTTCGACAGCGAGCCCACAACTTTGAATATCCCTCCCTCCCTCTATATAATATAGAGATATTTTATTGCAACATTCTTTAGAGTGATCACTCGATCTGAATCTTAGAAGGACTGAGTCTCTTCAATATGAAGAATGAAGCCATCACCCAATGTGAAGTGAAGAAAATCCTGACAAAAGAACTACAAATTTATAATCCATCACAAGTATGATTTAATCTCAACTGCTATTACCAATTATTAAAATAATAATAAAACTCAGTTGGTACTGGATTGTACCATCCAGTACATTCTGGTACAAGCCAAGACTAGAGCAGAACAAATGTACATGAAAATATTGGGTAGGTTTGTACCACCCACCTACCCACACATACACACACACAAACACAAATCCGGTAAGAGTTATGCGAAGTGACAACAAGTCAGAGGAAATCTTCAACAGAGTTAAGTGGTGAAGTGTTAATGAGTCAAAGGAAAGCTTCAACAGAGTTTAAGGTATATCGACCTTGCACCAATTGAAAATACAAAGCGGTAGTCTAATGAGCTCTTATAAAAGTAGGGTCCAACCTTGTTCGCTCAACGTGGGCGATTTGTTCTTAAAAGCAACACAGCCAATGTGGGCAGCCAGAGACAAGGAGTCCGAGTTCGCACCAAACTATGAAGGACGCTTAGTTGCTGGAGAGTCTCATGAGTCAGGCAATTGTAAGTTGGACACTTTGGATGGGCAGGAGAACCCTGTCCCGGTGAATCATCACCGGCTGCAATATTATTACCCTTAGAGGGATAGATTCGTGTTCGGATGATTATCCTTTTACTGGTTTTAATAGTTGTGCTATGTGCAATTCATGGAAGTGAAGTGTTGCAAAATGAAAAGGGCAGAGACTTCCAGCAAGAAAAGACTTGCGCTTCTTCTTTTGAAAAGAAGGCACATCGTTTCCTATAGCCTTCTGTGCTACAAGTTATTTTTCAGACTGGGTAGTGATGACCTCAGCTTCTTTCTTCTTGGCCATCTTGACATGTGTGTGTGGGTGTGTACGCACAAAGACGCACACACACATATACGTACATACATACATACATATATATGAGAGAGAGAGAGAGAGATTTATGTTAGTAAAGAAGGTTTTGTTAGGTTTAGCGTTAGAGTAAGATTAGGAGACAGAGAGGAGTATAGAAAAAGATGTAGTGAATATACTCGACTCATCCTTTATGAATTAACATTTACACATGAGTACAAAGTATCTCCTATGAAGCAATAGTACTCCATATTACTTCACTTACTAAACACACACCACATACTTACTAAGTACACATCACAACCACACACGAATAAAACCAAGGATACACCTCCTCTAGCTGGAGCATACACATCAGTCATGCCCAGCTTTGCTAGCATCTCTTGAAGTCGTGAAGGCCCAAGACCCTTAGTGAAGAGATCTGCAAGTTGATGAGACATGAGTGTAGGGAGTAGAGATTCTCTCTAACAAATGAATGTCCACTTCTATATCCTTAGTTCTCTCATGGAGGACAGAGACTGAGGCAATATGAATGGCAGCCTGGTTGCCACAACAAAATGGCATAACTCGAGTAACAACTAACAAGAATACCAAGCTCGTCCAGAAAATGTCAAAGCCATAATAATTCGCAAGTACCTAAGTCTATGGCCTTGTATTTTGCTTCGAGACAGGTCTGCAGATTTTCTCTGGATGAGCCTGAAAATGAGATTTGGGTGGAGAATGAGATTTGGGGTATCCTCTTTAGGGTGTCAATATCATGTGGATGAGCCTGAAGACCACAGGCAGCTGATGGTCGGCTGGGATGGGGTCGTTTGATGGTCATAAGGATGCATACTGGGGGGTGGGTTCTTTTCGGTTCTTTGGGGAATTTGTCGGAAAGGAATGAAACGGAATTTCAGAAAATCCGCAGACCTACTGGTATGATTAGAAGATGATCAGGGATCTTATGGTTGAGTGGCTAATTCTGGACAACAATGGGATTTCTGGGGCCAATGATGATTTGATGCATGGTTTAAAATTTAGGCCAATAACTCAAGTTATCGGTAGAATCGTTTTGGTTTCGGTCCCCACCAAAATAATAATTTGAACCGAAATTTCGGTCCAAATATATATGGAGGGGAAATTATCAGCCGAAATTTCGGCTGAAATTCAAATTTTCGGTTTCAGTGATGCCTGAAACCGTAAACAAAACCGCAATTTTGATCCTTGATTTGATGAATATTTGGGACAGCTTCCTGCTGTAACCTCCTTTTTCCCTCTCAGTATGATGGGGGTGTTTCTCCCTTTCGGATATTGCAACCCCTGCTCGTCTTGGGTTGGGTTCTTTTTTTTTATTTTAGTGTTTTTATTATGTTTGTGCAGCTCCTCGTTGTGCCCTAACTGTATCCATTCTTATTTTTTAATAGAGTTCCTAAGACGGTTCTGAAAAAAACAAAAGCAATGCTATTTACTTTCTTTTGTATGTTACTAAGGCTATGTTTGGATAGGGGGATAGGAAAAGAAATGGGCAGAAAGGAAATGAATTCCACCCATTTCTTGCGTTTGGATAGAACTTAGATCATCGGAAACAAGGCCCACTTTCCATTCCTGCGGAAATGATAAAATCCTAGTTTTTAGGTAGAATTTTATCGTTTCGTCGGAAATGAGCCTACCCTACTGGCTCTCTCTCCACTAATATCTTGGGATTGATTCTACCAAACATCTTTTCGGTTTGGTTTGTATCATGTACACCAACGATTGTGCTCCCATTCTATTTTTTATGTGTTATTACACAATCCAAACACCAAAAAACAATGAATTACTACTGATTCCAAAAGGGTTATATCCCATGGGATCCTCAAATCCATTTCCACCTTTTTCCTTGAAAACATCCAAACAGAACCTAAAATTAACCTAGTTCAGAAGTGGAAAAAAATCCCAAACAAAGAGCTTCTCATCAACAATAATCCTATAAAAGCACCACCAAGTACAACGCAATCTAACAACACCGATGAGGAGTCAAGCATACAACAATTACCATGTTCATCTCTGATGAACACATACAATTATGTACAATCATTCATAACTGACAAGGATTTTCCCCTTGCTTCAGCCACAGTTAGAATCCATGAGATCCTTAAATCCATTTCCACCTTTTTCCTTGAAAGCATCCAAACAGAGCCTAAAATTAACCTAGTTCAGAAGTGGAAAAAAATCCCAAACAAAGAGCTTCTCATCAACAATAATCCTATAAAAGCACCACTAAGTAAAACGCAATCTAACAACACCAATGAGGAGTCAAGCATACAACAATTACCATGTTCATCTCGGATGAACACATACAATTACGTACAATTATTCTCAACTGGAAAGGATTTTCCCCTTGCTTCTGCCACAGTTAGAATCCATGGGATCCTTAAATCCATTTCCAACTTTTTCCTTGAAAACATCCACACATAGTCTAAAATTAACCTAGTGCAGAAGTGGAAAAAAATCTCAAACAAAGAGCTTCTCATCAACAATTATCCTATAAAAGCACCACCAAGTAAAACGCAATCTAACAGCACCAATGAGGAGTAAAGCATACAATAATTACCATGTTCATCTCTGATGAACACATACAATTACGTACAATTATTCTCAACTGGCAAGGATTTTCTCGTTGTTTCTCCCACAGTTAGAATCCATGGGATCCTTAAATCCATTTCCACCTTTTTCCTTGAAAACATCCAAACAAAGCCTAAAATTAACCTAGTTCAGAAGTGGAAAAAAATCTCAAACAAAGAGCTTCTCATCAACAATAATCCTATAAAAGCACAATGACGGGGACGTCAAGATCAAAAGCATTGAAGGTGAGCCGCAACAGAATTTCAACTTTAGGAAAGAAAGAAAAAAAAAAAAAAAAAATTTACTGTTCACAGTGAATAGTAACGGACGTCCGTGAATAGTAACGAACGTCCGTGATTTTTCCCTCTCATTGTCCGTAGGTCACGGACGTCCGTGGGGCACTACGGACGTCCGTGGATGTCGTCACAAGATTTCTAATTTTGAGTTTTTTGTTGCAAAATCTTTCCTTTTTAGTGTTTTATTAGTATTATGACACTTTATTTCGAATTTAATTATTGGTGGCCTATATATTGAGGCTTATAAAGACTTTTAAATTAGTTGATTGAATATTTGAATGCTTTTATGCTTGAGTATTCTCTGCCTGAGATGGGTTTGGTGTGAGGCCAAGGGAGTGATTTCCAAGAGCAATCTTTGTTATCTTCTCTATTATTTATCTCTGTTTTCTTAATCTTTCTCTGTGTTGAGTTAAATTTCTAAATCTCAATCTATTGATTTCGATCCCAAAATCCTAAACCCCTTTAGAACCCTAAATCAATCAGAGCCACTGCCCTTTTCTAAACCATAAGCCTATTACAAAATCATAAATCTATTTCACAACCCTAGTTAGACCCTGCGAATCTACATCGGATCGAAGACGAACGCCCAAGCCTCGAAAAAGCTAGAGTTCTATCTCTAGGCCGATCTCGCCTCAAATCTAATAGTAGTTGCGCATCGGACTGGACCCTAACTGGATCTCGCATGATCTACCAACCTGAATTCTCTAAACCCTAAGGTATTTAAGATAGTTTTGAGATTAAGCTTGATTTAATTTTATTTAATTTCGACAAAATCTCATAAAATCATAATCACGCATTTTAGGGTTATCGTCCCGCGTCAGTTTTGGTATCATAGCCCTAGGTTTTCTAAGTTAGGGCATCTTTGCTTGTCATATTTATTTTATTGCATTGTTTTCTTTTGTGAGTCCATATTGCATTCCATATTAGAACCCTAATAGACCTTGTGATCACCATGGCTTCGGATGAGGTTCTTAATAATCTTAGAGCTATGCGAGAAGAATTTGGTGCGATTAATGCACGTCTGAATACCATAGAGTAAGCCAAAACATCCCTAGGAGTTAGTAATGATAAATTACGTGATCAAATCAACCAACTGGAAGTGATGGGTGGACTTGAAAATCAACGCCATGAGCGTGAAGGTCCTCACTTTGAACGTGATGGTCGCCAAGACAACCGGAACCGTAGGGATCATCGTAGAAATGACTATGACCCCGAAGTTCAACTCCTCAAGAACGTCTGAGTTGAGATTCCGACTTTCCATAGAAGAATGGACCCAACCGTTTTCCTCGATTGGCTTTCCGACATGGACCAACACTTTGATTGGTATGCCATGAATGACGATCGTTGCGTTAGACTGGCTAAAATGAAGTTGGTTGGTCAAGGTCGGCTTTTCTGGCTCAATGTTGAGCGCATTAGAGTGAATGCGGGTTGTCCTCCCATTACCCATTGAGACGACATGAAGGAACGACTTATTGAGAAGTATGTTCCTTTATCATACCACCAACGCCTCCTCAACCAGTGGCAAAATTTATGTCAATGTGGTATACCCGTGACCGAATACATTGCCAAATCGAAGAGTTCATGATGAGGGCAAAAGTATAGTAAGACCCTGAAATCACTCTCTATATTCCGCACCAGATTGCGACTTGATTTACAAAAAGAATTAATTTCTCATCCCGTAGAAACTCCTGAAAGGTGCTATGCTGTTGTGCAAGATCTTGAACGGTATTTGAAAACTTCGGTGGGGAAGAGAACTGAGCCACAATATAGTGGTCAACAATCCGGTGAGGGACGATTTAATCCTCCTCCCAAACTTACACAACATGCCCCTACCAATTCGAGGTTTTTAAAGGGAAAATGAGTAGTCGGAGAATCTTCAAGGGTTAATTCTCAAGTAAAATACTATAAATGTCATGGGATTGGACACTTTGCCGCCCAATGCCCTACGAAAGAACCCCAAAGGACTCTCTTCATTGAGGGAGAGGAGGATGATAATGAGGTAGTGGTCGAAAAAGAGGTAATTGAGCCGGTTAACACACCTAGTGATGAGGAGGGTGATGCTATTGGTCATGCTTTAGTTGTGAGGTGTGCCCTTGCACAGCCTCAACGGGATGAAAAGGATGACTGGCGAAGGGAGAACATCTTCCACACCTTTGCCAGATTTAGTGAAAAGAATTATAGGGTCATCGTGGATAGCGGTAGTTGCACTAACGTAATATCAACTCATGTCATACGCCACTTGAGGCTTACACCTGAAGCCCACCCGAGACCTTATAAGGTCACATGGGTCAATTCTTCATCCATTCCCGTATCGAAAAATGTCGTGTACCGATTCAGTTAAGTTCTTATTCAGACACCTTATGGTGTGATGTGGTGCCGATGGATGTAGGTAATATCATTTTGGGAAGGCCATGACTCTACGACATGGACGTGACTCTTTATGGTCGATGAAACATATGCACGTTCATGCATAAGGGCAAGAAGATTACTTTACAATGTTTGCCTCCCAAAGCACCATCGACCAACAAAGTCGAGAAGAGTGAGTCTTCTAAAGCCATTAATATTGTGAGTCCTTCTGAGTTCAAGAAAGCATCGTTAGATGAGAGTGTGGTGTACGTAGTTGTCACTGTTGAGAGTGCACCCGAATCAGAGAGTGAGTGTCCCAAGGAGGTTGAACCGATTTTAAAAGAGTTTACGGATGTCTTCCCTGAATATTTACCAAACGAACTCCCTCTTCTGCGTGATATCCAACACGCAATAGACTTGGTTCCCGGATCTACCTTACCGAACCTGCCCCACTACAGGTTGAATCCGGTTGAGCACTCCAAGTTGACTCGGCAAATCAATGAGCTCCTTCAGAAGGGGTTCGTTCAAGAGAGTCTGAGCCTGTTTGTCGTACATGCCCTACTCACTCCTAAGAAAGATGGTACATGGCGCATATGCGTGGATAGCCGTGCAATCAACAAGATTACCGTTAAGTATCGATTTCTCATACCAAGGCTCGATGACATGCTTGACATGATGGTTGGTGCCACTATCTTTTCAAAGATAGACCTTAAGAGTGGCTACCATCAAGTCCGAATCCGCCCCGGTGATGAGTGGAAACCGCCTTTAAAACTAAAGATGGACTTTATGAGTGAATGGTCATGCCTTTTGGGCTTTCTAATGCCCCGAGCACTTTTATGTGACTCATGACCCAAGTGTTGAGGCCGTTTCTAGGCAAATTCCTTGTTGTTTATTTCGATGACATCCTGATCTACAGTCGTGACAAGGAACAACACTTGACCTACCTTAGGTTGCTTTGTGAAACCCTCAAGAGCGAGAAGTTGTTTGCAAATCTCAAGAAATGCACCTTCAAGCAACGTTCTGTTGTTTTCTTGAGATTTATTAACTCGGCCGATAGAATGGTCGCGGACCCCGAAAAGGTTATAGCCATTGTGGAGTGGCTCGAGCCTAAGAACATACACGATGTCCGTAGCTTCCATGGTTTGGCTACTTTTTATCGTCGCTTCATCAAAAGCTTTAGCACCATCATGGCCTCAATCACTGATTGCATGAAAAATGGAGACTTTAAATGGGACAAAGCAGCGACGAAAGCCTTTGCTGAGATCAAACAACAAATGAGTAGTGCACCCGTCATGCGCTTACTGGACTTTTCCAAAGTCTTTGAAGTCACATGCGACGCATCGGGTGTAGGCATAGGAGTGCTTAGCCAAGAGGGTCACCCTGTGGCCTATTTTAGTGAAAAACTTAATTAGGTGAAGCAAAAATATTCCACCTATGACAATGAGTTATATGCGGTCGTGCGATCTCTTTGGTACTGAAAATACTACCTTAGACCGCAGGAATTTCTGTTGTTCTCTGACCATGAAGCCTTACGCTTTCATGCTTCACAGAAAAATTTGAACCCAAGACACGCAAAGTGGGTTGAGTATCTTCAAGGGTTCACATTCGTGTTAAAGCACAAGGCTAGTGCTGAAAATAGGGTTCCTTATGCACTTAGTCGTCGAGTGGCGACTTTGCACTCCATGAGCACTGAGGTCGTCGGGTTTGAACGACTAAAGGATGAGTACCCCGATTGCCCAGATTTTGGGGTTGAGTACACCGCTCTCCTTAATAACCCGACCAACACACACTCCATGTACACCATCCAAGATGGGTACTTATTTAAAGGTTGACCGCCTTTGCATCCCTCGCACTTTATTGCGTGACTTTCTCATTTGGGAGTTACATGCTAGAGGGATGGCCGAACATTTCGGGCATAATAAAATTGTAGCGCTCGTACAGGATAGGTTCTTTTAGCCTAGCCTGATGAGAGATGTCGCTCGGATTGTCAAACATTGTCGTACTTGCTAAGTGTCAAAACAGACTAAACAAAATACCGACTTGTACACTCGGTTCCCGTGCCACACACACCGTGGCAAGACCTCTCTATGGATTTCATGCTTAGACTTCCTAAGACCCCTAGGAAGCACAATTCTATTTTTGTCATAGTGAACCGCTTTTCTAAGATGGTCCACTTCATTCCTTGTTCCAAAACCTCTGACGCATCCGACATTGCTAAACTATTTTTCGCGGAGGTAATACGTCTTCATGGGTTGCCCAAAACCATTGTGTCTGATAGGGATGTTAAATTCACTAGTTATTTTTGGAAGACACTTTGGCACATGATGGGCACTTTGCTCCAATTCTCGACCACCTATCACCCTCAAACGGATGGCCAAACTGAAAGCACCGATGAGAGCCTTAGGAATCTCCTTCGTAGTCTTATCGGTGATCATGTTAGGACCTGGGATACAATTTTATCCACAGCTGAGTTTGCCTATAATAATTATGTCAATAGGTCCATAGGCATGAGTCCTTTTGAGGTAGTACATGGTCATAGGCCTAGGACTCCATTAGATTTGATCCTCATGTCTGCATCTCAGAGTGTCAGAGTCTGTCGATGCATTTGTCCAACACATACATAACTTGCATGCCGAAATTAGACAAAAGATTAAATCAAGCAATAGTCAATATAAATTATTTACAGATGCTCACAGGGTTTCAAAGAATATCACGTGGGTGATTATGTGATGGTCCGAGTTAGGCCTAAGCGGTTCCCATCGGGTTCCGTAAAGAAACTCCAATCTCGAGGCGCTGGGCCTTTTAGAATTTTGGCTAAGAGTGGTCCTAATGCATACGTGCTCGAGCTTCCTCCAGGTACGGGGGTTAGTTCAACGTTCAATGTGGAGGACTTGGCTCCTTACTTGGGTTTCACCCCACCTCCTAAAAATCCACTCCAGCCACCTCCTAGTCCCAGCCCCAACCCAACCTTGCAGCTTGTACCTCTTCCTTCCCCAAGCACACAGAGAACAGATGAAATAGAGGATATAATCAATGATCATGTAGTCTCTACACATGATGGGGGATTCCAGAAGTACTTGGTTAAATGGGTCGGTAAATCAAAGTTCGAAAACACTTGGATCCACGAGAATGAAGTTCGCCGCTTAAACCCTGACCTGATAGACATCTACCACGAGCATGTTTCATCAGTGATGAAACCTTTTTGGTCCAGGGGAATTAACGGGGACACCACATACATAAACATTGGATTCGAACCACATCGTTTCTATCGGCGTCGAAAGAAGAGAAGAGGGAGCCCGAGTACAACATGCGTGTTTCATCGGTGATGAAACATTTTGAGTGGAGGAAAATGACGGGGACGTCAAGATCAAGAGCATTGAAGTTGAGCCGCAACAGAATTTCAACTTCAGGAAAAAATTAATTAATTAATTAAAAAATTAAATAAATGACGATGACGGATGTCGTGATGATGAAACGATGTCGGGCATCCGTGAAACAGTGACGGACGTCCGTGATTTTGCCCCCTCACTGTCCGTAGGTCACGGACGTCCGTGGGGAACTACGGACATCCGTGGACGTCGTGACGGGATTTCTAATTTTGAGTTTTTTGTTGCGAAAACTTTCCTTTTTAGTGTTTTATTAGTATTAGGACTCTTTATTTCGAATGTAATTATTGGTAGTCTATATATTGAGGCTTGTAAAGACTTTTTAATTAGTTGATTGAATATTTGAATGCTTTTATGCTTGAGTATACTCTGCCTGAGATGGGTTTAGTGTGAGGCCAAGGGAGTGATTCCCAAAAGCAATCTTTGTTATCTTCTCTATTATCTATATCTGTTTTCTTAACCTTTCTCTGTGTTGATTTAAATTTCTAAATCTCAATCTATTGATTTCAATCCCAATATCCTAAACCCCTTTTGAACCCTAAATCAATCAAAGCCAAAGCTATTTTCTAAACCATAAACCTAAACCAAACCATAAACCTATTACAAAACCATAAATCCATTTGACAACCCTAGTTAGAGCCTGCGAATCTACATCGGATCGAAGATGAATGTCCAAGCTAGAGTTCTATCTCTAGGCCGATCTCGCCTCAAATCTAATAGTACTTGCACATCGGACTGAACCCTAACTGGATCTCGCGTGATCTACTAGCCTGAATTCTCTAAACCGTAAGGTATTTAAGCTAGTTTTGAGATTAAACTTGATTTAATTTTATTTAATTACAGTAAAATCGCATAAAATCATAATCACGCATTTTAGGGTTATCGTCCCGCGTCACACCACCAAGTAAAAAGCAAGCTAACAACACCAGAGTCAAGCATACAACAATTACCATGTTCATCTCTGATGAACACATGCAATTATTCTTAACTAGCAAGGATTTTCCCCTTGCTTCTGCCACAAATAGGGATGCAAATTCGGTGTACCAAACCGAACCGAACCCGAATTTTTCGGTTCGGTACACCCCAAACCAAAACCGAACCAAAACCCATTTTGTTCAATACGTTTTTTTTCTGAAACCAAAACCAATTCGGTTCGGTTCGGTGGGGGACTGTGGGTATTTTACCTACTTTTAATGTATTTTTCGGGTTTTTTTCGATTTTTTCAAGTTTTTTTCGGCTTCCTCATCCTACCCCCACGGTTTTCGGTTTAAGCCACCCTAAACCGAAACCGAACCGAATTGGGGTTCGGTTTCAGTCGGTTTTCGGTCCGGTTCGGGACCCTCAGTTTTTGGTTCGGTTTCGGTGTTTAGTTCAAAGCTTGCATCCCTAGCCACAAATATACCCTGCTCTCAAGCAAGGTATCTACCAAATTAGCGGGAGAGGTTTGGGCCTCCTCAAACTTTTTTCAAAAAATTCTGCATCCGACCCATGCATGTTGGAACTTTATGACGACGGGTATCAGGATAAAACCCATAGTTGTTTATTTTTGTGTTCTAGTTTAATCATTAAGGTCATATAGCTTTAGTATGTTCTCTACTGGGCGAGTCCCGAAACTATGCATGTGAGAACATATATGTAGTATAACAACTTGTCACTCGATATTATCCTTTAGTTGTCTCGATGAATCTACATGTCTGGTATTCCAGCATTGTCCTGTCGGCACATTATATCTTTTTTGAACATCAACATACAAAGAATAAAGAATTGCTTTGATTGTAGGACTAAGCCACCACAAAAAACTAGTGGACGCCTGGTTATAAGATCAACTCGTCTGTGTAGCTACTCTGTAACAGCCGAGTCATCACGTGTACTGAATGAGTCTTATGGGCAACTCAGCTGATACTTAAGTGACTTGGCTTAGTCATTAGTTCCAAGTCACAGCAAAATCAAGTCTTGAAACCTACACCAACACACATTTCTGCATCTAAATTACATATCCCCAAGACAACCAATACATTGCCTAAACAAGAAATGAATTATCTTAAAAACCTGTAAGGCTGTCATCCAACCCAAACCTCCATGAATTCTCACATGCTAGCATGAGTTGTTGATGCCCTTTCGGAACATGCAATTGATCTCACGAAGCTCCAAAAAGGACTGGGAAAATATGTCAAACCACTAAGATCCCAAACATGACAGAAACAAGAAGAAGACAATAAACAGATGACTCCATGATCTACCACCACAGCACATGCCTATCTAAGTGTAAATAACATGGCTAATATGATTACTTCTCATTTGTAACAAGAAAATAGAGAGTGGTACAGTAGTGGATTATTTTCACCCTCCCAAGACCCATGGGAGTATCCTAGAAATGAAAAAGAAAAGAATATTAAAAAAAAAAACACAGCTGTGGTTCCAAAAGCTTACTTATGAAGTATTACTAAAGTAACAGCAGTTTACACAATTAAATTGAAATGGAGCAGCCCACTCCAAAAGCCATGAGATACTGTCTCTCAAATAACCTTCAATAAATCCAAAAGCACCCCAGTCAAATGGCCACCGTGGCACAACAATTTTTGGAAAAATGGGTGTCCCCAAGAATGAGGTTTCTTGACATAGCAAGATGATAGATGTAATGTGCAAGTACATCCAGTAAAAAGACAAGTATTTACAGTCAGGATATAGTAATTAATTAATTAACTTGAGAATTCCCAACATGAAACGAGGAGGAAAAGCAACCTTAGGTGCAAATAACAGAAAAGGACCAGGAATGAGCTCACATTATCAAACAGTTACGATCATAGCAAAGTTGCACTTATAACCCACATTACAGTATATTGTTTGCTTGTCTAGGAATGGATAATCTCTGAGACAAAGATCAAGAACCATAAAAACAAAGGCAAGCATTCAAGGCTAAACTCAATCTTCGGTAAATTTTCCCGGAAAACAAAGAAAACCCCAAAATAATGCAGCTAAATTTATTATAAATCCTACTTTAGCTGATGTTCCCATATGTAATTCCTGTGCAGCAGTTTCATAAGGTTTACTAGTTCTCTAGGATGAAGTATTAATAAAATACACAAATGCTATATATGCTTCATTATACTATCCCTCAACATAATTATGTCTAGTGCGAATAAGATATCAGGATACCAGAATGAATATAACTTAAATAGCCAAACTCCATGGAACCAGAATTACCTTTCTTCACATTGTACCCAGAAGATTTTAGAAAAGGTGTCATCTTTGATTCAATTTCATCGAACCTAGAAAGGAAAGCAAAAATGGAAAAGTAAATAAATAAATATAATCAAGTGCAAACCTTCCAATTGCTTCTCAGACAAACAAATCTAGAATGCACCTGTCCTTTGACCAATTCACAGTAGGATCATCCATTTTGTTCACGACAACAAGCAACTTAGAAACACCCAATGTTTTTGCAAGTTGGACATGTTCACGGGTCTGTCCACCTCTTTCGTATCCAGTTTCAAATTCACCCTTGCGTGCAGATATTACCTAATATTGAGAAAACAAAAATCGTAAAAACAAGTTGACATTGATATATGCAACAACTACAATACAGAATAAAAACAATTGCGAACAAAATCTTACCAGAACGCCTATATCAGCTTGAGATGCACCACTGATCATGTTTGGGACATAACTCTTATGACCCTGCAGAACAACGTAGACAGTTTACAAATAAAGAAACACAAGAAAGAAGCACCAGAATTAAATGAATTTCTATCCACACTGGGTATGATATCAAATTGACTAGCAATGTTTATAAAAAAATGAACCCAATCTAACATTCTCAAATTACGCTGAATCTAACAACAAATCATATTGAAGATTGAAAAACAGATGCAAAAGGATCCAAACATATTTATCATTACCAAATGTTGTCAAAAACAGAAAAGATGTCCCAAGAGTAAGGTTTTCATCGGAAGAGCACATATCATGGACTGCTTTCCAAATCACCTTAGCCGTATCTAGAAATATTATGTTTGAGCTCACAGAGGGCTCCATACTTCCAAAGCCAAGTCATGATTTGTGCTTTCTCTTGCCTAGTTGCATCCACTCATCACAATTACTAGACCCTTCTTGAGAACTTTCTGACGGGGAACGCCAAGTTTAGGAGCCTTGGATTTGGGGCAACAACAAATTTTCGGCGTTAGAAGAAATGTAGAGGAAGCCCGAGCACCGTAGCCTCAGAGGAGAAACGGATACAAACCGCGAGGCGAACAGTGCAGCGGCGAGCCCTCGCTCGAGCGATCACTTAAGCTCGCTCGAGCGAGCTACAGTGACGAAAATTTTCTTTTTTAGTCTTTTATTATTTTAGGACTCTTTTATTGCGAGTTTTATGTTGTTTAGGGTTTTCTTAGCCTATATAAAGGCATTGTAAACACTCTATTAAGAAGGTTTTGGATTATTGAATGAAAGAGAATTGCTTTTGTGCAAACCCTAGAGAGCTTGTGAAGAGTTTTCAACCGAGGGAGTGAATCCTTCAAAACCTTGAGGAGTGAGCAATCGTTTCTCGTGCGACTTGGTGTGAAGCCGACGTACAGCCGTGGTGTGAAGCTTCGGAAAATCCTTGGTGTGAAGCCTTGGAATCTATCCTTTTATTTTACCTTTTCTCTAGTTATTGTCAAGTATTATCTTTCCTTAGTTCCATTGATAAAATCAAAATCCCTAAAATTTGTTTCCCTTTGCTAAAATTATCCTAAGCTTTATTTCATTCAAAATCCTCGAGGAATCAAATCCGATATTGCAATTATCGCTTGATGCCCTAAACTAGAACGAAATCCGAGTTCCCTCATCGGAGCCGTTTTTCTAGATCGGGAAAGTTTTCACGCAAGCAGACGCTAAACGGATTAATCTAATTGTTTTGTTAATTTCATTGAATTAATTTATGTGTTGCTTGATTTTGAATATTTCCGCTATTCAATTCATTCTAAAAGTTAATCCCAAATTCGCATATTAGGATTTTAGTGTTTGTCCCGCGTCAGGGCCTTTATTTTTAGCCAAAAGGCAATGTTGAATAAGAATGTAGTCATTTGGTTCATGGGGTGTGTACCATGGCCTGGTCTGCGGGATGCAAGTGCTTGTACCAGGACAAATGGGATGCAAGTGCTTGTACCAAGTGTTGTTTATGCAAAGTATTTGCACAAAATTGTTACCCTACCGAGTCAAGGAGATGACTGTATTAACATGCATGTATCTGTTGGCAAGTTGGGCCCATCATGGATGCTCCAACTTGAGGGGAGTGTTGGATATATGGGAGATAATGCCAATATATATACCTATCTATCTTAGGGACCATAAGTATTTAGTTGTTATGCTGTGGTGTGTTAGACGTATTAGGTGGCGTGTGTCCTTGTGTTAACGTATATGTGGTAGTGCTCCTCTACATAAGGAGCCAACACTCTCGTTGTAAATCATCTTGAATAGAAGCAATATAGTTGATTAGTCACTCTCTAACAAAACCTAGTTACGGTATGTTTCTCTTTAGTTCTTTCTTTTCAGTAATAGTAGATTATAGATTCTAACTCAACAAGGGTGCAATCCAAAAGTTGCTGAGATTCAGAATTGCATTGGGCACTCATAAGATATGCCTACATGACTACATCCAAATTTCTGAATAAATATTTGCTTCTGAATTTCAAACTTAAAAACCCTAAATGGAATTTGAAAAGCGATATTTAGTCATAAACCTATTAACTGTAGTACTTTGATCTGCTACAAATAGAATGAATCAATCCTTGCTGGCCTACACATGCTTTCATCTTTGAAATATTGATTGGAGGGAACATTTGATGTCCTGCATCAATCTTACCTGAACCTTACCTCCACATCCAAGATTCGTCATAAGCATGACTAAATGGACTGACCCAAAAGCATAAATTCACCAATCATAAGAACATCATCTCAAGTTGAGGCAGGTCCGTTTCCGAAACAGGGATCCGTGATTCCCCTAAGAAACGTGGATGTTTAGGGACGTTTCCTGCTACTAGGGAATAGCATGGGAATACCCAAAAGCATAAACTCACCAATCATAGGAAGAACATTTGTCAAGTTGAGGCGGGTCCGTTTCCGAAACAAGGATCTGTGATTCCCCTAAGAAATGTGGATGTTTAGGGACGTTTCCTACTATTAGGGAATAGCATGGGAATATACTTGTAAATTGGCCATGGACTCCAGAGCATCTCCACCGCCGGTGTTAAGGGCAGGGGACTGGCTCTGCTCTAGATGCCACAACTTGAATTTCCGACGAAGGCTAGTTTGCCACCAGTTTGGGTGCGATTCCATCCGAGGGGATGGCTAGGTGGTTAAGTCAGCTGAATATCCTAGTAACAGCAGGAGCATCAACCATCAAGTCATCATCAATGGGAGTCAGTTACGCGACCTCAACGATGGGTAGTCTATCGTGGGCATTAAGGACTCCCGGCCGAAGTTCATTAATACGGGAATCGCTAACCTGAGGAGCGGGACCTCTTTCGCCGAGGCAGTGAAAGTAAGTAGTTTGAATCAAGCGGGGGAACGGGTGGACGCCTCAGCTACCCCCGTCGGTCCCCCTCGACCTTTTCCTACCTGCGCCGGAGGTGGGAAAACCCATATGGATTTTAGCTCTTCCGAGTTCGGAACAATGACAAAAAATTTAAAGTTGTACTGGGTAATTTTATATACAATCAAAGATACAGTATCCTTATATCAACTACATAGATGGATTTAGAGCTACTAGGACTACACAGACAGACCTACGGTATCTACTGTCACTACTACAAAATTTCTCTTGAGATTCCCTTCGACGGCGAGTGCCACGGCTCTTAGGCAACTGAAGGCTTTCCGAATCGACGGGGTAGCGGTGGAGTGTGGGGCTTGGGATCCAAAAGCAGGAGACCTTCAGTTACAGCGGTGGGAGGGGGGGTTCTAGATCCGCGTGCACGGCCTCCCGATTCATGCTTGGACTCCCGAGATCCTTAAAGGGAACGGGGATCTCTGTGGTAGATACATTCTCACCTATAGAAGCTCCACCAACCTCTGGGACACCAGTGATGCCCGAATCCGGATCGTCGTGGACTCCTGGGAGCATATCCCCAGAATGTGTGATATCAGCCTCGGCAGTCAAAAACTGCGGGTCTTCATAGAAGTGGCACTCATGGAGCGGGTCCTCGTCCCGCAAGCGCCGAACGAGGTAACCGCGAGTTCCCGGAACACCAGGATGACAGGATATACAAACTCGGTTGTGCCGCAGAAGAAGCCGCGGCGGAGATCGAACCAGGAAGGGACCGGGTATATTGGACCGTTTGGCCGGTAGCGGGCTGCTCGGCGAGGAGCACGACCTCAAATCCGTCGAGGCCAGGTGTACACTGGGGGTCGTCCTCGGTGTAGTGTCCTCGGTGTCGGGTGGGGCTTGCTCCTTCGCTGTGGAAAGGGGTGCTCATTGCGCTACGCTGGAGGTGGAAGAGGGGGAGATCGCAGATGATCAGCTTCAACTAATCATCGAGAGGGCTCCTTTGATCGACGAGAGGGCTCCTTTGCGGGTTGGCTCGTCGGAATACCAACAACTTCCAAGCCGAGCGAAGCTACGAGCTACGGTTAGGGTAACCTTTTCAGCACTATAACTCGACACTGCATACCGCAGGGTGGTTGGTGAAGTGACATGGCTGCCGGCGAGAACGGACGACAACTGGTGTCGTACCTGGGACCCGATGGAGTTGGAAGCTCTAGGTTTCTACTTCTGGAGGAGACACCCTGCAACCAAAAAGGGTTTCAAGGTATATCGTCGAAGAGGAAAGGTTTATAAGGGTTTTCGGGGTTCGAAGCTTCATGGGTGGTTGACACGTGGGCTCCAGGAACGATCTGGATTTTTGGCGTCTAAGCGTAGATCTGACCTCGAGCAAAGCCGGTCCAGTGAACTGGGAGTCACTTCGGTTGGCAGCCTGATGCATTGTGTAGTCCAAGGGATGGTCTGCTGGAGCGGGGGACTATGTGGGTCGTTCACCACCTGGACCTGTGTAGGTTCACTTTGCTTTTGGGTTGGGGGCCCGCAACAATGTCTCTCCGGGTCTCAGTTAGCCTGCCACTGATGGGCCTAGGACCAGGGCCCGTTGATGTCGCGGGGAGATTGCTACGGACCTCCATTGTAAGGGGATTGACCATGCCTGCCCCGGTAGCTTATCATATTGGTTCCTTTCCTTCAGCGACGACAGATGAGTAGGAGCTCTGCCTGGTAGTTGCGCCATCTCGGAGATTCGAACAAACGGTCTGTAGCGATGTGATCTCCTACCCTGATAAGCTAACCTATATGCTGGTGGCGGAGCAAGATCCGAGAGAATCTACCAACTTCTCGGGGAGGGATGCCGGATCCCATAGTCAAGTTTGGTCGCCTAATCATCTCAGTGAAGAAAATTTGCTGATGAGAGTGGAGGTGGAGACTAATAATGGGGACACTGATGCGACTGAGATTGACTGTCTCATCTACGTTGGGCGTGAACTCGAGTTATCGTTTAAGGGGTCGGATGAGGATCTCCACGAGGTTTTCAAAATCATCCACGATAAACGCCAGGTTACCAAGAAGAAGTGTCGAGGCGGGTCTCGAGAACTTATGCGGCTACAGTGGGGGATGACGAATGGGAGGGGGGTCGGTGGGGCCTAGCCTCTCGCCTCTTTGTAGTGGGCTGGGGACACGAGGAGTGGTCATGAAGATGCTATCTTGGAATGTGAGGGGTATCTGTGACGGGAGCAAATGCGTTGGGGTGAAGCAGGTAATTGCCACGCTAAATCCAGCCGTCATTACGCTACAAGAAACCAAATGGGGCAGTTATGGCACAAGGAAAGTTGGGTCGGTGCTCGGTGGTAACCAATGGGATTGGCTCGGTGTGGATGTCGTCGGCACTTCTGGGGGCATTCTTGCTAAGGAATAAGGACTCCGGGAAAATGTGGATGTTTGCAGGAATTTATGGCCCGTCTTGCGAGAGAGATCGGGAAGATTTCTGATTTGAATTGGCAGCTCTCGCCACCGAGAAGTTGGGTGGACCGCTGAATGCTACCGTGATGAGGGATTTCAACTCGTTCATTAATGATTGGGGGCTGATGGATGTTCCACTTACGGGTGCGCGATTCACATGGTCAAATCTGCAAGCGATCCCAACCTTAAGTAGGCTGGACAGGTTCTTATGTAACCTGGAATGGCTTGAAGTGTTCACAGCCGCAAGGCTGGAATGCTTAGTGCGGGCTGTTTCCGATCACCGTCCGGTGGTCCTTACTTGTGACTCACGTATGAAAGGGTCATCCCCCTTCCGGTTCGAGAACACGTGGCTTCTGGACGAGAGGTTTCAGGAACTGGTCCAGTCCTCGTGGGATGAACTAATTTCTAGTGGAACGGCGGCCTACAAATTCATTTGCAAACTGAGCAGGGTTAAGGACAGAATTAAGGTCTGGAACAGGGATGTATACACAGTGGTTTAGGTAAAAAAGAGGCTATGCTAAGTCGGTTGCAGCAGTTGGACAACATGGAGGAGGCTAGAGCACTTACGACGGTCGAACGAGAGGACAGATTCCTTAAAAAACTAGAGTTCAATATGTGTGCTTTGCCGAAGAGGTAAGTTGGAAACAAAAAGCAAAGGTCAGATGGCTCAAGGAGGGCGACGCCAATACCAAATATTTCCATGTAGTGGATGGGTCATCCTATTCGGATGACCAGCTGATCCGAGAGAAGATCGTTGCGTACTATGAACAGCTATGCACCGACGAGGGGCTGCGACGGCCTCAGCTGGATGGGCTGTCGTTCAAGTCTATCTTCGTTGAGGATCGCACGGGGATGGAACAGCAATTCAGCGAAGAGGTCTGGCGGGTGATCAAACTTGGCGCCGGGCCCCGATGGTTTCACCATGGAATTTTTCCAATTTTTATAGGTGAACATCAAGACTGATCTGATGGAGGTTCTGCACGAGTTCTTTGCTACTGGTTTCGTTGGCCAGAGTCATAATTCCACGTTCATCACCCTCATACCCAAGAAGGATGAGGCTGAGGATATTTTCGACTTCCGTCTGGCATGCCTCATCAATTGCCTATACAAGATTATAGCCAAAGTGCCTGTCAATCGCCTCAAGCCGGTTATGCGCAAAATAATATCGGATAATCAGGGAGCCTTCATTCAGGGCAGGCAGTTAGTGGATTTGGTTGTTGTGACCCGGGAGACGATCCATTCAGCGCATATTGATTGTAAGCCCGCATTTCTATGGAAGGTGGATATGATGAAAGCGTATGACCGGGTAAGTTAGGTCTTCCTCGACTACATGCTCGGCAGGATGGGTTTTGGTGCTAAATGGAGGAGCTGGATGCGGGGTTGTGTCTCCTCTACTTGGTTTTCGGTGCTAATCAACGGCACACCAGCGGACTATTTTAAGAGTTCCAGAGGAATCCGGCAGGGAGACCCCTTATCCCCTTTTCTCTTTAACATCGTTGCCGAAGCGATGTCGGAGCTGATTGCGCGGGCAAGGCAACTGTCCTGAATAACTGGAATTCAAGTGGGAAGTCATGACAGATACATTTCACATTTGCAATATGCGGATGACACATTTTTTTTCGGGGTGGCTGAGGTTGGGGAATGTAGAGCGATGTGCGATGTTCTGATGGTCTATGAGGCGGTGTCCGAGCAGCGCATAAATTTATCCAAATCTGCTATAACAAGTATTGGTATTGACAGCAAGGATCCCTTGATGACTACGCTTGCTCAAACTGTGGACTGCCCTATTGAAAACCTGCTGATTAGGTACCTGGGCCTGCCGCTCTGGATTAGATAACCTACTGCAAGGGATTGGGATCCGGTTGTTCAAAGGTTCGAAAAAAGGTTGTCCTCGTGGAAAGGGAAGTTGCTTAGTAGCGGGCAACGCCTCGTCCTAGTTAAATTAGTCTTATCTTCCCTGCCCATATTCTATACGTCGATGTTTAAGTGCCCATTGGGGGTCATCAACAGGTTGGAGCAAATTCAACAGAGTTTCCTATGGGAGGGCTCGGGACTTGAAAGAAGATATCACCTTGTAAATTGAGATGCTTGCCAACTGCCCGTCAACTGTAGTGGGTTGGGCATTCGCAACTTGAGGAGTACCAACATTGCGCTTTTAGGGAAATGGTTTTGGCGTGCGGAAAGGATGGAAGAGAGGGGTAGTCTTTGGCGAGAGGTGTTGAGCGAGAAATATGGGCAGTCCATAGGCAATTGGGGCATTTTCACAGCGACACAGAGAGGCGTCGGCATGGTGGAAAAATATTTGCAGCACTTGGTCAATGTTTACTAGAGGGTTGCGTTTCAGATGGGGTTGTGGCACTCGCATCCGCTTCTAAGAAGATGTGCGGGCGGATAGTAGGCCCCTCAAAGAGTCCTTCCCCGATATCTACGCTTTATCTACGAATCAGCATGGGATGATCGAGGAATTTGTTGAGGAGAACCAGGGGGTCGTTGGTGGGATGTGACTACGAGGACGATGCTGAGAGACGAAGAGGTTGGCTCGTTCTCAGCTCTCATCCTTAAGCTTTATGAGATGCAACGACACCCACAGGGACAAGACCTGATTACGTGGGTCCCCCAGGGATGGTATCTTCAGCGTGAAATCTTATTATAGGATGATATCAAGGCGACCGCTAATCAGGTTCCAAGGCGCTAAGTTGTGGAAGGCGTCCACCCCTCCTAAGATCAAGTTTTTCGCCTGGACCCTATTCAAGGGGAAAATTCTTACGCTAGACCAGCTGATCCGTAGGGGGAAGGATGTCCCAAACCTGTGTTATGTGTAACATAGGGGAGGAATCCGCCTCACATCTCTTGCTTCATTGCGCGGTGGCGCAGGAAATCTGGAGTATTATGTTAAAATCCTTTAACATGAGTTGGGTTATGCCGGAATCGTCGTACTTGCAATTCTTGACATGGTCGAACATGAACTTGGAGGGGCAGATAGGAGACTATTGGAGGATTGCCCCTTTCGCCATATTCTGAAGCATATGGCGAGAAAGGAACACGCGGATCTTCAAGGAGAAAAGCCGTTCGGTGGGGATGATTATGAAGTCCATCAGGGATTTGATGTGGTTCTGGGTGGCTAGAGGGGGGGTCTGTACAGGATGGAGATCATTTAATTTGGGACCTGGGCTAAGCCAGGGTCTGGGCTCATGGTCCGGTTGTGCCCTACCGGCAGTCGTGGCTGGGGTTTTGGTTTTTTGTTTTTCTTTTTCTCGTCTTTTTTTATCTTTTCCTTGTATTGTATTGCTCAGCGCCTTGATGTTTATCAATATAAGTTCTCATTACTGATCAAAAAAAAAACATTGTGTCAAGTTGTAAACCATTTAAGAGCAAGATTGTGAGCTAATGAATCCACCAAACACCTACACACTCATAAATCCTAGAACATATGGAAGGAGCTGGCACTAAATCCACAACTAAAAGCAGAACCAATGGGACCATTATACGGCATTAACAAAGGAAAATTCTATAAAATATATGACATAGGACACATTTCTTTCTAGGGTCAAGAAGTCACCAGCTTCCCTTAAATTGTGCTGTTCAATATGATGGATCAGTAAATGCCACACCCAACTCAGTCGACATGCCTCTTCCACCATAACACCGACAGATCATGTTTCAGACTTTCAGAACGAATCCTCTAAAGATAATCATCACGCATACAAATGTTAAATTTAGATAACAACTCGAAAAAGATATCTCCAATAGAAAAAGTATCCCTTCGATTTTCGTCCAAAAGGTTCTTTTACTTCCCCAGCCTGGCCAGGCCAGTTCCTATCCAGGCCTTGTTTTGTTCCATTCACTGGAGCACTGTATGTAATAGAGATGTTAAAAAAAGGTACCGATTGGTACTTCTCATATCTCCATCCATATCCAGGCATTTCAAGAAAAATGGGGGAGTGTTTCTCATATTCCTTTATCTCAAAGAGGCATAAACTGATGCAGCCATATTTGGGCCGAGGAAGAGGAAGAAGCGAAGGAAGAAGACCAAAGAAAATAAGAAGAAGAAAAACAAGAAAGAAGGCAGAAAATAAGACTGAAGGCTGTTACAGGCCCGCTGACCTGTTAATTGGGCCAGGCTTACAGGCCCATTATAACTGTCAAAAGGATTAGAGGACACATGCTACTGAAAGTGTCACGTGCCCCATTAATTTAAGTGACATAGGTGTCCTATGATCATTCAAAGTGATCACATGACACCAAAGAGGTGGATTGTGAGATTATGGCAAGACTTTAATTGGCTTCTAATTTGATAAGTGGAAGAATATAGAAGTTGTTCAAGGCTGCAATTGGTTAGGAGAAGAAAAGAAGAGAAAACTGAATTGATATGCAATTGGTCAAAAGAGAAAGCTGTGATGCGGTATGATTGGCTGAGTTAAAAAATTTTGAGAGTTGCAATTGATGGAGAAGCTGAAATAAAAGATAAATGATTGATAGAAAGATTTAAAGAAGCTTCTAAGTAATTGGCTAGGGACTAGAGAGATGTAATGTGACTGAATGAAAGAAATAAAAACGGACTGGAAGTTGGGAGGCTAAAGATTACAGCCAGGTTGCTGTGACTGAAAGTCATGTGATCAACGCGAAGTTAAGTTTCTCACAAGAAACAAATGAGAATCATGGTTCCCCTATCTCGGTCCTCTGGTTCATGCTATTTGACTTTCTTATTTAATATTTACAGTGTTTTAATAATTGCTTTAGTAGTTATTTAGCTAAACTAGGAAATATATCGAATATATGGGGCTTGAAAGCCTTTAAAAGGGGCCATCGAACAGAATTTTGTTGTAGTTGCCCAATATTATTTGAAGTTCAATAGAGAAAAGCATGTTAGTGTTTTTTCTCTTCTAGAGCCTATATTCGAATATTTTATATTGCTTTGTTCTTTTTTATTATTGCCAGGGAACGCCAAGGTTAGCATTATAAACTTAAAAAAGAAAAGAAGGATGCATAGACCAATGAATGAATTCCCAATAAAAATCACAGAAAACCCCATTATTTTTTAATCATCAGCAACAAAATTGAGACTCTCGATGGATCTGGAAGGAATATTAAGAATGACTCAGGAGAATACAAAAGATCCCAGGGAAGGAATTCATCTCCATTCAAGAGGAAACTGCATTCTTTTTTCTTCTTTTTTCGAACAAGAAACTGCATTCCTCAATATCTAACGAATAACAAAAGCCCAGAAATTATATTATCCTCTGCTGAAAAAGGCACCTAAGATAGCTCAAAACAAAGCAAATAATTTTACAAAATTCAACAACATAATTCTTACTCCAACGCTTGCTACATTAAGGTATAGTGTTGTTTACCGATCAAAAATGAAAATAGAAATAGAAATAAAATAAAATAAAACAAAATAAAAATACATTAAAGTAAAGTGAAATTTCATTGTTTTTCCCACGTCCCTTTCTGTTTCGTTGGTAAGGCAAGTTATCTAAGCAACTAAAAACTTAGAAGTGTCTAAAGACCTCTGAATGATTAATAGCGCGTTCCAAAATTTTCAAAACATCCGCTAATTAAACATCGATCTACATAAAACAAGAATGGTGTTGATGGGGGAAGGACCAAACATTACCGGAGCATCCAAAATTGTGAATCTCGTAGTGTTGGTCTCGAAATGAGCTCTACCAACCTCCACTGTCTTCCCCTGGAATTAGGATAACAATAATTACTTCATAAGCAAAAAACAAATAAAAGCATCATTCTTTGGGCCAAATCCACTACCACTTAATTTGTTAGAAAATGCAAAGTGAAAAACACAATAAGCCAAATACTTATAAAAGAACACAAAACTTATTCAGCAATAGAGGTAGTATTGATTCCATAAAAGAAGTTGACAAAATACCAAGAGAAATTCTTCAAATAATGCAATTATGCATATAACACATCAAAATTTCATGATCATGAAGCATTCGCTGCATCATGCATGACATACTTCAGAAACCAAGATCAATAATGAAAGGGATAATGGCTCCTGGTGGACATTTAAACACAAGAATGGTGTTTAGATGATCTTATACCATTAAAGTTAGACTTTTAATCTCACAACATTGAAGTGTGATTATCATTATGCCATGTGGTGATCATCTTTCATCAATCTAAATAGTCCAAGTGCCAATCCATCATTAGAACATGTCTCAGCCCAAAGAAACATGCCTATAAGTGGATGTGAACCATCTGATTGATGAAGTTTAATATCAGCCATTGAAACTGAAAACAACGGTTGATATTATAGTCCACGAATCAGATGGTTCAAATCTCCCTTTAATCCCACACCATTGAAGTGTGATTATCATTATGCCATGTGGTGATCATCTTTCATCGATCTAAATAGTCCAAGTGGCAATCCATAATTAGAACATGTCTCAGCCCAAAGAAACATGCCTATAAGTGGATGTGAACCATCTGATTGATGAACTTTAATATCAGCCATTAAAACTGAAAATAACGGTTGATATTAAAGTCCACGAATCAGATGGTTCAAATCTCCCTAAAACACCGTTTTAAACCCATTACACTTTAATCTATGATCTATCACTTTGACGGTACGGATCACCCACATCTTAAACCATTGATAGCGTAAGATCATTTAAACAACATTTTGGTGTTTAAGTGACAGTCAGGAGAGTAGGGCCCATAATGAAAAGGCAATAAAAAAGGATGTGTGTCCATTGGATTGGACAATATAGGAACATATACTGAAATGACTTAATCACCATCTACAAGGGAGGGCCCTTAAAGCATACCTTTACACGCTCTTCCTCGTTCGTGTCCATGATATATGCCATGTACCTAGCACGGAAGAAAATGTTTCATTCAAGAGAAAGGTATCACTTCAATAAGAACTCAAAATTAGTTGAGTTATTCCATGCTCTCTCAAATATATGGGTGAAAGAAATGAAATATAGCAATTAGAAGGTCGTGCGAAAATGATGAAATATAGTTGACTTGTAACTGAAGAAAAGTAAATAAGATTTAGAAATTTAAAAATCTAATAGAATCATTGAAAAAAGTGCATGGCACAAAATCATGCAACCCCTAGGGCTGTCAGTGGCCATTGCTCGGGGTTGGCATGAAGTTTGTGTGACCCCTAGTGGTTTCCACTCGAGCGAGTAGATAGAACCCAAAAGTGCATTTTCCCCCTTTTTTCTCACACCTTTTAACTGGGAAAATAGAATCAACAGTTCATCCGTTGGTTCACTGGCTGTCTACTTAGCTTTTGCTATTTACAAAATTACAAATAGATTTTCAAGAAACTGAGTCAAATGTGTTGATATTATTAGATTCCCATGAGGCTCCCTGGAACATGAAGGCGTCTTAAAAAAGGAAGCACACGGCTTAACGAGGTTGGGTGGTTTATTACACAGTGCCTTAGGGCTGGCTAGTGTTGCTTGCTCATGCTGGTCATTTGGAATCATGGACTAATGGTTTTCTAAGGCAGATGTGTGCAAGTCACACATTTGCACGAAACTTTGTGGTCTGATTTCCTCGACATCATGACCATTAAAAGAGCAGAGCAGACAAAGGATTGCGGACAATAATATGATATATAGTATCATGTTGTTATAAGTTGACTTCGGTGTGTCTCACATCATTAAGGAAGTCCTAGATCTATAAAGGGAATCCTTTCAGGCATGAGTAAAATCCGTCAATAATCAATTCTTCGATCCTCCAACCTCTCCCCCAAACCTTTTTATCCCCCCTCTACCGCCTGGACAAACTCCTTCCATCCGGGTGGAATCAATAGATCCATAATCAATGCCTCACCACTTCCCCGATGGGGAGAAGCGCTGAGTGAGTGAAGGCAGGCCCCACCGTGCTAGATCCCGGAGCGAGGGACATGCGAGTGGTGAGACAAGACATCCCCACCAAACAAATCCACTTGATTTATAACCTGTTGACCTGGGGATGCTGGAGTTGTGGGGACCATCCGATCTCATATAGCACCCGAAGCTTTCAAATTCGTTCTAAATACGATTTTGGTATTTTTACAACAAAATAGTAATCGATATTAATGAGATTTTATACCTATGTTATGTATTTTATCTTTTTAGTCATGTTAAAAGAGTTGACAACCATATGGTTGCCGGTCCAATCCCAGCTTGCCAGAAAAAATAAAACAAACAATATTGCCCACTCTTCAACAAAAGGTGCTTCTCACCTTAATATTTGTATTTCCCACCTGGAATTTCTTGCTCTTTTAATAAAATCTGCTACTTATTAAAACAAATGTGGCAGGGATGTCGACGATTTGTAGGTTAGGAGCCAATCTTACGTGCATGGCTATACGCTAGTAGAAAGAAACCAAACTTTTTTGAAGTATGACTCCCTAGGTCACAAAATAATTAACTTTGTTGAATTAAGAGCATGATAAAAGGCAAGTGGTAAAAATTACAAGCTACAATTTATCTGCAGTTTTAAACAATTGCAAATTTGAGGATAGCAGTCAGAACTCACCAACTTTCTCTACTCTTGTCCTTCGCTTCTTTCTCATATTTTTGAATTGTTCGATCATCAACCTGCCCACTAAGAAAAAGTATCTGCCCTCCGGTGGTGGACTTACCCGCATCTGCCATTCATATACCATACATGCTCATGAGCATTAGATGATTGAAGTAATGAGAAATAAGTAGCTTCATCATACATAAGAATGTAAAAGAATGCTCAAACTTCAGTCAATAACAGCTGCTGTTGAACTTAATTCAGACGCGTATCAAATTATCAATGGTAATCAGGTAAGAAGTTGATTTCCATCGGAGTGGTGATTGATAAGGCTTTAAGTATCTCTACCAATGGTGATCAAAATAAGGGCTTTGTATTTCCCCTCAGGCCTTTAGAGACACTACATAAACCTTGAGGGTAAGACAGAAATCGCAACAGGAATGATAAGGAAATGTCTACAACTAATAATGAAGAATGATGTGTAATCTCTAATCAGCCTCCCTTGAGCTACGTTCTGCAACTTGTGAAATCTCAATGAGGTCCATAATTCAATAAAAACCCTAAATCAAAATTTTTGAATTCACCAAATATCAACTAATAATGAAGAATGATGATTTATGAAATTCTAACATGAAAATAATCCATAAAAATCATGCACAACTTGCTTAAAGTCTGTCAGATTTGCAAGTTTTATTTTTCAACTTAATTTTGATCAGAGATAAACACTCTACTGCTCCACAATCCTTCATGTTTTTCAAATATGACTCGCCATTTTGATTTGATGGAACTTTTATAGCAAGAAATCAACCTGATGCGAACCATCCACTTTTTCATCCCGGCTTGGAACCGGTATTGGCGAGGAGATTTGACAATATATTTATAGCCAACTGCCAACAAAATTCTAAACCTTCTGTGTTTTCATTTGGGTTTATGACCGGCATCTTGAATGCTAATTGTTAGCATGCATACAATGACATCTAATAAATTCTATCAATGTGTCATGAATTCGAATATAAATATGTTGTGAAAATAAAAGCACCATTAAATCCATTACTGGAAAACTTTATAAATTATTAAGTAGACATAGTAGATTTCATATTATGATATAAGAAAGTTACAGTAATCCCCTCGCTTTAAGACTTGTAAATAAAAGAGTTAGCATAGGGTAGCGAAAACATTCACTCTCAAGTGTGAACAGTCAAACGGGTCAATGTTCATATGCTAAAATGGTCAAACCCTGGAACATACACAGCTATTTATGAGACTGCAAATCAGTAAAAGTACAGGTCTGACCATTTTAGCATAAGGAGATTGACCTGTTCACAATTGATGGTGACCAGTTCGGTTACCCTACACGTACATAATCATCAAAGGAAATGAGAAGAGGGGGAGTCCTTTTTTTCTTTTTTTTAAGGTTTGACCATTTCAGCATAAGGAGATTGACCTGTTCACAATTTACTTTGAATAGTTCAGTTACCTATAACCACTCATATGTTCACAATTGACTGTGAATAGGTCAATTACCCTATACCCACTCATCTACAGGTTTTACCAGTTTAGCATAAGGAGATTAACCTGTTGACAATTGATGGTGACCGGTTCAGTTACCCTACACGTACACAATCATCAAAGGAAATGAGAAGAGTAGGAGTCCTTTATTCTTTTTTTTTAAGGTTTGACCATTTCAGTATAAGGAGATTGGCCTGTTCACAATTTACTTTGAATAGGGCAGTTACCTATAAACACTCATATGTTCAAAATTGACTCTGAATAGGTCACTTACCCTATACCCACTCATCTACAAAATGCACCCCAAACCTACACATCATCCAAAATAGCCAGGCTATCCTAACTTTCATTTCAAATTACACCACCTGCGCTTAATTAGATTTGTATTTCAATAGCCACAGGACACAAGGTTTTTCTTTTATGGGTTTTTTAAGACATAATCATCAAAGGCAATGAGAAGAGTGGGAGTCTTTTATTTTTATTTTGGAATACAGGGGGAGCATTCTTTAATTCCATTTAATGAAGAGAAAGTGGTTGTTATTTTAATTAAAATGGGAAAGAAAAGAACAGGAGAGAATTTCTTTCTTTTATTAATAGAGTGTGTGCCTGAGAGAGAGAGAGAGAGAGATTTTTTTCTATTTTATAGTTAATAAATATTAAATAGAGAGGAGAGATTACATATAGAGTTTGAAGGGTGTTTCTAATTCCAGGTGTTAGTGAAAAGAAGTATGAGGCTTATTGTTATCTTTATATTTTTTTGTCCAATCCAATGCCTTCACTCAACTATGAACATAAGTGAAAAACTTCCCTCTAAGGGTCATATGATCAACAACAAATATATTTCTACACTGATTACCGAGAAATTTAAAGGAAAAAGGGATCCAATCAAATAAGAAAATTTCACAAATCCTAACCCAAATTAAGGAGTCATTAATAGTATTATTTCATTTCCATAGGTTGAAACTAGCAAAAACAAATTTCCAAAGGCCCTAATTAATGACACCTCCCGTTATAGTTTCAAAAGGAAGCTCAAATTGAAAGGATCCACCTCATACATGAGTGATCTGTCATGCAATCAAAGATTTCCGGTGTTTCACGTATTCTCACAACGCAGTTGATCCAATCCGTTCCCAAAAAGGATAGATCTAACAAAACAGTTCATCACAGACTATCACAGTTGTACTTCCTTAGCTGTCAACAAGGGAAGACTCATCACTCCATCTTTTTTGAGGGCAAAAGATTTGGAGTTAATGTCGTTCCACAATCACGTTCAACGCCACAACAACCTCAAATAATTGAGTTTTGGGCATGGGACAGAAGTTTTTGTGCAGAAGGATTTTGATACTTTTGCAAACAAAGTGTCCGGTAGGAAAAAAGATTGCGTTTGACGTTTTTTGAAAGGGATAATTGCTCCCGACAACCTTCAGCCCAATTTATGTCATAAGAGGAGGATGGAAAAATATGGATACCGGCCTGAGAGGGACATTGTGAAGTGGGGAGGATCGAAGCCCAAATTTTAAAGGGTTTCGTGGAAAAGGTAAGATCCCTCAACCCATTATCATTCCAAACTTGCCTTTCCAAGCAACAGGTTAAAGACATCAACGATGGATGGTTTTTAGTTGGGAAAAGGTATAGACAAGCAGAAGGGCTCTGGAGAAATGCACCTTCTAGGGAAGAGGGTCCCTTTAAGAACAGCTAAGATGTGAAGAAGGCCATTTTTCCATTCAGTTAATGCCTTAATTATGTCTAGCACTATGCTTAATATATTACAATTTTTGTAAAAGTGTTGATGCATTAACTGAAAGGAGAAATGGCCTTCCTCCTCGTTAAGATGGCTGGTAGCGACATGTTTGGGCCCCTCAAACTATTTTCGTTGGTCATACTTCTCAAAAGTCGTAGTTCATCTTTCTCTATGCTTATCCCTCTGAAAGTCAACCTCTGGAAAGTTCTGTCTTCTAATAGTAACGCCCTCATTTATGTGCCAAACCTCACCCCCTTGCTTACACACCTAGAGATCTTTGTGGATAGGGGGAAAGCTGAAAACTGGAGGTTGGACATCACAGTTGTCCTTTAAGGGACCCTCTCCCCTAGGAGGTGCATTTCTCCAGTACCCTTCTGCTTGTCTATACCTTTTCCCAACTAAAGGCCATCCATCGTTGATGTCTTTAACCTGCTGCTTGGAAAGGAAGGTTTGGGAGGAAGTTTTAAACCACTCAGTCGTCGATAACTTAATGCAGTTCTTGATCATGGTGTCAGAGATCTAGTGAGTTCCACAGCCCACTTTAAGGCATACCATACGCCTCTTACAATTGAGGTTATTGTACCATTTTCACACCCAGTCCCTTGGTTGAATGATAATGGGTTGAGGGATCTCACCTTTTCCACGAAATCCTTTAATTGGGCTTCGATCGTCCCAACTTCACAATGTCGCTCTCAGGCTGGTATCCATATTTCGACATCCTCCTCTTAAGACATATATTGGGTTGAAGGTTGTCAGGAGCAATTATCCCTTTCAAAAAACGTCAAGTGCAATCTTATTTCCTACCAGACACTTTGTCTGCAAAAGTATCAAAATCCTTCTGCATAAAAACTTCCCTCCCATGCCCAAAACTCAATTACTTGAGGTTGTTGAGGGGTTGCACGCGATTGTGGAATGGCGTTAAGAACAGCTAAGATGTGCAACCTCCAGTTTTCAGCTTGCCCCCTTTCCACAAAGATCTTTGACTTAACAAGGAAGAAGGCCATTTCTCCATTCGGTTAATGCATCAACATGTTTACAAAACTTGTAATATATTAAGCATAGTGCTAGATATAATTAAGGCATTAACTGAATGGAAAAATGGTCCGCTTCCTCGTTACGATGGTTGGTAGCGGAATGTGTGGGCCCCTCAAACTTTTTCTGTTGTTTATACTTCTCAAAAGTCTTAGTTTGTCTTTCTCTATACTTGTCCCTCTGAAAGTCAACCTCTAGGAAGTTCTGTCTTCTAATAGTAATGCCCTCATTTATGTGTGAAACCTCACCTCCATGCTTACACACTTGGAGATCCGTGGATAGGGGGAAAGCTGAAAACTGAAGGTTGCACATCTTAGTTGTTCTTAAAGGGACCCTCTCCCCTAGGAGGTGCATTTCTCCGGTACCTTGTCTATACCTTCTCACAACTAAAGACCATCCATCATTGATGTCTTTTAACTTGTTGATGCGGAAAAAAAATGCACGCTTACCCAAAAATAGCGTAAATCTAGGACGATAGGGGTTAGGGTTCTCGCTCGTTAATTAAAACAAGAAAAAGGAGAATAGGGGTAGAAGAAGATCCAAGGAATCACTCCAAAGAAGAAAAGTTTGTCTCGCACCAAACCGCACACGGAACAAAGATTGCTCTTCGATTGAGAGAATCACACCCTCACAGAAAACTTTGTTAAAAAGCCCTCAAGTTTGAAAAGCAAACTTTCATTCATCATCAATAATAATTCTCATAAGAGATTACAATGTGTATTTATAAAGAAAAGAAACCCTAGGAATACTATTTAAAATAAAACTCCTAATCAACCATTAAAACTTTCAAATTTAACGGTCATACTTAATTTCACCATTATCTCACCTTTTTATTATGCGACCACTTTTGAAAGGTCAAACGATGTCCAATTAACGTGAAATTGGTCTTATTTGAAAGCTTATCGAAATAGGTTTCCAACAAGACAAGAATCACGCAATTCTGACATACATTGATAGACTTATAACCGCTTTCCCGATGGTTGCGCTGAAAGTGACTAACAGTCACATATCTCATATATGTGTCTGACCCTTAAATGATTCAAATAAGGAAATTAATCCTAAAACAAATTACTTATCAAAAGAATTCTAATAAAAAAAGGAAACTAAACCTAGATAAAATGCCTAAAACAACGTACACACGGGTCTTTAAAGGGCCATTTAAAAACCCATTCGCGGGTCCACTTTCTCTTTCGACGTCTCATCTTTATCCGGCCACGATCTCAGCTTGTAGGCTTCAATTCCGCATTATTCCCCATACTTTGAAAAAGTTCAACCTCAAATTTTGGCTGACATGAATTTTCACAGCCACGATCACATACAATATAGAGGGAACCTCAATTGGAAGCAGCTTGGACAAGTAAACCGGATTCAACTCAGGCGAGATCCAATTTATCTTTGATACTGACGCGAGACGCACGCTAACCCTAAAATAGCATAAATCTCATGCGAAAGGGGGGAGGGTTAGGGTTCTCAATCTTCGATTAAAACAAACATAAAAGAATAATAAGATAGAACTTTGGATTAGCTCCAGAGAGGCTTGTCAACTTCACACAACAATTCTGAGGCTTCGCACCGAGGTTGTATGTCGGCTTCGCACCAAGTCATACGAGAAACGATTCCTCACTCCTCGGGTTTTGAAGGAATCACTCCCTCATCGAAAACTCTTCGCAAGTCTTCTAGGGTTTGCACAAAAGCAAGCTCTCTTTTTCATTCAATCAATCATCTCAATAATGTCATTTACAAGCCTTTATATAGGCTAAAAAAATCTTAAAAACATAAAACTCAAAATAGAAGAGTCCTAAAACAAATAAAACTCAAAATGGCAAGTTTCCGCCACAAAATCCACTAATCCGTCAAATCTCAAACGTATCTCACGGATGTCCATCAAGTGTCTGCAGACGTCCGTCGTCTACAGTATTCACAAAAACAGTGAGCACTTATTTTCACGGATATTCGTCATGTGGTCAGTGGTCACGGACATTCATCAGAGTCCACGAACGTCCGTTCAAGTGTCACGAGCATTCGTCGTTTAGCGACGAACTTTTTTTTACAGGCCGTTTGAAAGCCCATGTATTGGTCCACTTTTTCCTTGTAGATTTCCTTCGCTTGATTCGGCTACGGTCCAAACAATCGGACCTAATTTCCCGCCAATCCCCTCTTCTTTAAAAAAGTTCGACCTCAAACTTTGGCCGACATCGATAAACGTTATCAAGTATGCTTGCTCCTCATTGATCTCAAACTTTTGAATGGTCTCGGGCTTGGAATGGACGATCACGGATGCCTGTGCTTCAATGATCTCAGGCTCGGTAAGGCCTATCACGGATGCTTGGGCTTCAACGATCTTGGGTTCTTCAACACTTTCGGGATCTACGACGGTTTCATCAACCGATGTTGACTCTTCAACTGGACGTTGTTCAGGCACAGGATCAATACGAATAATTGGATCTGCTTGTGCAACGAGCTCCATCGGTTCTTCCATAGGCATGGAGGTACTCGAATTCACCATGGGTTTGGTATCTTCCACCGGTATAGGTACTACCACGGGCGCGAGTAGAGGAACTTTAATCTGTAGGGGTCTTCCCACGGGTACGGCTATGGAGATGAATCTTGTAACCTTCAACCTTAAAGCTTGAATCACGTCTAACACGTCTTCGGATAGATTGTGAATAAAAGCCCTAATAATGGTAATATTGAAATTCTCACGTCATGCATCCACTATCCACCGCGACCTTAACAATTCGCAATAAACACTGTTTAGAAGTGCCATATGCTTGAATATGAACCCATGTTGATCGAATGATCTACCTTTCTCTTCGCACCATAGTTTTTCCACCATCGCTATCTTTTGATGCACGATCGGAATGTTCCACCGTTTCACGAACAAGCTCATGGAAACCATGTAGTCGTTCAAATCGTGATGGGCTTCAAGAACTTGAACTTGATTCATGATTCACCAATCTACTTGTCGAGGATTTGAACTGCTCTAATACCAAATTGGCGCGGGACAGGACGCACGCTAACTCTAAAATAGCATAAATCCCGCGCGAAAAGGGGAGGGGGGTTAGGGTTCTCAATCTTCAATTAAAACAAACATAAAAGAAGAATAAGGTAGAAGATCTCCAAATTCGCTCCAGAGAGGCTTGTCAGCTTCACACCAACGATTCCGAGGCTTCGCACCAAGGCTGTACATTGGCTTCGCACCAAGTCGTACGAGAAACGATTCCTCACTCTTCAGGTTTTGAAGGAATCACTCCCTCAATCGAAAACTCCTCGCAAGTCTTCTAGGGTTTGCACAAAAGCAAGCTCTCTTTTCGTTCAAACAATCATCTCAATAATGTCTTTTACAAGCCTTTATATAGGCTAAGAAAACCCTAAAAACATAAAACTTGAAATATAAGAGTCCTAAAACAAGTTTTTGTCACAAAATCCGTTATTCTGTCAAATCTCGAGCGTATCTCACGGATGTCCATCAAGTGTCCACGGACGTCCGTCGTCTACGGTGTTCACAAAAACAGTGAGCACTTATTTTCACAGATGTCCATCATGTGGTCACGAACATCCATCAGAGTCCACGGACGTCCGTTGTTTAGCGTCGAACTTTTCTTTACAAGTCATTTGAAAGCCCATGCATTGGTCCACTTTTTCCTTGTAGATTTCATTTGCTTGATTCGGCTACGATCCAACCAGGCGGACCTAAATTCCCTGTCAGATACGCCGAAGGGAATCGATGTCAACACACAGCCAACACGATCCTGGAACCTGTGGGTCATGGGATTGAGAGACTTCATTGCGAACTCGGGCTCAGTAGGACGTTTTGCGAAAACTTGCTCTTCAACGGTCTCGAGATCTTCAACGGTGTAGGGATTAGTACCGATATTGACCAAAAGAGGTTTTTCATCAACCGGTAAGGAATCTTCGACCGATTTTGGAGCTATCACAGGTTCGAGTAGATGATCGATAACAGTTTTCGGTGAGATGAGGTCATTAGGTAACTACATTCTGGTTTGATTTCTTGAACGAGCTTTAAGTCGTTATTTACGAGTCGCAACCAGCATAGATTTTATCTGCATAATGGAATCCTGTGGTGTAGATGTCTACTTGATTATGGGGTGAGAAACATTTATGAGATTAAAATGGACGGTTGGTGATGGGATTGGGTTAACGGATACGGAATTTGAAAGCTTAAATTTCAAAGTTTCACATATCGCCAATATGATTTCCTCTTATAGTTTGAGAAGAAAATCCTTAAGAACTTGTTGAACAAAATTCCTGCTCAATGCCTCTGCTATCTGACATGAAATTTTTAACTCGCATAGAATCTTAAAAGTTAACGCTCGATTATATAAAATTGGTCAGCATTGAGACGTTAAATTCAAATACCTTAGACTTCTCGATCTAGCTTTCACTACCTCCCATACTTGTCCAATCGTAGAAATCGTTTGAAGTTGCCAATCTACGATCGATCCCATGCTAGCCATCTGATCATTCAACTCGGGAAAAGCGTCAATAAATTGTTCTTTACTCATGATGGATTCCACATGCTAAGTGTTGAACTTGCTTTGATACCAATTTGATGAGCAAAAAAAAACACGCTAACCTTAAAATAGCATAAATCCCGCACGATAGGAGTAGAGTTCTTACTCGTCAATTAAAACAAAATAAAAAGGAGAATAGGGGTATAAGAAGATCCAAGGAAGAAATGTTGGTCTCGCACCAAACCGCATGCGGAACGAAGAATCGCTCTTCGATTGAGAGAATCACACCCTCACAGAAAATTGTTAAAAAACCCTCAAGTTTGCAAAGCAAATTTTCATTCATCATCAATAATAATTCTCATAAGAGATAACAATGTGTATTTATAAAGAAATGAAACCCTAGGAATAGTACTCAAAATAAAACTCCTAATCAACCATTAAAACTTTATAATCTAACAGTCATAATTAACTTCACCATTAATCTCGTCTTTTTATTACGTGACCACTTTTGAAGGGTCAAACAATGTCCGATTAACGTGAAATTGGTCTTATTTGAAAGTTTATCAAAATAGCTTTCGAACAAGACAAGAATCACGCAATTCCAACATATATTGATAGACTTACGACCACTTTTCCGATTGTTGCGCTGAAAGTAATGAAATTAATAGTCACATATCACATGTGTCTGACGCTTAAATGATTCAAATAAGGAAACTAATCCTAAAACAAACCACTTATTAAAAGAATCCTAATAAAAAAAGGAAACGAAACCTAGATAAAATGCCTAAAATAACGAGCACATGGGTCTTTAACGGACCTTGTAAAAACCCATTCACGGGTCCACTTTCTCTTTCGATGTCTCCTCTTTATGCAGCCACGATCTTGGCGTGTAGGCTTCAATTTCGCATTACCTATTGCTTGGAAGGGAAAGTTTGGGAGGAAGTTTTTAACCACTCAGTCGTCGATAAGTTAACGCAGTTCCTGATCATGGTGTCGGAGCTCCAGTGAGCTCCACACCCCACTTTATGACATACCATACGCCTCTTAAAATTGAGGTTATTGCACCATTTTCACAGCCAGTCCCTTGGTTGAATGATAATGGGTTGAGGGGTCTTACCTTTTCCATGAAACCCTTTAAATTTTGGGCTTCGATTGTCCCCACTTCCCAATGTCTCTCTCAGGCCGGTATCCATATTTCGCCATCCTCCTCTTATGACATAAATTGGGCTAAAAGTTGTCGGGAGCAATTATCCCTTTCAAAAAATGTCAAGAGCAATCTTATTTCCTAATAGACATCTTTATGCACAAAACTTCCCTCCCATGCCCAAAACACAAGTATTTACCTTTTGACGTGATTGAATTTACCTCATTATCTTATGCCTACCTAATAATAATCTTTTTAAAAAATCCAAATAAAAATCCAAGAATATTTGGACTCTTCTACTAATTATCTACTTTTAGAAGACGTATGGGATTGAAAAAACAAGTTAAACTCTCTTATAACCTGGTGAGAACCCAACTTTCAGGCAACAAAAGAGGGGGAATAAAAAACTAGATTTGTGCCAAGTGGGTGAATTGGAGACAATTTCCTCTCCATTTCCCTTTTTTCCTTCTTCTCATACTTCTTACATGGTGCTGGGTTGCATCCCCACCAAATAGGAATTCAAGAATTATTAATTATTAATAACAAAAAAATACAAAAAATTGGAAATATCCTAGAAAAATATTGAAAAAAAAAAGTGAGGGACAAGAATGGGGTTTTAAAATTGGAATTTTAGATTTTCAAACCCTATGTTTTAATTTAACACAAAAAGTTATTAAATTGGTTTTTTTAAATAAGGGTGTTTTTTAGTAAATTCTGAATCTTTTGCAATCAAGAGAGAGAGAGAGAGAGAGAGAGAGAGAGAGAAATAAGGGTATTTCCTTTTTAACTTGATTTTGGAAAAATGAAAAATTAGTGTTTCCCATTTTATTTTATTTTTAAATGAAGACATGAAAAAATATGTTGTAATCAAGTCGTGATTAAAATAAAATTTTCAAAAAAAAGGAAGAAGAAAAAACAATCACAATTTTTCAATAAATTTTGGGTAAATGAAGGAGAAGAATAAAAAATTCTTCAGGACTTGCGCTTTAAAAGCAACTTTTTCAAAAAATTGGGGAATTTGGTGATTTTGTTTAATATTTGAATAGGACTGTTTCTATGTTGTAAGTTGGAACAATATTTCAATGTTGGACTCACTTGGCAATTGGCTAGACACCTAAAAGGGTAATTAGCAATTGGCAATTGGCTAGACACCTAAAGGGGTACATCACCTATGATGCTAAGCATTATTAGAAAGTTATAAACTAGGTTACAATGCTATAATACTGTTGAAAACAAGTTTTTAACAATAAAGTGCAAAATGTAAACAATTTAAATCTAGTTGATACTTCCATCTGACGACATATTATTTTCATAAAATTGACCATCTACAAACAAGAAAACTAAGAATCAAAATGAAGCTATATATATATATATATATAAGGTTCCGTAGTCCCAAAGACTACCTTCACCATAGTCCAAGCATCTAAAAAGGTGCAATGTTGCACCAAAGAGCCTGTTTAGGAGCCACAGGGACCAAGGGACATTGCATCAATTAATTTAAAATAATAATAATAATAATGATGATGATAATTGAAATCTAATCTCTAGTGTGTGATTTACATCATTTGAAAAGTGAATCGTTGAATGTAGTCAATTTTTGACTTCTTCCGTGGAGATGAGTTTTCAAAATAATAAAATGAAATAAATGATCTATGCAATGTCCGCTAGGTCCATGTGGACCCCAAATCATGTTTTTGGTCCCATGTGGCACATTTTTCTTTAGAAGTTGGGACTATGGTGAAGGCAGTGTTACCGAGACACTTCTACTTTTAGGATTTTTTGTCGTGCCGACCCTTGGTGACACTTTGACACTCCTCGACATGACACGACAATTCTAGACATGTACAAAAAAATACCACCTAATACCATCAAAGTGTGCCTTGTTGTGAAACAATAAATAAGTCGTCATTTAAGGAAAAACTGTGTAAAGTTTAGTAAATTATAGATGGAAAAAAGAAAAAAAAAACCATTTGCGTAATATGGATTGTTTACAAACATTATGCACACTTCTCATCTTTTCAACAAACGGGTTTCTCAATTAGATCTCTAGGAACTTTACTATATATTTTAAATTTTAATATTATTACCCTTTTTATGGCCATGCAGCCATATTGGAATTTTCAGAAATTGTCGTACCAAGCACCTATGACACCTTGACACTCGGCAATTAGCAAAAAGGAGAATGAACCTAGACGCACTGGATGGTCCGTCCGCCCGGTCGCCAAATCACATGCCCACGTAGCATGATCAACCCAAAACAAATACCGTTTTGGGTTGATCAGCCATGGGACATGTGATTTTAAAAAGAAATTATTTTTTTTTTACTTTTTTGCCCTCCATTTGATGGGTCAAAGATAAGGTAACGCCCCAACTATTTGGTGCATTGATTTTCCCCAACTTTGACCACATTTTTAACAATGAAAAGTCATATATACAATTTTTTTAATGGGATCTGATCGACCTTGCCTAAGTTGCCATGACATCCAACCCTCGTGATAGATGCCACATGATGGCCAACTGACAGTGGGCACAAAGATTTCTCTGTGCCCGGATGCATACAACCCAGCCTATATATATATATATATATATATATGGAAGCGGTAACCCTAGGTTAGCAACCTAAGGTTGAACCCTATGCTTGTGCCGTTCGGATGCCAAGTGGCGCACCTAATCCAAAGATGTGGTGCCCAACATGCACGAGATCGATCACATCCATCTCAATATATATATATATATATATATATCTTATCGACCGTCCAAAATGTGGTCAAAGTTGGCATAAAATCAAAGCGCCAAGTATGCCGGGCGGAACCCATTATTTGACCATGTTTTGAAGACCAAAAAAAAATTTAAATTATTTTTTATAGATCATATGCCACATCGTACGAGAACCCAAAACGGGCTTTTTTTGGGATGACATGCCACGTGGCATGTGATTTGGAGCCATGACCTAGGGTTCAACCTTAGGTCACTAACCTAGGGACTCCTTTACCTATTCACATTCCAGCTAATAAGCAAAAAATCATATATCTGACAAAAAGCCAAAAAGAAAACAGCATCCACAGTATCAACTTACCTACATGACCAATAAATACCACATTCAAGTGTCGCTTCTCAATTTCTTCCTTTTCAGTAAATTTTTCAACCTCATCATGGGCTGACATTTCCACCTCTTTCACTGAAATTCAACCAAAGTACGCAAAAGCATTTAACAGAAATGCAGCTTCAAAGTGATGCATGTTGTTTAACTTATCTAGGAGAACCAGAAACTGATAAAATATCTACGGCAACCTATAGACACATAAAATGCATAGATGGGTCTCATGGGTGCAAGCAACACAATGAGCACCTTTTGGCTCCAACTGCAACAACTCGAAACTTGACTGGATATCATCCTTGATATCTGCAACAATCCCAAATCAAAGTTAAGTTGGTCAAATTTATTTCCAGCAATATCAATCGGGATAAACTTTGAGGTATTCAGTAGTAAGAATTTGCCTCTTTTTTCCTTGAACAAGTGAAATTTTACTCAATTTAATAAGCAATTAAATAAGATTTTGGGTGGATCTTCAACGTTGTCTCCAATTTCTCGAATGTGCTATATTAATCAAATAAAAATTAAATGAGACTAATGAACTATACTAAACCAAATAAAATTTAAATAAGTCTAACTAACAAAGCATCAACTATGCAATGCATATTTTTTGAAATATATGTGATGATTACAGGCAAAATTTATGCAGACTGCAGCCCACAATACTCTAAAATCACGTTAGTAGATGAGAACCCACTTAAAAAATCAGCTTCGCTGTGTAAAATCACAATCAAACTGCCCCTGATGTCACAGTATTTAATTACTTTTGATACACCTAAAGAGGGTAGTTTAGAACCAGTGAAAACCAGTACTTACAACTCAGATTTCTGTGTAAGAACACAGCTATAACAACTGTAGATCTTCCCAGGAAATCTGTGTGAAAACACGGTTTCAGCACTTCACACAATCACTGTGATATCTAAATTTAACTGCTATTTAGAGAGAACTTTACAAATAGAATAGAAGTGTGCAACTCACGAGATTTAGGGACTCAATTAGCTGCTGAAGCTAAGAAGCTCCAATTCTGAGATGACAATCATGGCAAAAAACAGCAGCAAAGATATCTCAATCAATCACAAATTATATTCAGGTTTAGCAGAAAAACTGAACTGAAAAGTCTATAAATAAGATATTGAAAAGTCTCGCAAAACCAAGTGAAAACTGAAAGTTTCGAGCCCTTTTCTCTCTTAAAACTTTCTATTCCAACCAAAGAAAAAAAAAACGTACCATAAAGAGTTCGACCAATCCTTAATATAAAAGAAACTAGAAACTTACTATAATTAGAGTCATAACTTGACTTGGACTATAAGCAATAACAAATAAAGAAACTATTCTAATATTTATATCCTATTTTAAGGACCTAAAGTTTCACAAGAATAATAAACTAAATAATGACCAAGACTCTCGAGAATGGGATTCTTGAGAATCCCAAGTCACGTGATCACTTAACTGATCACATGAAAGAGATCCGTTCAGCTGAGTTCATGAGGCCACTTCAAGTGGTCACATGGCTTCAATTCTAACCCAATCTTAAGTTCCTTTTGGCATTCTCCCTCGTGGTCCAACGGCTCTTTACATTAAAACTCACATTAACACCAATTTATGGCCCCTTAATATCGTGAATTCTGGGATGATTCCAGCCCTTTTCAAACTCTGTTTCAGCGTTCAAAAAAGCTCCAAATCTGTCCTTGCACTGAATTATTCTCTCTGGGTTGGAGAAAAGCCTTCCAAAAAGCTCCAAATCTGTCCTTGCACTGAATCATCCTCTCTGGGTTGGAGAAACCTGGCTCTGTCAAGTGGAACATAAATACAAAAATAAAAATAAAGTTTACTACTTGTTCAAAGGCACTCCAATTTCTTTCACATCCAGCCGCACTGCATGTGAGACTTAATACTCTAATAGCAACTTGTCTCAACCATGGAGCACTAACTTCACAATCCTCCAACCACATGGCTGAAATTAAAATTTAAAAAATGATTATTAGCATGCATAATTTAATTTGTAAATTTGTGGTGATTATTATAGTACTCAATTGAATTATAAAAAAGCAAACATAAAACATGGATGTTTGTCTACTAAATAACCCCTTTGCATTTCTACATAAGACGAACTCATCACCCATTTTGACTCTCTTTGCTTGATTTTTCGGCAATTCAATCCAGTGTATCATATAAGCCAATAGCTTCTTTCGAAGAATTTTTCCCTTCAAGTTCTTCAAGCATTAAATCAATCCAATGCGCCACACAAAGCGCCCAAAATATCTTCTTTCTATTCTTCATTAACAATTCCCCAGCCTTAACGAAATTAGCAACAGTAACAGTCACTACTTGAATCACATTTTCCTCTCCCATCTCCTTTACAATAAGAATCAATAAATTTCATTACATTTTCTGCATTCTTCTCAATGTCTGAGCTATCAACACTTCTTAAAAAGAATGCACCAGATGGACTATTGACCAAAATGTTAATTAGAGATCTCTCTCTTATCTGTCCATCCATCCGCCATAGTATATCCCATCTTCTGCCATGATTTCTTATACGCCTCAAGCCTATTCCCTATGTTTTGAACCTCCGTTTTTAATATATTATTCCTCATTTTATGAAATGAAGGAATATTTAAACCCAACCTAAATGCAGTGATTGAGTAACACAGCGGGAAAAAAATGATTTTTCACTAACTTAAACAGAAGCCCATTTATATAAAAAATATAGCAATTCTAATCATTGTTTTGTTCTATCCCCTTAAACATTGCATTGATTGTTGTTTTCTTTTGACCCTTAGCACCACTAATAATAATTTTCACAAAGCGGTCTTTTCCCTCATCAAGTACCCTTTGTGCATCTACATCAATCACATGATCATCTCTATCTCCATAATACCGATCCCGTCTTCTGACCTTAAATTGGGAGCAACTCTATTACACTTTTGCATCCAATGAGTTGTTCAATAAATTTTGAATAACAGAGAAACATTCTCTAGACACTTTGCACAAAATAAAAGAAGGTGGGCCAAACAATGCGATATGTGCGCTATAGCCACTTGAGAGGGGTACTAGTTTTGACACAAAACTAGAAAAACCTGCAGGAAGGCTGAAACTAGTATTCCAGGGTAGCTGAATGAAGGAATATCCCCCTAAAATTCCTCTGCCAGTGAACCCGCAAGAACACCTAATACTAACCGCAACTAGTTGGGCTTCAAAAGCTACAAACAAAATATGTCATTCAACTCCCAAAATTAAATTCCAGCACTAATGTTCTTTAAATAGTCTGTTACAATGCATAGAATTAGAATTCCTAGTCTAACACTAATTCCTAATTAAAATAAAAGAAATATCCTAATTTTCCTAAAATAATAAAATAAAATCCTAAAACAATAAGGAAACTAATCATATTTCTAATAAAAGAAACAAATGCTATTTGCGAAAAGAAAATAACAAAATAAGTTCATCCTAATTCAACTATGAGTCTTGAAATTTGTCACTTTCAGTGCAACCTCAAGAAACCAACCATAACTTATTTAATACTTGTCGGAATTGCGCCTTTTTTGGGCTTCGCTAGAAAGCTACTTCGATAATAAGCTTTTAAATAAGACCAATTTCGCATCAATCCGACGTCGTTTGACACTTCAAAATTGGTCAAAGATAAAAGTAGCGGGACTGAAAGTTGAAGACTCCGTGACCCTCCGATTAGAGACTTTTCGGCAATAAACTTATTTTCTTTTTCTTCTTCCACATCTTCCCACTTTCTCTAGTCTTCTTTCTCGGATTTTGCACTGCACCATTCTCCCTCTCTTGAGAAAAGCTTGACCTCAGACTTTCTAGAAGTCGGGCGTCTTCTTTGATTAAGTCATAGGTCAATACCTTATTTACAAGTGATCGTTGTTCTCGAACCAATAAAAGGGTAATAGTGACGATTTGTACTTCTTCATCATCTTCACAATCCTTGTATATGGGTACTCATATACCATGTTCCAAGTATCACTCGCTTTCATCTCGCAGTGTGGATCATCGTTTGTTCGATATGTTGATCAAAGGTTAGCATTGGATTGAGCGCGCTCTAATACCAAATAATGTTATACGTGCACGATAGCCACTTGAGATGTTACTAGTTTTGACACAAAACTAGAAAAACCAGCAGGAAGGGTGAAACTAGTCTTCCAAGGTGGTTGAATTAAGGAATATCCCACTAAAATTCCTCTACCAGTGAACCCGCGAGAACAACTAATATTAACCGTAGCTAGTCGGACTTCAAAAGCTCTAAATAAAATATTTCATTCAACTCCCAAAATTAAATTCCAACACTAATGTTCCTTAAATAGGCTTTTAAAATGCATAAAATTAGAAATCCTAGTCTAATACTAATTCCTAATTTAAATAAAAGAAATATCCTAATTTTCCTAAAATAATAAAATAAAATCCTAAAACAATAAAGAAACTAATCTTATTTCTAATAAAAGAAATAAATTATATTTGCGAAAATATAATAATAAAAGAAACTAATCCTAATTCAACTACGAGTCTGGAAATTTGTCACTTTCAATGCAGCCTTCAAAACTTGACAATAACTTACCTCAATACTTGTCGGAATTGTGTATTTTTTGGCTCATTAGAAAGCTACTTCGATAAGCTTTCAAACGAGACCAATTTTGCACCAATCCGACATCGTTTGACACTTCAAAATTGGCCAAAGATAAAAGTGACGGGACTGAAAGTTGAAGACTCTACTCTGCGACCCTCCGATCAGAGACTTTTCGGCAATAAACTTTGGATTTTTTTTTCTTTCTTCTCTTCCTCCCACTTTCTCTAGTCTTCTTTCTCGGATTTTGCACTACATCACCAAACCTTCTTTAAAGGCTCATAAAGTACAATTACTTTATTTTATTATTTTGCAAAACAAAAATACATTAATAACATGTTTCACGGTCTCTCAACCGTGAAACTTGAGTTCACGGTCTAGCATATCGTATTGGATCGTACAATCCAGATCTCTGGATCTTACGATGCATACCCATTTTCATCCATACCTATGATCATCACGTTGGTCCCCGATTCAATCTAAATCGTACAATCTGGATTGTCGATCACAGGATCCGAATAACACACGCGCACATATATATATATATATATATATATATATATATATATATATATATATATAAAAGCAATCCTTACCTCACCCACTTCATTGTGAGGCTAGCAATGTCCTTAGACAATAATACTATTTCAGGGTATTATTGTACTTTTGAAAGGGCATTTTTAGTAAAAAAATATTATTAAAGAGGGCAGCTATGCAATTGAAATTTATGATACAAACGCCTCGTTTTTCATTTTTATCTCTAATTTGCATTTTCTGTCAAACTAACTGTTCTTGCCCAAGAGAGGGATAGAACTTTCCCGTTCAGACAAAACAGAGAGATAGAGACAGAAAAATAGAGCTTTCTATAATTTTGCACCAACGGCTCGGTGTCTTCTCCGGCCCCGGCCAATCCAACAGATCGACAAGATCAAATTGTTTTCATCTTTAATACTACTTCGATTCTTCTAGTAGTTGCACCAATAACAACAACAAGATACAAAACCCACATAATGGGGATTATTATCCCCATTGTTAATAAAAGAATTATAAATTTTAATAATGAAAATTATATGATCATAATGGGTCCATGATATCCCAATTTAACTCATGTGGTATACACCTTTAATGAGTTTAAATAGTTCAATTAACATCTTATCATTGGCATGTCTCAGCCAATGAACCACGCCTATCAGGATTGGATTGGAACGATCCTATTCGTTTACTTTGATATGGATGGCTAATACAACATGCACAACCATCCCACTTCAAGTACATAGATTGAATGGTAAATTTTTGTGCCAACAGCAGTTGCTAACATGATCCATCCAGCACTTTGATGACTTGTGTTGCTCAAAAGAAGTGCTCTGTGGAGGGGGGGGGAGGTAATTACTGATCGGAGAAGATGAAAAAGATCTGATCTCGTCGATCTGTTGGATTGGTCAGGGCCAGAGAAGATGACGTCAAACAGTTGGAGCAAAAATGGTAGAAAGCTCTATTTCTCTCGCTTTTGTTTGAACAAGAAAGTTCAATCCTTTTCTTCGGTGAGAAAAGTTATTTTAGCATAAAATGTAAATTAGAAATAAAAACGAGACATTTTTATCATGAATTTCAATTGCTTAGCTGCCTGCTTTAATGAGGTGTTTTCCCCTTTATAAATGCAGTAATTCCCTAAAATAAGGATATTATTGCCTAAGGACATTGCTAACCTCCCAATGAAGTGGGTGAGGTTAGCATTACCATATACGTATGTACGTATGTATGTATGTATCTCTCTCTCTCTCTCTCTCTCTCTCTCTCTCTCTCTCTCTCTCTCTCTCTCTCTCTATATATATATATATATATATATCAACCAGAAACACCTTCCTCACCAACTCATGCCATTAGCTTTAGTGTGTCTCATTTTCTATTAGATATAATTCATCTCTAAAAAAAGATCAAATTTTGAAGTTATCCACAACTTCTTCTCCGATTACAAAAACATGCAATATTGGATCTAATAGAACAAAATAATCAGTACCAAGCTATTACCAAAATCAAATGCTTGAAAAATAAATCCTATCCTATGAATTATAAGACAAGTGTTTAAAACTCCAAAATAACATTCTTTCCATAATATGTGTTGTATCACCTAAAGGATGATGCGTTAGTAACACTAATACGAACAATTGGCTCATCAAGCTCTATATTAACTTCACTAAAAAATGTGAGCAACTAAAAATTGCAAGCATTGTTATTCTTAGTATTCATCAATAATATACTTATCAGCTATCAATCAACATCAATTTAGTATTTTAATTGGGCATTATGAGCAATTTAGTCATGGATTTAGATAGATTTTGGTTAAGGCGAAGAGAATGGGCAAACTGCAAGGATTGCAAGGTCATCCCAGGAGATAGCCTTACGAAGCAACATACATTAATAGTTTCGGATGTTTTGATCAAGAGTCAAGTGAGGAAAAGGATTATAAAGGCTCCCCAAAAATTAAAATGGTGGGAATTAAAAGGAGAGAAAATGACCTTTAATGGGAATATGAGTGACCAAGAAGGGGATCCAAATGAGATATGAGAAAAATACCCTATGCCTTAAACGAGTTGCTAAGGAGGTGCTCAAAAAACTAAAAGAAGAAAAAGTGTACAAAAAGAAACTTGATGGTAGAATACTGGCATTCAAAAGGCAATTGTTGAGAAGAAGTTTTTCAAAGAATGGCATAAAACAAGAACTACGGATGATTTTGAAAGATATTGTAAATAACAAATTTGCGTAGGATATAAATCTAACACAAATCAATCATAACAAATTTCCCCTCGCTAGGACAAGGTTTTATTAAAATGGCGGACCTTACACTTCCAGGTATCGCAATCGATTCCCCGTTAATTACATCAAAATTGAATACCTTTGATTAAAAGCTACTAAACAAAAATAATGTAATTACATATTTGAAATAAACAAAACTAAAATTCTAATTCTAAGCCTTCATCGATATCTTCAATCCGTCATGAGATAGATACATAGCAGACTATCTTCATCGGAGATTTGAGAAATATGAAATAGGAGACGACGAATGGAAAAACCCCTCCTCCAAAAAGCCGGTTCCATTTGATCGAAAAGCACGAGTCATTACTGAAGCAAGAAACTCGTGGATGAGTCCTAAAATGAATTATTGTTCTTTAATCTCAAAGATGAGTTCGAATACCAAATTCATTCTTCGGGCAACTGGTTATCAAAGGAGTTATCACTTTCAATGATAGAGTGTCTAATCATGAGTTAGATATCGCCAAATTCCTTAAAATTTGATGATCATAGATAATTTTACAATGATTTTACTGTTGGATTTGACCAATATCCTAAGATTTGGTCAATGTATAGTAAATCCACTGTTGGATCTTGTTACGATCTTGCAGTATGATCATTTGACTAAAAGTCAACGATTCCACCATTGAATTTTACCAAATTCAAAAGATCTGATCAATACGTAATAAATCTACCGTTGGATCTCGTTACGATCTCACATTTATGATTGTTTGACCAAAAGTCAACAAATACACCGTGAAAGAATTTCCGATCTCGAGGTTGAGGGGTCCAAACCCTCATTTGAGGGAGTGATGATCCGAACTACAAGGGAAATTCTAATTATCATAGATGAATATTTCGGGTATCATAGTCCGGAATCATTCTTTGGGTTCGTGATTGCAACCCGTATGAGTATCGAATTCGTGGTTGCAATCCAAGTGCACTAGGAGTTATGCCCAAAGTCGTACCCACGTAGCTTAACTATTTCTAAGTACACAAGAGATTGGGTACGAGTCATAACGCATAATCCCAAATTGCAATCATAAAGCCTACTTAGAAAAAGTCGTAGCTCTTATCCTAAGCGTATCACCTTTAGGTATGAGCCGTAGCCCTTATCCTAAATGGTTTAACCCCAACTTATTCCTCTCGTCCACTTTTAAAAATAGAAAATTAAAAAATAAATAAATAAAGGAATAGCCAGAATCTCTGAGATACCCAAAAGTCTTTTGTCAAAAGAGTCGGAGAGATTTTCGGCAGAGGTCTCGTGTCAGAATTTTCGGATCCCTTGTAATGAGGAAGGGTCTGCTATTTATATATTTATAGTAGCGGTTATAGAAGTTATGATCTTACGATTCTCGTAAGGTTTTCATGAAATGAACGGTTGAGAGAGCTGCATAAGTTTTCCTCTTCACGCGGATTGAGAAAAGATTCTTCTCGCGTACGCAAATCTTTTCTCATAACCACCTAGGTGACTAAGTATATTTTCTAGCCACCTAGGTGACTAAATATGTTTTCTAGCCACCTAGGTGGCTAAGTATTTTTCCTAGCCACCTAGGTGGCTACGTATATTTTTCTAGCCACCTAGGTGACTAAGTATGTTTTTTAGCCACCTGGGTGGCTGAGTATTTTTTCTAGTCACCTAGGTGACTGAGTATGTTTTCTAGCCACCTAGGTGACTAAGTATGTTTTTCTAGCCACCTAGGTGGCTACGTATATTCTTCTAGGCACCTAGGTGGCTACGTATATTTTCTAGGCACCTAGGTGGCTAAGTATTTTTTCTCTCCACCTAGGTGACTAAGTATGTTTTCTAGCCACCTAGATGGCTAAGTATATTTTCTAGTCACCTAAGTGACTAAGTATGTTTTCTAGCCACCTAGGTAGCTAAGTATTTTTTCTAGCCACCTAAGTGGCTGCGTATATTTTTTTAGACACTTAGGTGACTAAATATGTTTTCTAGTCACCTAAGTGGCTAAGTATATTTTCTAGTCACCTAAGTAACTTAATTTATTTTCTAGCCACCTAAGTGGCTACGTATATTTTTCTAGCCACCTAAGTGGCTAAGTATTTTTTCTAGCCACCCAGGTGGTTAAATATTTTTCCTAGCCACCTAAGTGGCTAAGTATATTTTCTAGCCACCTAGGTGACTAAATATATTTTCTAGTCACCTAGGTGGCTATGTATATGTTCTAGCCACCTAGGTGCCTAAGGATTTTTTCTAGCTGCCTAGGTGGCTACATATATTTTTCTAGCCACCTAGGTAACTAAGTATTTTTTCTAGCCACCTAGGTGGCTACGTATATTTTTCTACCCACCTAGGTAACTAAATATATTTTCTAGCCACCTAGGTGGCTAAGTATATTTTCTAGCCACCTAAGTGACTAAGTATATTTTCTAGTCACCTACGTGACTACATATGTTTTTCTAGCCACCTAAGTATTTTTTCTAGCCACCTAGGTAACTAACATAACTTAGGACTTTAAATCCTATTTAAAGTAGATTTGTTAAATCCTATTTAGAGTAGGTTTTGTTAAAAGGAAAAAAATATATAAATAAAGTCTCCTTTCCTAATTCCTTCCATTAATTAATTCTATCTGATTTTTGAGGTTAAGTGAAAGAAGAAAGAGTTACTGATTTCAAAATTTCTGAGTCAACAGATATAAGTTCACCAAAAGAGAAGGTGAGAAAGTTGTGAGGAAACTTAAGTATGAAGCATAAGATAATTTTACTAGGTTTGCAACAAAAGGAGAGAAAGAAACCTATAAAATTACCAAGATTAGAGGAAAGAAAATTAGAGATCTCGACCAAGGTGCATTGGGGATGAAGATCGAGGGATTTGAAAATTAGTAGAACAAAGACCGAATACATGGAGTGCAAATTTAGTGAACAGGATAGTTTAGAGGAGGATTTAGTCAACCTAGAAATCATTTAGTACCACAGTGCCATAGAATTCGCTACTTAGGATCAGATGGTGGATTTGAAGAGGATGCCTCGAATAGGATTAATGCAGGTTGGAAAAAATGTAGGCAAGCTAGCGGAGTATTCTGCGACCCAAGAGTCCCACTTAGATTGATTGAAGGGAGGTTCTTATAAGATGGCGGTTAGACCTGTCGTATCATATGGTGCAGAATGTTGGGCTACAAAAAAGTGACAAGAAGTTAAGAGTACATGTGGCCAAGATGCGTATGTAACAAGAAAGGATAGAATACGAAATGAGTACATATGAGAATTTGATAGTGGCACCTTAAGGAAAAAATTATCGAGTTTGCTTGAGGTGATTTGGACATGTTCATCAGAGGCTAGAAGCAGATCTTGTACGAAGGGTTGAGACTCTACAAATACAAGGGCGTAGGAGAAGAGAAAGACCAGTGAAGACCTGGATGGAAGCTGTGAGAAGGGATATGAAGGATTGCGAAGTTATAGAGAGCTTAGCACTAATCAGAAACAAGTGAAGAAATAGGACTTGCAAAGCCGATCCCAAATGGATGGGATAAAACTATGATGATGATATGATGATGATGATAGAATTTGGATACATTTGATTTTTCAAGATTGTATTCAGATTGTGATTAGGCTTTATGATAAGGAAAATAAGGCATACTTAGCCTAGGTTCGGAGAAAAATCATGCTAGTACACAGAGTATGACAACCCATCAAAGCAGTATTTTTATAAGCATTAGTTTCTGGGTCAATAATATAATTGGTAGGTTGTAGTTTTTCTTTAGTCATTCATCATGTAAAATCATTAAACAAGGGATATATTACAACCACAAAGTCACAAGGTTTTAACTTTTTGCTCTACTAACTCTGATCAATTTTTTGTATTGGTTAGGTCCTAAACAAATGATGTTAAATCCAGCGCCACATCTCAAGTTCGAGTCCAAGAAGGTACGGCCTGGGGAAAGGGAGGGCTACCTGGGGAGCCCAAAGGGTGTGTAATAGAGTGAGAGCCGCCACAAAATGGGCCCCGGCAAAGTCACGGAAGGGGTGACCTGGGAAAAGGCTACCCAGGGTACCAAAGTGAAAGCGGCCATAGAGTGGGCCACAACAGACGTCAGGTGCAGAGCATGTGGTTGTGTGTTAAGCGATAAGGGCTTAACTTTCTGCTCCATTAATACCTAGGCATTTTTGGAATATTGATTAGGTCCTTAACATAATCATTAACTAATATTATCGCAGCCAACACTTGGGTGTGTTTAGCATAGCTCCCTGGAGCCTAACAGCAGCTCTTGTGGAGTGACCCGGTAGGGAATGATCTTTTAGAGAGTTCTCTAGCAAGAATTGGTGTTTGATATTAGTGTTCAAAGACCAGTTTCAGAGCTACTCTTGCAGAGAATGTTTTTCTATCAGTAATGTGAAAAATGGTTTAAATAGGGCACGCAAAGCCAGCCCCAAATAGATGGGATAATGCTATGATGATGATGATGCTGATGATGATGATGATAAAGCAGAAAATATATTAAAGTAACAACAAAAAAGTGCAAACAACAAACTTAGCGAGAGGCTAAGGCGACCAAAAAGAACAAAGGGCAACAAAGGAAGAAGAACACAAAGGGCGACCTCACAAGAAAGGAAGTGAGACACCCATCCCACCCCCAATCCCAGCAGGGTAGGCCAAAACTAGCAGGAACATAAAAAGCAGTTTGGGGATTCGCTCATGAGATCCCAAGCATCTTGAATCTCCAGTCTACCTCCCATCCCATGCAGGACCACCCAGGCAAGGACCCAATCCTTAGCACTCCTCATAATCATAGGTCTTTTGATTTGGCGAAAAAATCTGTCATTCCTCACCTTCCAAATGGCCCAAATAATTCCATCAGTGAATCTCTCAAAAATGCCCCTTTGAAACCATCCATGTCCCCCTATCCCACATAGATAGCAACTTCCTACAGGAGTTGGGAAAAACCTAAGAGATACCGAAGGTCCTCAGGACCGTCGCCCAAATCTCCTTTGCCAAAATACAGTGGATAAAGAAATGGTTTATCATCTCCTATTCCGGAAGGCACATCACACAAACATTACTCTTTTTCCATCTTCTGACCAACTGGTCCACCGTCAATATTCTGCCCCACATCAAACTCTAACAAAACATGCGGGCTCTTGGCGGTGTGCAAAACCTCCAAACCCTAGTCCAATTGTGAGACCAACGATTGACTGACCAAAAATTGATATAAACTTTTGGCTGAAATTCACCCTTGACATTCAATGACAAGATGATTTTGTCCTTCCTAGTCTTATTTAGTCTGCACAAATGAATGAATTCAGCATATCAAGCCTTAAACTCATATTCCTCCAAAATCTAAGATTCCAAACTCGAGTTCCCTCTGTAATCTGAGCCAACTGCTGGATACACTCATTCTATGGAGAGGAGATACAATGAAGCATATGGAACCGGACTTTTAGAGCCTCCTCCCCGACCCATCTATGATCTCAGAACAATATACACGGCCCATCATCCCAAACGCATCATATACACTGGTTAAAAGTTAGCTTTAACATCACACACACCTTTCCACCAAGTGGATCCCTCCCACAAGAACGAATTAACCACCCACCAATGAGAACCCCATATTTACAAATCGATAACTTAACCCACCAATTTTAACCTTCATCGTCCTCCAGAACCATTTACCGAGAAGGGTCATTTACCCACCAATTCTTGCTGGAAATGTTGTTTACTAAAACAACTCTTGGATAGCAAAACGTGGTTAATTGACCAAAATGTCATTGAAAGTGTCCGGGAAGCAATTTTAACGACACTGGTGTAAACTGGTGATTTATAATATTGTACAGTACAGTGTCTTCTGTCAGCTCAACACCAAAGTAGGAGATGATCAGGTGACTTCATCTCTACATGCACACATGCTCTTTACACCAAATTTAAAATATGTAACATACAAGAAGAGATTTTTTTCCAATTATTATGATCATACTTTCTCAATTATGATGATCATGTCTGGAAAATTGTTGCATACGCTCATGGTTACTAATCAGAACACAGTGGATGCAAATCGAGACAAAAAATTTGAAGAACCAACCCCTTAAAATATGTTCTTCCTAGTAGATGCCACTATTTCTAACTAAACAAAATGTTATTTGCACCTTCACATCTGAGGTAATCTGAAGTATGTGAAGAACAGAGTCAAACGATATTTATTAACGAAATAATGGTTTAACCAATCTTTGACACCCACCACCATTCTCAATCCTATATATGAACTACTCTAAGATTTCCATGACGAGAATTGCTCAATTCTCAGTAACATATTAGTATAAAATGTAAACAGCGGAATGGGATGAAAGTAATATTGCTATTACTCAGAAGGCATTCACTTCAACGTAAAGTAGATATTTTACGCAAGCAGTTGTATTCTACACTGAAGTGAGGGTTTCCAATTATTTGCCTCACTGTTATTTCAGCCGTATTCACTGATGTGGCAACCCATGTAATTTTTTAACTTACGAGCTTATCCCCTTGTACAACTTAAAAAATCACACCTTTGCAAGTCTCATATTAAGTGAGGCATTCACTTGCGTGTACCCAGTGTTGTCATAAGCAATTGCTTATGCCATTTTAAGCCACCAAATCGCATACTCAGTATGCGATTTTGGCATTATGCAATCGCATAATGCTCCAACGGTCATATTTATGACCATTGGAGCACTTAAATATATTTTTTCCCCTTTTTGAGTTCTCATTGCCTCTGTAAAAGAGTGGGTTGGGTCCTCTACTCCTCACACTACTATTTTGGCTTAAACTTCCTCTCTAATCTCCATTCTATACTCCCAATCTCCCTTCATCTTTCCTAACTAGTTTTTTTTATTTTACGCTTTGTAATCCTCTTTCTTAGTGTATTGAATTGTTGTAAACTTGTAATTAATTCTATTATTAGTAGTGTTAATGTTACAAAGCCTCAAGGGAAATATCAAAGATCAAGATTCAAGATTGAAGAGTGACGCAAGCTTCGAATTCTAGTCTTCTATCAATCAAGTGACCTGGATCAAGCAAGCAAGCCTTTTGGGAGGTTTGAGTTTTATTATTTTTGTTTCAAAATTTTTAAATCTCTAATTCTCTTTTCCTAGTTCGGTAGTTCCTACTTTCTATCACCATTCACCAATTAATTATGTCTACATCTTCTACTTCAGATCCTATAAGACCTAAATCGAGTGATTCGGGTTGGAAATATGGATAGTATAAGAGTCCTACCGAGAAAGCAACCATAGTTTATACCTTGTGTGATTATGAGAGCACGGGTGGCATAGGTTGTCATAAACAATATCTTGCTCATGGAGCCGGATCAAATGCTAAGGCTTGTAGAAAAGCTACTCCGAAAATTCAAAAGGAAATAATAGCGTATATGGACAAGCGTTATAGGAAAAAACATGATCAGGAAGTTGTTTTAAAAGGCTATATGGAACGTGGTCATGATGATGATGAAGAAAATGATAGATCTACACCATCAACGGCCCAAAGTAAACGCCCGCCACAACCACCATCAAAAAAAGCACATGGTTGTGGTACACTGGAAGGACGGTGTCGACCACATTCCAAGGAAGTAGTTAATCAAAGGTAGGGTAAAGAACTCGCCCAAACAACACTAGATAACCGATTTAAGGGTAAGGATAGACCCACCACAATTCAAATATGGCTAAGTGGTTTTACCAAGCCGGCATTACTTTCAATACCGTTAAACTAAAGAGCTTCAAAGTGATGATTGAAGCTCTTGGGCAATTTGGGCACGGACTTAAACCCCCTTCCTATCATGAAATCCGGGAAACATGCCTCAAAGAAGAGATGAGAGTGACCAACAATATATTAGCCGAATACAAGGATTCATAAAAAATATACGGTTGCACATTGATGGCCGATAGATGGACGGACAGAACCAATCGGACATTAATCAACTTCTTAGCAAATTGTCTTACCGAAACTATGTTCCTAAAATCGGTAGATGCATCAGCCCATTCTTACACGGCCGAATATTTATTTACACTTTTGGATAAGTCCATCGAGGAAATAGGACCCGAAAACGTTGTCCAAGTCGTAACGGATAATGCGACATCCTACGTACCCGTCGGTCGCATCCTTATGGAGAAGCGACCACAACTATATTGGACATCATATGCGGCCCATTGTTTAGACATAATCCTAGAGGATATAGGTAAACTACATATTAAAATAATTGCTAAGGCTAGGAGGTAATTGTGTTTATATACGAACATGCGCTTCTACTTCAAAAAATGAGCAAAGCAATAGGAGATAATTTATTATATCCCGTCGTGACACGATTTGCAACCGCATTTTTAACTTTACAAAGCTTGTATGCGAAAAAAAAAGGAGCTTAGAAGTTTTGTAACGGCCCATTGGAACAATGGACCTTGATCAAAGAAAGCCGACAGTAAACAAGTTGCACAAACATTGCTCCAATACCAATTTTGGACTAGCGTTGCACAAACCCTACGTGACTCCCAACCAATCGTAGAGGTGTTACGATTGTTGGATGGTGATGAGTAATGTATAGTGTTACGATTGGTGGATAGTGGTATATATATATATATATATATATATATAATTTTATGGAGGGTGCCCAAGAAAAAATAAAATCTAATAATCAATTCAAGTCAAGATTATACCAACCCATGTTGGAGATAATCAACAACAGGTGGGGTCCGTGGGGAAGTCAAATGGCATCTCCACTATATTCGACCGCCTTCATTCTTAGTGGTATACTTTGCACACCTGGATCGAGATGAAGCGGATGTCACTCACATGATTGGCTTTCTTGATTGCTTAGAAAGAATGGTCCCTGATAGAGGTGAACAAGATAGAATAAGTTATTAGTTTGACCGTTACAAGAAGGCGGAGGGATTTTTTGGAAGGGATATAGTTATCCGACATAGAACAACAAAAACTCCAAAATATAAACCTTAAAAGTTTCTAAAGTTCAAACCATAGTTTTAAAACTCAACGAGTCGACTCGAAACTCGGACGAGTCGACCCGGCTCGACCAAGTTTCGAGACGACTCATCATACTACTCAAAAGGCTTTAAGACTCGGTCAACTCATCGAGTCGACTCAGAAAATCGACCGATTTTGTCGGCTTGGCGAGTTGACTCAAGCCACTTATTCATTAGGATAGGCGGGGGGTTTTCATTAATTTTAAAGGGCATTTAAGTAAAATGCATGTTTTTATATAAAACCAACCATCGTCTCAGCGTTAGTCCTAAAGCCTCTTGTCCCTAATCCTCTCGAAACCCCTACGAAAAACCCTACGCCCTCTTGCAACCTTGCGAAAAATAAAATCCTGCACAAAAAAAAAAAATCCAAAGAAGAAGAAGAAGACCCTACCTATAAGTTCTTTTTCCATCTCCCGAGCCCTAAAATCTCGATACAAGAAGATTAAGAGTAGATATCGCAGCCCTATTCGCATCCCAAGCCGCAACCCTTAGCCCCAATTTACGAAGAAGAAAAAGAACCTAACTGTTGTGAATATTTATTTTAATTTTTTTTGTTGGAGGCAGCCCTAATCTCATGATTCACTTGGAGCAGCCCTAATCTCATTATTTTTTTGTTTGAATTCTTATTTTTTCATTTTGTTGAAGCATTTTTTTTTTTGGAGCTAAACCTTGCACGAGATTTGCACCATGGGGAATGGTTAAAAAGAAAGACTTCTTTTGGGATCTGTGCCACTTGGACAATCTAAGCCATACAATTGGAAGACCATGATGTAAAGATCTTTGAGGCCAACGATTATCACGAAACACAGTCTATATCATCTGATTGAAATCAGTCATCATCTGATTGAATGCTCTTCACATTGTATGGCTTAGATGGTGTTCCAAGTTGGCATAGATCCCCAAAACAACTAAATCTTTTTTTTTAAACATGTACCACGGTACAACAGTCTTCAATCTTCATATCATGTTGCTTAGCTGGCTCCCTTTATGTTTTTTTATTTTTGTTTGCACATATTCTGTACAATTTTTTTGTAATTATATATAATATATATTTAAAAATTTATTAAATAACCCGAGTCGGAGCGAGTCGAGTTAACTCTCTTCAATTGACTTTCGAGTCGAATCGAATTTTCGTGTTTTAAAACTATGGTTCAAACTAATTAATGTATTTCTACTCTAGTAGTTCTAATAATTATCTTCAATCTACAACCGACCGGTGGGTAGCTTATGGGGTAGATCCAATAACAAAGGATCCTATTTTGAAAAAATTGGCCATTAGGATACTTGATCTTACTTGTGCCACTTCCAGATATGAGCGGAATTGGAGTTCTTTTGAGATGGTAATTGAAGTCTTAAACTCAATCCATAAATACTTTAATTAAATTGCAAGGTTTTTAATAGTTTCATACTACCATTTCTAACAGTCCTCGTGTCTAATAGATCCACACAAAGAAGAGGAACCGACTTGAGCAAAAGAAGCTCAATAACTTGGTGTTCATGCAGTACAATCAAAAATTGCGTAAACGATTCCTTGAAAGGTGAGAGAAATTGGGGTTCTATGATCCCATCTGTGTGGATGATATGTCTGCTGACCATCCATGGATGGTTTATTCTCTAGATGAACTTGTCTTCTATGGGGAAGATTTGATATGGGCCCAAGGTGAAGAAGCAGCTCTTGGTCCGGCACCCACTGATAGGAAAAGGTGAACCGTTGGTGGAGGTAGTAGCAACCAAGGCATGCAAATTGATGAAGAAGATGATAGACAGTCAGATGATATAGATTCCATACTAGTGAGATCGGATGAAAACGAAACAGAGGAAAAAGAAGAGTATGTCGAAGGAGTCCGATGATGACGGCAATGCTAGTGATGATGGTGGTAATGATAGAGGAGATGTACCACAAAGGGTTAGAGATCGATTTGTAGAGTTCATTGTTGGTACTCAATATTAAAACTAAAGTTATAATTTTGAATATTAGTATGCAAAACTTCTTTTCTAAATACAAGAATGTCTATTTTTCCATTGTAGAGACTTGAATACTTGTTGTTAACTTATTTTTATTTTTATTTTTTTATTTTATTTTTTTCATTTTTTTGAAAAAAAAATTGTCATGGCCTATGCGATTAAGCGATTTTGCTTAAGCGAAATGCAGTCAAATGCTAAGCTGCACGAAGTGGGAGTGGATTCGGGAGCGGCAAAGCGGCAATTTTTAAAACATAGGAAGCGAGAGCGCCTATATATATAAAAAAATTTCTTTCAGAAAATTCAAAATGTTCGATTAAGCTCTTAAGTCATTCATACTTGAGTAGATGAGTCTCAAAAGCATAAGAAAACTTTCAAAATTCTAACTTTATGACGTGGGACGGAATCGCAAGCTAACCCTAAAATAGCAGAATCTCGCGTGGAAGGGGTTTAGGGTTTTAAACCTTTGATTAAAATAAAATAAAAAGAAGAAGATAGGAGATCTCCGGATTCGCTCTAGAGAGGCTTGTCGGCTTCGCACCAACGGGTTTCCAAGGCTTCGCACCAAGGCTGTACGTCGGCTTCGCACCAAATCATACGAGAAACGATTGCTCACTCCTCAGGTTTTGAAAGAATCACTCTTTCGATCGAAAACTCATCTCAAGTTCTCTAGAATTCGCAGAAAGCAAAACTCATAATTTTCATTCATCATCAATACTCATTCTCATCAGAGATTACAATGTGTATTTATAAAGAAAAGAAGCCCTATGAAACTACTTAAAATAAAACTCCTAATCAACCATTAAAACTTTCTAATCTAACGGTCATAATTGATTTCACCATTAATTTCATTTTTTTATTACGCAATCACTTTTGAAGGGTCAAACGATGTCCGATTGACGTGAAATTGGTCTTGTTTGAAAGCTTATCGAAGTAGCTTTCTAAGACAAGAATCACACAATTCCGACACATATTGGTAGACTTGTGACCACTTTTTCGATGGTTGCACAGAAAGTGACGGGATTAACAGTCACATATCACATATATGTGCCTAACCCCCAAATAATTCAAATAAAGAAACTAGTCCTAAAACAAGCCACTTATTAAAAGAATCCTAATAAGAAAGGAAACTAAACCTAGATAAAATATTACCTAAATTAATGTACACACGGGTCTTTAACGGGCCTTTTGAAAGCCCATTTATGGGTCCATTTCTTCCTTGCTGGCTTGCTTCAATTGGCCCGGTCACGATGCAAACATGCGGATCTAAATTCCCCATCACTTTAATATTTTATTAGATGACAAAAAATTTAGAACATTTTGAAATAGGTAGGGATGCGTATTATGCAAGTGTAGGTATTATTAGGTGCATTTTTAGATAGACATGTGAATATTTTTAACGATTGATATTAAAGTGTATCGATCGATTGGCTTCCTTCTTTGATGGCCGCAATTTTTTGGTTGCGACATGTACTAATGATGTAATGTCAAGCGGGTTTGGATTAATCAAATGTACATTCCACTTGGCATAGCACATGAAGTACACACAATCTAGACTTAACAACATATATGTACGCAAGCTTAACCATGAGAGTGAATTAAATGTTGCTAGCCATCAACGTATGGTCAAAGGAAATGTACTTGTTAGATATTTTATGAGAATAGTTTAAAAATGGGAGAGAGAGAGAGGCTGGTATAGCAACTGAACTAGGGCAACCGAATTTTCCTACCGTAAGATCCATTGATTGCACAAAATGAGACGATGGAGATTCTTTCATCATCCAAATCTTGCACACTAAATCTAAGATCTTGGCTCACCTATCCGACGGTCTGATATTGATTCCACATGGAGAAAATCACCAAAATGGCCTGATAACCTCTCTTATGGTACTCCCATGATCATGGTCACTTTTTGGGATTTTGCCACGTGGAATCAACATATGACCGTCTAAAAAGTGGGCTATGATCTCAAGATCCATACTTTGGAAGACCGTAAGGTAAAACGATCTTTAAGGGTTTTGAAATAGTAACCCTATCTTTAATATATAAAGGGGTACCTTTATAAAATCTTACGAGCATCTCCAACAGGAGAGCTATCCCACACGCCAAACAACCCAATAGACGTTTTAGCGTTCCAAATTACAAAAACCCAGCTCCAACAGGTGCGCCATCCCACACGCCAAATATACATATTGCTACAGAAATAGCTAAATTTAGTTATTACTATAGCAAAAGGTAAACAATAAAATAATCAAAAACTAAAGCTCTTTCTCTCTCCTCTATGTCTCTCCCTCTGTTTCTCTCTCTTCCCTTTCTCTAGGTCTGGAACAAGAACCCAACACTCCATTGCTCCTTCCCCGATCTCCAAATGAAAGTGGGTTTTCAAATATGTTTGATTTGATTTTTGGTGCAAGGAATTGATTTCTGGTAGGCGAAAGGTTATCAAAGGGTCTGCGTTTTCAACCATGGATTCTTCTTCTTTTGAAGGGGAGATTTTTCCTTCTTTTTTTTCCCTTTTTTGAATTTTGGTGATTCATGCATGGCTTCTTTGTTTAAGAAAGTTTATTTATTTCTATGTAATTAGAACATGAATCATTTGGACTTGATACTTGCGTTCTCTCGCCTCAGCTCGTTGATCATGTGGGCTTCTTGCATTCCCTCCCCTCAGCTCAAACTATCCATTGATGTGGCTCTATGAGGCTTTTTTATACTAATTTAATGGCACCACAAAAATCGGTTTTTGGCCTTCTCAATATCTAAATTGTAGATTAATGAGAACTATTATGAAGATTTGAGTACTGTGTGTGTAGTTGAAGAATATTAGGTGATGGAAATCATAGTTCACATCAAGTTCAAGAGAGTGTATGTGTTCTGCGGGAGCAGGGATCAATGATGCTGCTCTTGATTTGGGGAATCAATTGGTTAGTTTGGGATTTATGGGTCTTTGATCTTTTTTGGGTTTGTATTTTTTTTATATTGATTTGTTTGTTGTTGTGTTGTTGGATGGTTTGGAATTAGTAAAAATTAGTAATTACCCTGTTTTTGTTTTTTTGGATGTTAGTTGGATTGATGTGTTTTGATGCTATATGTTTTGTGTTTTAATTGAGATTAATCGGTGGCTGGGTTTTGGATTTATGGGTTTTTATGGGTCTGGTTTGTTTTGATGGATGGATACAGACTTTGGAATCGTTTTTGAATTGTTGAGATTAGTTGGTGGCTGGGTTTTGGATTTATGGGTTTTTATGGGTTTGGTTTGTTTTGATGGATGGATACAGACTTTGGAACTCATGGTTTAGATTGTATAAAACTATTCTGTTATGCTAAGGAATTTGGCAGTGGTGTTTGTTAAGACAAATGGGATTATCTTCTTTAATTGTATGATGTAACAGAATAGTAACAATAGTAGGGAATGAACTGCTCACTTTCCTCTTTTTCTCTCTATCATTCTTTTTTGAAATTGTATTTAGTAATTTTTTTTTTCCCTTTTTTGATGAGTTTGCAGTTCCTTTTTGTTTTTGAGTTTCATGTGTTTTATGGATTTTTTGGGTTCCTTTGGTTGGCTTCTTATTTAGGTACTGGAATTATTAATTGAAGAACAACCCATGTTTGAATACCAGTTTGTTTATAGTCTTGATAAAATTATAGCATGATGCGGTTAGTGTTTGTTGCAATAAATGAACTGTTTCATATAAAACACCTATTCTTCTAACGCGAAAATACCCACATTAAACCTTTTTTTTTTCCTAACACTTCCTTTTTTCGACGACTTTTTTTTTCTGAACTTTTTCCCCTAGTGTGCCGCTGTTACCGAAATTTTTCGCTCGCCGTATTAAGCCATATCCTTACACTTTGGGTGGGAAATGTGGTATTGCTTGTACCAAGCAATCAGTTTATCACAATCTCATGTGATTTCTTGGTCAATTTGATTGCAATAGTATTCGCTTGGCTGCCATTTTCAATTGTTAAAGCAATGAGTTTTGTTCTCGGTTTTAAGTTTTAACAACAAAACACAACCAAAGTTGCTTCAGCAAGCACCTGTAACAAGGACAGAGCATTTAAAATTTTGAAGTAGAAGACTTCCGAACTAGTTGATTTCAGATGAACAAACAAAGGGTGAATAAGGACTAAAAACTTATTGTCTAGTTTAATAGGGAGTCAAAAGTTTGAACTTGCTATTGTGGAAGCTTTTATTCCTATGATTCTTACTGTCAGTTTCCATCAATACCCTTGTTATTAAAGATCAAGCTGATGTATTCCTGTAGATTCAATTCGAGAGGATGGTGGTGATTTAGAATCTTTAGATTCTAAACCCTTTTTCTTTTTTAATAATTGGCTGATACGTATCGGTATCGGCCGATTCATATCGGCCCCGGCATACCGATACCGATTTGATACCTTGCGTTCAAAAATATGACCGTTGTAAAAATATAGCCGTTAAGAGAATTTGAATTTTTAAAACTTGAGTGTTGGTAATAAAAGATATTAAAACAAGAATGAAAAATAATCTATTAAAGAATAGAGTAGCTAAAATAAAGTGTCTGCTAGAGTAATTTTTACCATAGCAATAGTTAAAATACTGTAGCAGTAGTTAAATTGGTGTTTAACTACTCAAATTTAGCTCTCCTTGCTGGAGATGCTCTAAGGAGTATCTTTAGTTATAAAGTTAAAAGAGGAAAGAGGGTATTTATTTTCAAAACCCAACTTTAAGGGATTTTAAAAAGGATACCCAGCCCAACAATATATCCATTGGCTCCTCGTATAGAGAGAAAGAGAGAGAGTCGGTGTATCAAGAGAAAGACGAAGAAGAAGGAGATGAAGAAGAAAAAGAAGGAGAACAAAGATGTAGATGCAGCTGCAATAAAGGAAGAAGATTCCGATTTGTGAAGAAGAAGAAATTGATGAAGAAACACAGGTATGCTTTAGTTTAGGGTTTTTTATATGTTCTATATTTATTTTTTTTCAATTTTTCATCATTGTTTAGCAATTTTTCAAATTTAATTTCTGATGATGAAGAAACCCCATTTCTACTAGCATTTTTTTTTTGCATATACACTTTCATAGGTGTATAACTCAAACACCATATACCTCTCTCTCTCTCTCTCTCTCTCTCTCTCTCTGGAACCGCGGTTCCTACTTTTAGGAACCGCAGTTCCTATACGGGTCCATTTCGCGGTTCCCCTAAGAACTGTAGAGGGGTTTGGGCGTTTCCTGCTACTAGGGTCAAATTGCTGAGCGTGGCTTAAGCCATTTTATCAACAAAAAAAAAATTGCTGAGCATGGCTTAGGCACTTTGACAACAATGCGTGTGCCCGAAAAAATTGGTGGAAAGTGTATTTTACACCACTGATTACGGTGAAACGAACACACATTTTACGCAATTAAAGGTGCTTATTGCAGCTAATATGTTTCTAAAATTTTACCTGCAAAAAAACCTTTACGTGAGGAATTATTACGCCGAAGTGAAACCCTCTACTGGCGAAGCCATGTAGAAACTTGGCATTAGAATAAGAGACGATTCCATAAGCTAAAAAAAATTCTTCAAATACTAAACTAGCATATCTAAGCAATTACTCAGAAATTTCGTGTTTTTAAGAAAAAAAAATTTCGCTGCTAAAAATACTAAGCTGTAAAGTAGATAGACGGAAAAAATAATTAAATAAAGGTTAGGATTTATTTATGTAGATGACCTTGGGAAACTGGAGGTGTTAGGGTTTCAGTTGCATGGTGGTGATCTTCTTCCATCGCATCATCGTCTTCTTTGCTCCAATCGTCCGGCTCTCCTACTTCCACGAGAACAGCTGAAACAGCTGGAACGGAGTTTTCTACTCTCTCCACCTCCATCACGACGAAATTGGCTGCGGCGTTGCGGGGGGAGAGAATTTTAGGTTTATATAGCAGAGGAGCAAGTTAGCAAGGGGCACTTTCCAGTTTCCCCCTGCTGTTTCCTGTGGGGAATGGGAATTTGCGTTTGGAAATCGGAACGAGGTTTACGAATAGAGCATATATGCGCCGTCGTTTAATTTTTTTTCGTTTTCTTTCACTATGGGAATCAGGGAATGAAAATTTAGCGGTGCCAATGGGCTGGGTAACCCGCCTGGCCCGTTAGGCCCAGACCATTTTTAAGCGGGCTTAGTCTTGATCATAAAGTCTGTATGTTAGACTTGGGCTAGTACTTTAAACAGACAGGGCTCAGACCTAACCTCCTAAGCCCGTTGGGCACTCATATTTGATAGCCTCCTGTCACTAATCTCACGCCTTAAAGTTTAAGTAGACGAGATCATCTCTCTCTCTCTCTCTCTCTACTTAAAAAGTAGATTTAAATTGCTCTTTTAAAGTGACCGAAATTCAACCCTTTCACTATGTGATAAAGGTTGTATTTGGGTTAACTCTTATAAAAGCAAAAGTAGCTCTTTGTTGCTCTCTGCCATAGTAGATAAAATCTCCTCTAAGATAAAGCAGGCATAGAGCAATATTATCACTTAAACGGCTCCTCGCCAAAGTAAATGAGGCGAATAGTTGTGTTACTAAATATAAAAGTAGTTCGACGTCGGAGCCAAATACTGAAAGAGCTGCTCTTTGCCCCAAAAGAGCTGCTCTTTGCGCTAACCCAAATGCAGCCTATGTTTTGCATCAGAGCAGAGAGCTGCTCTTTGGCTCTGAAGAGCAATCCCAAACATAGCCTTAATGTCCAATTTAATAATTATAATCTCATATTCTCACTTTTAATTGAAGAGATTCAAATTATTGAACTACAAAAAAAATAATAAGAAGATAGAGTGCATGTGACCGAGGTGTATATGTTAAGGGATATGTAGAGTGGTAAAAAGAATGAACAAATACATAAGAATTTTTTGAAAGTGTCACATATAAAGGAAAAAAATTATGACATCAATTAAAGTAGCTTTAATTTGTTCGCCATAAGTTATAAGTAGACCCCCAACAAAGGATTGAAAGAAGCATAAAGAAGTAGAATAAGGAAAAGTTTGGTGATGGTCCGGATGGATGCAGTGAAAAGGGACATAAGTGATTGTAAAGTTGAGAAAAGCTTAACAATAATCATAAATTTTGGAATGTACGAATCACAAAGCAAGTCCCAAATAGATGAGATAAGGCTATGATAATGATGATGATGATGATATACTGATTTTAATATGACTTAGATCCTTCAAAAGATGTGCCACGTAGCCTATAAGAAATTGACGTCAGTGAAATGCCAATACTTTTTCATTTATAATAATTATAAAAATGCGCAAACACGGGCCAAAATTGCGTCCATAGTTAGCGGTGATAGTAAAAGGGTAAATTTCAAATTAATCCTTGAACTTTTACCCCGTTATCAATAACGCACATAAACTATTGATAATATCAAATAGGCATCTAAAGGACACTTAAGTTCATCAACTAAACCCCCACCATTACTTGTCATTAATGGCTGAACGAAAAATACTGAATTGGCTTACAGCTCAGCAAAATAGCGTGCATAACACCCAACGTGGCGAGAACTTAGCTGTCAACACTTAATTTTTTGGAGGGAATATTAATTACAAAATCAAATCAACAGTGTTGGCAGCTAAATTCTCGCCACGTTGGGTGTCATACACGCTACTTTTGCTGAATTGTATGTCAACTGAGCATTTTCTATTCAATCATTAACAAAAGGTTGCGATAGGAGTTTAATTTATGAACTTAAGTGTACTTTGGATAAATATTTGATATTATCAATAATTTAGGCGCGTTATTAATGACGGGGTGAAAGTTCAAGAATTATTTTAAAATTTTCCCATAATAAAATTACTAATCAACATTTTTTTCTTAAAATTTACAAATTTATCATCTTCTTCAACTTAATTTCAACCAGAAAACTCTAATTCCAAGAAGTATCTATTTTCATTTGCCTCCATAAAAATTTAAAATCTCTCTTAATGAAGTCATCCATTTTCTAACCCAAGTTTAATGCCGTATCATGTTTATATTACATTTGAAAATTTCATGTCAACTGAATGGGCCTTACGCATCGAATTCTTTCTTCTTTCTTTTATATATATATAAAATAGAGGGATATTCCATGTGGTAGACATCCAAAATAGTAACTAAGGGTGTTAACGGGCCGGGCTAGCTCATGGTGTAGCCCGACCCAACCTGATATCTATGTAGGTCAGCCTAAGGTGTTGGTCTGATTAATATGTGGACCAACTAAGAGCCGGTCCATTCAACCCCATCTCAATCTGATCAAATGTTGCTAAAAGGTAAATGCCCCGCCCGACATCTCTGGTTTGAGAGTTCGACCTACGGCATTAAGTTAAATTAATAATCAGGCCTAAGACCAACCCAGCCAATGATTGAATATGCTGTATTGAGGCCGATTTATAGCGTAATTAAGAATCAAGTCGTTCAAAGCTGGCCCAAACTGAGACCTGACCCATTGAGACCCCTGCCAAAAGTGAAAAGTATCTTTTATCTTTGGGAAATTTACACTTTCAGCCTTATCAGTTTACTCATTTATAAAAATGATCCTATAATTTTAAGCTTTGCAAAAGAGGCCAGCTACAAGCCAAGCCATTTCCATGTCAGCATAGACCTTTTTTTCATTATATATATGCTCATTTTCAAAAAAAAAATTTGATTTTTTCTTATATTATCTTTTTCCAGTTTCAACTATAATAGGTATCCCAGTGAACAACAAAATATTAAGTAATTTAAATTCCTTCACAGTAAATATAAAAATTATAAGAAAGAACCAGAAGATAAAATCCCGCGCATTTAAGATGGCGTCCCGCTATCTTAAGGTAGCGTCCCGCTATTTTAAGATAACGCTCGATATTTTAAAATAGCGGCGCTATCTTATGATAGCGGGCCGATATCTTATAACTCTTAGACTGTAGATTATGTATGATATTGTTTTATCACCTAATATTATTTTTTTTTAGGTTGACATGGATGTTCCTCTTCTTTGCTATTTTGATTGCGTCCGTGTAGACAATAATACTTACAATGGGGGACATCAGAGGATTGTCACTATCACGGAGAATATATCATTTGATCAGTTTATACAGAAAATGTACAAGGGCAGTAGGACTCGACCGAAAAAATATTCTATTACACTATCAATTACATTACGCATAAGGAGTTGGTATTTGTCGAATTGTCGGACTCCGATGATCTTGTAAATTTGTTCAGAGCATATCGTATTGGTGATGAAGTGATAAATATTTATATCCAAAAATCATTAGTCACTCCCATGACGAAAATTTTATCGTCTTTTGAAGTATTTCAACCGTTCGAGGAAACAAACGCTGACAATAAAGAATGTGAGGAAAATGTTAGATTAGGAAATGATGAAGGTGTAGAACCAAAATATTCGATTGAAAATGAAGAAATACGGTTTAAAGAGGAGAACATCGTTGCACCGATGATAATCGACGATGATAGAAATATACATATAAGATTTCGCTCATACTGTAGGCCACGAGAGCAATCTTCTTCAGACATTCCAATAAGAGAAGACAATGAGGATTAAGGCTACTATCCTCAGATGAATCCAATGCACAATACATGTCAGCTTAACTTCGAATCGATAAACAATACATTCGATTGGAATCAATGGAAAATATTTTTGAGAGGCTTTAGTCTATACTAATGGCCTTCCGAACCAATAGCTTCGGAGCCAATGGTAATCGAGGCCACAATATAAGAACATATCGCACTCCAAACATCCCGACCTCGGCGAACCACAACCGAAACAACTGAACTTCAACCAACCGTACCTCGACGAACTCAACCCCAAGCACGTAATAATCATCCAGTTGATGACGGTGATAGTAATCTTGAAAATAATGAAGCACCGTCTTCGCCCACTTCGCGTGTCGATACTAATAGGGAATTGATCAATCTCTGGTGGACGAAGACTATGAGTTTAATGACTCGGAAGGCAAGTACATGAATTTGGATGATGAATAATTGTATGAAGGGGGGCCAATTACTGTTGGTCAAGCATTTCGAAATAAGAAATCATTTCAAAAAGCCCTTAAAGAGTTTGTCATGATAAATAATTTTTAAATTAAACCAATAAAAATCAGTCTGCTTCGAGTTACGGCGAGGTGTATTGAAGTAGGATGTGTTTGACGAATACATGTATCGAAATTGGTAGGTGTGAACACGTTTGTCGTGAAAACTTTTCGCCCGAAACATACGTGCGGAAGGCCAACTTTCAGAAGCAGATATCACCAATGTACGACATCGTGAATAACTTCTTTCATGAGGGGATAGGTTATTAAAGAGTTTTAAGAGAGTCCTGCTTCAATAATTTCTTATATTGAAAAAAAAATACGGTATAATAGTAGGTTACTAGAAAGCGTGGAGAAGAAAGAAAAAGAAATGACGTTGAATAACATCTAAGTCAGCTGGACTGAGCAATTTAAGATGTTACAATTATATCTCGCTGAATTACAGCGGGTCGATCCAGACGTACAGATCGAATTGTATCGCGAACCTAATAGTGCCTTTCAGAGGTTCTTTGTGGCATTTGGACCTTGTATTAAGAGTTTTCGTAATATTTTACGAAGAATAATTACAGTAGATGGGACGTATTTGCTCCAATGATATAAAGGAGTGTTGTTAATAGCTACGGGGATAGATGAGATATGCATTTATTTCTCATAACGTTTAATGTTATACCTAAAGAGAACGAAGATCATTGGGCATGATTTCTTGAACTATTAGGGAGTCGCATAATTAGGGACTTTCAAGAGCAGTTTGTATTGATATCAGACCGGCAGAAGGGGCTAATAGAAGCTAGGCAGAATGTTTTCCCTAACGCATTTCACAGTTACTATATGCGACACCTAGCTTTTATTCTTTTTTATACATATAAGGATACAATTTTCAGACGGCTTTTCTGGGTTGCTGCCTGTGCATTATCGGAGGTAAAATTTAAATAAATTTTATGAAAAATTGAAGAGAATGCCCCCCCTCGAAATGTACAACATGGATTAAAAAAATCGGTGACCATTTCTGGGCGAGCGCATATTTTTCAGAGAGGCATTATGATATACTAACAACAAATATAACTGAAAGCATTAACAATGTATTAAAGATAGTCAGGGATGAACTGATCGTGATAATGTTATAATTCATTTGCACGAAGGTAGTCGAATTCTATCTTCGGTGTCAGAAAGAAGGAAATAAAATGGCACACGTATTAATACTGATGGCGGAAGAACACATTATATGAAATTTAGGGTGGGCGATAATACAGAAGAGCACATAATACAAACTTCGGTGTCGAATGGATGTTGTTCCTTATGGTTGCGATATATTTTAAGTTAAACGAGGGCAATACACTCACAGTGTTGATCTAGAAAAACGAACGCGCACATATAGACGTTGGGCTATCCTTGGATTACTATGTTCGTATGCGATCGCTGTATTATCACGCAGGAATTGGGAAAGAGAGATTCCTCAGTTTTGTGAGCATTGATTTACTAGTGCCTTATTTAAAAGAACTTATAAATAATATTTTATTCTGACTATTGATAAGCTCCAATGGGCCTTTCTAAGAGAGGACATCGAGATTTTTCCTCCGCATAAGTCGATCACTCGAAGAAAATGAAGATAAGATCTAAAGGCGAAGTTTGACTACTGAAGTGTAAAAATTGTAATAAATACGGACATTATCACCGCTCATGTAAATTTGTTAGAATATAAAACCTATTTCTTAGTTTGTAACTTGTAAAAATAAGATTGTTATTCTACAATTATAAAAGCAATTATTATTTGTTATTCATTTATAGAGAAGCGGAGTAATTTCATATTATAAGATGATGGACTACTATCTTACATTAGTATTTCGCCATTATACTATAGTGAGCCGATATTATAACATAGCGGACTGATATTAGTAAAAAAAATTATCTTCAAACAATAGTGGGCCGCTAAAGTATCTTCTAACAATAGCAAAAAAATAAAGAAAATTTCGCACAAGTCAAAATTTCATTATATGATTTACAAAATATACAAAAATGTACATTCATTGTCCAAAACTTGTTACAAAATATGCAAGTGAAAAGAAAAAATAAAATAAGTAGTTATAGCCAAACATAGACAATGAATGTTCTATTTCGGCTCAAAATTGCGGTATGTTTTTCTCCTCGAAATCTATTGTCCGTTGTTCGAAGAAGTATTCAACATACTTCAATAAAAAATATTGCAGTTTCAACCATTGTGTTGACGCAGAAGATCGACACTGTCCATCACCTTTAGCTGCCACAGTTAATAGAGAGCAGAACTCAATCCGATAGTATGAAGAAGTCGTGACAAATGATGCAACAAACTTTCTTTATCTGCTTCGAACTTCCTTGAACACTCTTAGTCGCCCGAGTCTATTAGCCCGACAACACGATCCGTTATGGATACAATAGCTAATGCCCAATGGTGATGTTTCTGGCTATATATTGGGAAATAAATTTGTGTGCAATCGGAGATTTAATTAGTACTGTATTAATTAAGAAACATAAAAAATATTAATGTAATTTAAAAAAGAACTTACCGTCCCACAATTGACAACATCAATACCGCGTGTCGTACTCTTAAGTTGAGCCTCAAGCCACCTGCAATGGTGACAAACCTGTCACCTGTCACAGTACGCCTCCCACCTATCTAAGTCGCTTAGTGGTCCCAGATTCTCATCACAGATAAATTTTTCAAAATTTGAGTGGTCCGCTATAATCAAGATCTGAAATTGATCGTTAGAATAAGTCATAAATTGAAAGACGTGAATGAAGTAAATAAATAAAAGCAAATAAATAAATAAAATAATAAAGAATATAAACGATACCAAGGCTGCGATCGATGCGAACCAACTTTTGTCTGCCTTTTCCGAAAATATAGAGTCGTTCTTACTCTCTAGGACCTTGAAGTACGCATCCATTACTTCACTGTCAAGCTACGTCCTTCCCTTGAGGACCCTTGACGTCAATACCTGAAATAGTATTCACGATCGCAGAATCGTCATCCACAGGCCGGTTCCACATACTGACCATGAATTCATGCTCCATGGACTGTGGCTCAATCTCTTATTCTTCCACGACGACCACTCTTTATCATTTTATACATGCTTTCCTGGTTGGCGCCTTTTTCTTCTTTCATACCCGCATCTCATATCTTATTCCCTTTCCTTATCTGTGGAAGAAGAGAACTTTACTAGTAAGGATTTAAGTGATGTCGGCTGCAACCCGTGAGTAGGTTGGATTAGTGGAGCATCAATCATTGGGTCGAAACCCTCAACCTACTATAGGGGGCAAGAAGAAGGTTGGGTGTAGAGGGTTGAGGGGCAGAAGGCTTAGGGACAGGGGGTTCAAAGGCAAGTGGTTGGTGTGCAGAGGGCTGAGGAGCAGGGGGTTGAGAGGCAAGTGGTTGGGGTGCAGAGGGCTCAGGGGCCAGGGTGATGAGAGGCAGGGGATTAGGGGGTAACAAAGACATCAAAGAGCACCGAAAAAAATATATCATCCTACATCAGTACAAAACATGAAATTAACCAAAGTGAATTCATTACATACTATTACCTAGTGACCCACTATCTTAAGATAGAATCCCGCTATTTTAAGTTGGCGTCTTGCTATCTTAAGATAGCGTCTTGTTAACTTAAAACTATCTTAGGATAGTGGGTCGCTAACTTAACGCTATCTTAAGATAGCGGGACACTATCTTAACATAGCGTATCGCTAACTTATCATAGCGGCTCACTAACGTAACGTTATCTTAAGATAGCGATACGCTATGGTAAGATAGTTGATTCCTATTTTAAGCTAGCCATCTGACGTCTTAAAATATTTATTTAAAAAAAAATTTAATGTGTTAAAGTTAGACTAAGTACCTTTAACAAACAAGACTTTACTGCTTCAAGGTCCTTTCTCATTATAATTTTCGCTCGTCAAATAGGCTACCTGATCTTCTAGAGACCCTACTTGTACTTGTATGGTTTTCTTATCTCTCATAAGCTACTCAATAGTTATCGCCTGTCATTTTAAAATAGTAAATGAGCGCTTGAAATCGTCTTTCATCTCTTTAACCGTCATCCGGGAGAGATGAACACTCTTTCCTCAGTTTCGTTAGTTCATTTACAAGTTGGGGATGCCTAGCCGGTTGTTCCCTTGTTGACTGCTGCCTACTTTCCGATTATTTTTCCTTTGATTCTGTTTGTTGATGTATAGCAATCTCGTACTCTTCATTATTATCACTGTCATCATCGTCATCGTCATTATCCTTATCGTGTAGCTCCTAGGCTCTTTTTTGGGTCGGGTATTCTTTTTCCCGTTATCTTTCCATCTCTCTTTACCTGAAGAAGAGTCGAACTGATCGATATTGTAATTCATATTTCTCAATATTAAGATGTACGATGATCGGAGAGCTAAGATTTTTTTTCTTGGAAATAATTTGGAGTTCGACTAAATTTCAGGGTTTCCTGTTTTATCAGTCTCATAAATGGATTTTTCAGCTGAGTAGGAGCAGGGTCGACTCTTAGAAAGTGCTCAAACGTTCAAATCTGTAGGGCGATAGTGCACCCGTAGATACTATATTGCCCATTTTTGCTGCTTCTCTTCTGACTATCGCTTTTGATATGCACTTAACTAAATTTTTATAAACTACCATCCCTCACAAAAATTCATTGAACTTTTCGAAGTTATCGACTAAGTTTAAGTACTGACTATTCACTTTCTGGTATGTATCCGAAAGTAAGAATGAGCATACGAGAAACAACAACAATAATTTCAAAAAATTATCGTTGGAGAGCTGGGTACTATCCACTATTTCTTCAATACGAGCTCTTTTAGCCGGCTGTCCCCAAAAGAATTTGTATCAAATGGTTTCTTCTTCTGGCACAACCACTTTCTCAAACTCAGGTTCTATTAACATGTTAAGGCCTAAAATCAATGGTATATCGAACTCCTGCAGTACTACTTTGGTGTTCTTCACCTTAAATACGTTATCTTAAACCCAGAAGCTCAAAATCGGGTCAATCAAGTTTCCAATAAATACCAATTTCTCAGAAATCCTAAATAGATGACTAAAAATTGATTTTTCTAGTATCTTCTTCCTCTTTTCGTTGCAATGCATGTAAAATTTTCTAACACTAGCCCCTGTACAGTTCTTGAAGGTCTTTAAAGACTTTGACATCTTAAAATCAATGAGTGAAAACTGCAAATAACATAAGAACAATTAAGTAACAAAAAAATGGCTTTTAAAATCGATTCGTTATTTTGACGATAACATGCCGCTACCTTAAGATAGCGGATGCTACTTTAAGATAGCGAAATGAAATCTTAAGATAGCGAACGCTACCTTAAGATAACGGCATGTTATCAACAGAATAGCGGGCTGTATGCGAAAGATTGCGGATTTGTAAATTTTATAAAAAGTAAAAACAAAATACCTGAAAATTATCTGTCGCTATGTTTCTACTTGATTGCCGCTTTCTTGCTGTTCTTTTGATTTTTACAACAGTTAAAGTTAAAAGTAAAATGTAAAATATGAAATAAAGTTTAAATATATAAAGGATTTTAAAAGATGAGTTTTTAAGACATTTTAGAGGCCAGTGCTAACGTGAAAACCGTTGGCGCTGACGTGGAAACGGCTTGACTTGGAGCTGACCTATTTTGCAAAGATTGAAATTATAAGACTATTTTTACAAATAAGCAAAATTATAAGGCCAACAATACAAATTTCCCTTTATCTTTTATAATATAGTTGAAAGGGGAAAGAGAGTATCGACAGGTGATGTCCCATTTATCGAACGGGTGATCATCAATTAATCTTTATCTTTATGGAAATACACATAGATTAGAAGGAAAATGGACTACCATATTTTATTTGGTACCATTATAAAGTATTGATCTCAATCAATCTATGAATTATCGGCATACCATCATACAATCATATTTTGATTTCATGTCGTACACATCCCAAAAGTGAATATCATGTTTGAGCATGATGTGTTTAGAGTTGTCACATAAAACATAAAATTGACCGTCCAATGGAAGGTCCATGATCTCAACATCCGTTGAATAAAAGATTGAGACGAAAAATGATCTTGATCATCAAATTAGATTTGTAAGTAGTCAATGCATGACAGCAAGAGGGGTTGGGATGAAGTCACAATTTCACAAGGTGTAAATAATGGTATCACTCCCATATGTGCCCGACCAATTCATTACAAGACGGGTCCATCTCATATGACACCGACACCATTTGTCATATAGTGGATTAATTGGTCTCATATGAGTCAGACTGATCTTATGTGAGATCTAAGGGCATATTTGTCTAACTTAAGTTGAATTTCAATACATGTTAAATAGCTCAAGTGGTGTCATTTTCCCTTGTGGAATCACAAGTCGTGGGTTTTAATCCCATGAACGCATGCTCTTGCTCTTTGTGCGGGTCCCCTCCCAATGTGGTGCACAAAAAGTGGATCCTCTATGCTTGCAAATTTGCACATGCACTATATATGAGCTATATATCCCGTATGACATCCTACAAAAAAGTATAATTAATGGTATAAGATAATTTCAACACCACTCTCCTGCCCGTTAAGCAATAGCTTAACTGGTATATCCTCTTCCCTTGTGTAAGTATAGGTTGTGGGTTCTAATCCTCACGCCTGCTCACGGCCTTTGTGCGCATGTAAGTTTGCACAAGCATTACATATGAGCATAGTGGCAAATTTTGTTTTTGGTAAATTTTTAGTGGGCGTCCTTTCGGTACGTTTTGGATTAATTTCCATACCTTTTAAAAAAAGTTCGGGAAAGTTTTGAGGAGTAAAAATATACAAAAAATATATGTAATGTAATATTATTAAAATATATACTAAATTACTAACATATTTAAAATAATAATTTTAAACATAAAAAATATCAAAATTTCTAAATTTTCGCCAAAAAATACTAAAACTACCAAAATTACTGAAAAATACCAAAATTTTGGTTTGACCCCTTTTCGACAATTGTCGAGATATTTTACCCAATTTCGGAGAAATTTGTCACCATGCATATGAGATGTCTATGTTGTATTGCATCCTTAAAGAAAAAAAAACCGAAAAAATAAGTCCTATTTAAAAGAACACGATTTTTTCCGTTCGAAAAAAAAAAATAAATCATGATTTTTCATGCTTTTTATTTTTCGATTATCTATTTTTCATGCTCTTTAGAAAAAGGAAAAGATCAGCAGCTGCTCTCTTGTACTCTTCCAAAGAGCAATGACAAACAGAGCCTTAATTTTTTCTTAGCAGTTGAACGAAAGAAAAGCACGAACTGGAATTCGAATCATCAAATCTACTTCATCGATTCTATGTAACGTTTCCAACTACGCTCTCGATCCATGCAATCGAAAGTGGAAAACCCCCATTCCTAGAATTTTTTTCCCAAGTATAGGTTTTCCTTTCAAGCAGCTGCTTCTTCTTCTTCTTCGAGTTGCCTGAACAAAGAAGGTCACTAATCGAGTTCTCGGTCTTCTAAAATCCATCCCGTTTGTCAATCCGTCAAAGGTACATTTTTTTTTAATAGGTCAATCCAATTCTTGACCATCGTTGTAATTCTGTTATCTATTAAATTGGCAGGTTTGTATGAGAGAATTGAATGAATGGAAGTATCTAACTTCTGAAATCATTCTATAATGCAGTTTGGTTTTTTGTTATTTTCTTCCCCTCAGTATATTCCTTTAAATATGCAAATTATAAGGTTGACATTGGAAAATCACTGTTGGAACACTATAACGAGGCCTGAATTATTCGGATGGAGTGGAGAATTGAAGAAGTTTTCAATCCCCCCTAACCTGGTTGCCACGACAGCCAACGGACCAGGTGTAAAGTCCCACATTGTGTAAGGACTCGTCATATCCTTGGGACAGCCTCCCCCTTACATGTAAGACGCATTTTGGGTGGGGAAGGCCCATATAAAAAGCAAAACCTTGAAGGGAAAGGGCTATTGTGGGACCATAGAAGGTTGATAGAACCAAATGGAGCCACCGAAAGAGGACAATATCTTGACATGTGGCGTCGGGGTGGTACATGTTGTCGCTTCAAGTGTGCCATAATTGTGTGCATTATGAATCAAAAATTAAAGAATTAAAGAATGCTAGGTTATACGGATGTTAACTTATGAAAGGGATATCAGCACATTGGGGCTAACACTGGCCTGCAAGATCAGGGCCAATTGTAGCAAGTTTTAAAAGTAAGTATTTCAAGATCGTCCACAGAGAATTTTGTCTAAACTGAGAGATAAACCTCCAGATCTGTGCTACCAGATCTGGCTCTATAATTATCTAAAAAAAAGAATAGATAAAAGAGAGTGTTGGATTGTGTCACATTTAACTATAAGCAAATAAAGAAAAGAACTAACTACATGATCCAGATCCGAGTTGGGGAGATGTTTAAAATAAGACAAATGGAGAAATAATAGCTTCATGTACTTTAGCCTCTGAATTTTAATGGAGAATCTGTAGTTCAACAGAGCAGATTCAATCTTCATCTGGCTACCAGCACAGATGTAAGAGAAATAAATCCGAATTAAGGAATAGGTTTAGACTTATGGCTATGATCATCTTAAATGGTCACAGATCATCCAATAGTTGTGGCCTATTCTTTAGTTCGTAATATGAACATCATCAGTAAATGTCTTTGCTAGAATTAGGTTACCAACGCTAATTCGCAGTGGTGATGAATTAAGGGAAGTTGCATGCGGATGAGTGAATCTAAAGAAGTCTAATGCACTAAGGTGAACATTCGTAACCCTCGACATGACTCCAATGGAGAAGACACAAATTCGAACCTTTTAAAATCCAAAATTACAATTACAGAACGGCTTCTTAGAGAGCCCTCGGACTTACATCTTGAATCCGAACTTGGAAGTACAAATCACTCACAATGGCTCTCAAAGGTAAACTACAAGAAGGATTACAGGGGTTCGGATAAGCTATCGACCGAATGAGAAAGAGATGAAAACTCTAAAATCTGGATACCCAAATTGGGCAAATGGTTATCGTCTATTTATAGTTTTCCTAAGCGGCTCAAATGTGTATCAACCAATCGAATTGGATAGATCTGTATCAACCAATAGAGTCGAGCACCGTGGATCCGGATCCTGCTCGTCAATCGTAATCGCTTGATCCTGGTTCACCAATCGAGGAAACAGAGGCATCAATTCATTATGCATTTCAAAGTTTGTTAGAGTTTCTGAAGTTCCCGCCAAGTAATTTCATCTTTGGGTGTTCACATGGGGTGGAATATGCCTTTGGTTCGTGTTAATCTTCCTAATGTCTCTGGGCTTTTCAATGCATTAGGGGCGTCACAGACATCGAATTGCCCTGTTAAAGAAGCTGCGAATCTCAAAATACCTTTTCGCGAGTTCAGGGCCTTTTCGCAAAGTTCAATGACTTCAAGCTCGCTCGCAGTTCAATCTTCTTTTCGAGGAGTGTTTTCTTCTTTTCGCAAAGTTCGAGGTTCTTTACGAAAAGTGCAAGTTCTTTGCGAAAAGAACTTTGTAGTGCATTTATCTGTTCGAAATGTTCCCTGCTTCTCTTACAGGTCTTTGCCTCTTCTATTTAGACCTTTCCACAGCTGATGAGGTTGTTTCTTCACTTCCTTCCTTTGGACTGACATGGATTGTCATCTTTTTGGCACTTTTGAGCTGCTTTTATGGTTAAGCGTGTCTTTATTGTTAGCTGCAACATAGGCACTTAAAATACTTATTTAGTTCTCTCAAGGGTCTATCAAGGCCCAGATTAAGGGGTGAAAAATGGTATTTTCCAGTTCTCAACAGTACACCAGGACACCCACCCACAACGAGAGGAAAGGAGACTAAGTCGGGAAAAACAGGTTATCCCATTCATTGAGGAAGAACAGATCCCCCATCTTGACTGCAACATGCCCAATCTCGATCTAACTCAGCAGCGAATCCCAACAGATTTAAGCACATATGAGTCTTACTTACCAAATTTCCTGAAGACCCTCTTGTTCCTCTCAAGCCAAATAGCCCAAAGCACGACTGTAATATCCCTGATATTTTGACCTAAATGCATTTACCTCGATAAGCGTGTCCGGAAAATTTTACGGGTTTTGTTAGACTTTTGGTTAGCTTTGTATTGGATGGGAATGATGGTAAAATAGTATTGTCAATAGATGTGTGTAAGTCATGAAAATGATAACTTACACACTAGGTTAGGTGTATGTGTTCAACATGAAATATTTTGCAAATTTAGAGGATAAGTTGTAAATAAAAATATCTAGATTTTTATTTAGAATTTTTATCTTATAAGAAAGAGAGAGTGCAAGAGAAGTTAGCTTCTCCCTCTCGTTGGAAATCAAACCCCTAAGGTTTTGCCTCATTGGATCCCAGATCTTGGAAGTTTTAGAGTTCCTCTCTCCATCTCAACCATTGATTAGAGTAGTGCCTAAATTCTGATCAGTTTGCATTATTGAAAGAGAAGAATGATGTGGAGAGGGTGAAAATCTGTGTGATCTTGTTGAGTGATGTGGCTGTAGCCACCCCTTTTTCTGGACTGATTTGAAGATCTAAAACCCTTGAGCTTGGAGATCTTTTCCGGACGTGAATCGGTTCAAAGAAAGCAACGGCTTAAACTACAAGAGGTAGACCTTTAAAACATCCTTTTATCTTTTGAATTCAATTTAGGTTTAGAATAGTATATGGTATGTTTAAAGGAGATATAAGGCTGGAGAATAGTATATGGTATTTGGAAATGAAGAAAAAGAATCCGGGCATGTTGAGTTAACAGCCACAGGGCCTGGAGAATTCGACTGTCGATTTGAAAATCGACTGTCGAAAATGGAAATCGATTGTCGAATTGAAAATCGACAGTCGAAATGAGAATTTTAGCGAGATGTAGTTCAAATTCGATGGTCGATTTAAAATCGACCATCAATTTGAAATCGATAATAGTCAATTCCGACTTTTGGCTTTTAAGAGTTTGGTTGGATTTTATTTTGTAAGCCTTTGGGTTGATTTTGGGTTCTATATTAACCGAGAGTGTTAATATATGTGAGTTTTGACTATGGGGAGTCCTTGAAGAGGACCTGTTTGTTCTTACCTTTGAAATTTCTTGGTTAAGGTAGGGAACCTAGTTATTATTTGCATGAATTTATAAGCATAAATGTTATAGACAAATTCTTTCGTATATAAAATTTGGAAATTGTTGCTACAGTATAATTAAAACTTTGAAAATATGACACAATCAAAATTTGTAAACCTTGTCATAAATAAGAATCTTTGGAAATCGTAACCTCACTAAATTTTGAATCGTAACCTCGCTTAAATTTTAATCGAACCTTGGAAAATCAGAATTATGGTATGACTAATAAGCTTTGATAGGTGTTAGCATTCGCATTTGATTTAGGGTGCATAAGTACGATGCCCTAGATTCTACCAACTGTGTTGTGAAACTTTGCAAGTTTCCCTCATAGCGTAGGGCTTGTTGCATTTTTGAAATGGGTTCATGAAACGATGGTCGTAGGGTCTTCCCATCGGTCCACGTGAATGCGCTTTCATGCTATAGGAAATTTGGGAGATAAAATTAAGTTATAAATTTAAGACAAGAACGCTAAATCGTAACATTTTGAACACTTTAGATTATATTATCGGTTTGACTCGAGATTAGAATCGAGATTTAATTTGAAAAGCATCATTGAAAAACCATATTTGATCCGATTCCGTCTTTTGAAAACCCTTACTTATAAAGAAATGCAAATAGATCTGTCTTCCTCTATTGAGCTTGGCTGTTAGCTCACCCTCGACTATACGCTATAAAATTTGACCGACCTTGGTCGAGGATCCGAAGGACTCCGATTATATTCCCGAGGAGGATTTGGACATACCAGCTGAGGAGTTCTTCCCGTGATCTTAGATTCTGTATTTTTTTTGGGTATTTTGTCTGGATATTATTTTGGATTGATGAGCCTTAGGCTATTATTTTTGATCTTTTGATATCACTCGAGGAACCATTATTGTGAACCTCTATTTTAGGTGATCGGATTGGCCATCACCGGTGGTTCCTTTTGGTTCCTCACAGTGATGTATCTAATTTTGTTATATGAAGCTTTTGTTTTTGGATTAACAATGTTGCCTCTGTCTTTAGACCTTTGTTTATGTTGCCGGCTTCTATTTGTTACGGCTTATTGAGAAATCAATAAGTTGATGAACCGGCCTTTCCTATACCTTAGGGATTGGAAAAGTCGGGTCGTCACAACGACGTAGACCATAATTTGCCATATGACCTCTTTAAAGTCCTGAAACTTCACTCCCCCACCGCTCGAGCATTGTATAGACTTTTAACCGGAAATACCCACTGAATGTTAAAAGCATTAAGGACTGTTCCTATAGCTTATTGGAGAAAGGGCAGTACAAAAGACTATGATTGATCGATTTCGTACCGTCATACAAAGAAGGCATCTATTGCGGATATTCACCCCCCATCTAATGAGTTGGTCAATGGTGAGAGTCCTGCCCAAAACAATCGACCAACTGAAAATTTTCATTTTGGGAGTATGGATCAAAATCTTGGTTTTTCAATACGTATCGTCCAGCCCCAAAACCGATACGTATCGGACGATACGTATTGGTTCCGGACGATACTTTCCAATTTCCCCCCCCAAAAAAAAAAATATAAAAACCAATAATTTGAAATTATCGTCCGATATGAACGATACATTGAACGATACGGACGATACGAACGATACATTGAACGATAATTTGACTGTTTTTTAAGGGGGGCGATAAAAACCCAATGTATCGTATCGTTCAAGTCCAAAACCGATACGTATCGTCCGATCGTATCGGTATCGGACGATATTTTGATCCATGTTTGGGAGGTACTTTAATTTTCCAAAACTTCAGCCAAGTGGGATTCCCCACAGGATGTGGTCTGATAGCATGGAGGTGATTGTAGATCGACTTCACTAGAAAATTTCCTTCGCATTCTTGTCCCAAATCCTGCAATCCTTGTTCACCATATTGGCCCTCATAGAGTGAAGCAGCCGAAAGTGGTTTATGAATTCGTCTATCTCGTCGTCCTCCAGGAGCCTTCTAGTGCTAACAGTCCACGTAGGCAGAGAGTTCCTCCACTCAGTAATATCCTCAATTTTAACTTCTTGCTGTGAGGCGATTCTGTAGATCTTCAGAAACGCATCTCTAAGCATAGTTTCACTAGCCCATCTTTCCTTCCATAATTCAATTTTTTTACCATCCCCCAACTGAACCTAAGGCAGTCCTTAAGCTCGGGAACAGTGGATTTGACTCCCTGCCACCTACCAGAATCGTTACGGCCATCAATATGAATATCCCATCCATTGTCCGCAACCCCATATTTAGCAGAAACCACTTGCCACCACAACTTATCTTTCTCTTTATTATCTCCTAGTCTCCAAAGCCACTTCCTGAGTAGGCCCTTGTTGATAATAGCAAGCTTCCTTATCCCCAACCCTCCTTGTTTCTTATCATTGCAGCATATGTCCTAGATGAAGTGATGAAATTTCTTGTTCTGCCCCCCTCCCTCCCTCCCAAAGAAAATCTCTAACAATCTTCTCGAGTTGGCGAATCACCTTCATCGACACTGTGAGCACAGACATTAAAAAATAGGGAGGGTTACAAAGGTGGTTTTGACACGAGTAAGTCTGCCACCATTGCTGGGCATCTTACTTTTCCAAGTTGCTAGTCTCTTTTGGAATTCGTGGACGACTGTTTCCCACATATGAGCTTTAAGTTTTCCCACTCCAAGGGGCAGGTTGAGGTAAGTAAAAGGTAACTTATCTTGCAGATATCTGACCCCGTTAACCAGATTCCTCAAGGTCCCTTGATTGACTTTAATCCCAACCATCTTAGACTTGTGGAAGTTAACTCTCTGACCCAAAAGGGCTTCATATGCAGACACGCAGGGAGGATATTAGTCACGACTTGAACCTCATTGCTGGTGGCAACACAAGAGCTTATGATGTTGTCGACATATTGAACATGGTTGACAAACAATCCATTATTAGGGATACGAAAGCTTGAGAAGAAGTTTAGGGTCACTCATCTATGAAGAAGCCTATGCAGAGCCTCCCCAACCATATTAAAGAGCATTGGTGAGAGCCAACGTTGTTAAATGCGATCGCGTATGCGAATATGTAGTTGCATATGCCATACTGGCATATGCGATCCAATGCAGTATGCGATCGCATACCGCTCCAACGGTCATAAATATAATCGTTTGTTTTTTCCCTGAAATTGGGGGCCCCTCTACCTCTATAAATAGAAGGGCTTTCTTCCTCCATTCACCAGAACTCACTTAGAATCTCTCTCTCTCTCTCTTGAAGATCATTCTATTTCCAATCTCTCTCTCTTTCTCATTTTTTTAAGTTCTATTCTTCTTCAAGCGAGAAGGGGGAGTCCCTTTCACTTCTCCACTAACACTTTATAGTTCCCTCCAAAGCTCCTATTATCCTTCCTCCATCTTCAAGCAAAAATAGAAGCATCAAATCAAGATCCAAAAATCAAGATTGAAGCTTTTTCTTTTGTGTGGGAGGTTTGAGTATTTAATTTTAGTTTTTATTTTTAATTTTACATCAAGTCATCCATCATTTTTTAGCTTTTTAAATTTATATTATTATTATTATGTCTTCGTCCACGTCAAATGATCCTTTTAGACTGAGGTTTAACGATCTAGGTTGGAAGTACGTATATTATAGAAGTCCTATGGAGAAGACCAAGATCCAATGTACCTTGTGTCCCTATGTTAGCATAGCTGGAATAGCGCGACACAAGCAACGCATGGCTCACCAAGCCAGATCGACTGTTAAAGCATGTCCAAATGTAACTCCCGAGATTGTAAGGGAGATTTATAATGGAATGCTTAGATTTCAAGGACGAAATATAATGGTGATGTAATTTTAGGAGACTACCGGGCCAACATGATCATTATGAGGAGGAGGATGATAGATCCACTCCCTCCACTACTTCTGTAGTAGTAAACCATCAGCTCCACCTCGTAAAAGAGCTTGTGGTAGTGGTAGAGGTGGTATAAAATTTTTTTTCTCATATAGCCCACATCCCGAGGATGTGGTTGATGCAAGAGACAAAGGTGGACCGGTTCGAAGTATTATAGAAAATCAGTTTAAAGATAAAGATAGACCCACAACTATTCCATATGTGGCTAAGTGGATGTACCAAGTTGGTATTGCCTTCAATACCGTTAAATTAAAGAGCTTTCGAGTTATGGTTGAAGCTCTAGGACAATTTGGTCTGGTACTTAAACCGCCCTCATATCATGAAATAAGACACTTGTCTTAAAAAAGAGGTCCAAGTGACCAATAATTTTCTATCCGAATATAGAGAAGATCGGAAAACATATGGTTGCATAGTTATGGCTGATGGAATGATGGATAGGGTCGGTAGGCACTAATTAATTTTTTGGTTAATTGCCCTACCGGTACTATGTTCCTAAAGTCGGTGGACGCCTCGGCCGAATCCCTCATGGCCGAATATATCTTTGGCCTTCTTGATAAAGTTGTGGAAGCAAGGGTCAAAATCTCGCTATTCCGATACGTATCGTCCGAGCTCCAAACCGATACGTATCGGACGATACGTATCGGAATAGTAACTTACCAGACGATACATTGAATGTACCGTATCGTCCTAGTCCAATACCGATACGTATCGTCCGATACCGTATCGGACGATTCCATGTGTGGAAGAGGTTGGAGAAGAGCATGTTGTCCAAGTTTATACGGACAATGCCGCGAATTACGTGACCACGGGTAGGCATCTTAAGCGGCCCGCATATATTGGACCTCATGTACAGCCCATTGTCTTGACTTAATTTTAGAAGACATAGGCAAAGTCCACATTAAGATTGTAGCTAAGGCTAGGAGAATAGTTTTTTTCTTTTATAAGCGTGCCCAACTACTCCACTATATGCTCAAAACATTGGGTGAAAACATTTTACGACCTCCGGTCATCCGCTTTGTTATGGCCTTCTTAATCGTACAAAGCTTATATAGTAAAAGAAAACAACTACGTAGCTTTGTAACGGGAGCCAAATGGAGGAATAGGTCATGGGCTAAGCAGAATGAGGGAAAGTGTGTGGCCCAAATCGTACTTACACCAACGTTTTAAAGTGGTGTTACACAAATACTAAGAGACTTCTAATCATTCGTAGAAGTACTATGATTTGTTGATAGTGATGAAAAGCCCCCTATGAGCTATATTTATAGTTTTATAGAGAAAATTAAATCAAATAATAATCAAAAGTCCGACTCTATCAACCTATTTGAGATATAATAAATAAGAGATTGGGTAACCAAATGTCATCCCCATTATATTTGGCTGCATACATCCTAAATCCTGCGGTATAGTTTTCAAGTACCGATTGGGATGACGCAGATGCAACACACAATCGCTTTTCTTGATGTGTTAGAGAGAATAGTTTTAGATAAAAATGACCAAGATAGGATAAGTAACCTATTGGAGCGCTACAAGAAGTCGTTGGGGATGTTTGGAAGGGATATCGTCATCCGACATAGGAAGACAAAAATACTGAGTAAGTGCCTAAAGTGTAAATGCAATCCTTATTCATTTTAAGGCTTTAACCTTTTGAAGTGATAACTAATTTATTCAAATCAATGTGTAGCTGATTGGTGGGCCTCTTATGGAGTGGATCCAAACAGTAAAGATCCGTCTTTGAAGAAATTGACCATAAGAGTACTAGGCTTTATTTGTTTGGCATCAACATGTGAGTATAATTGGAGCTCATTCAAGATGGTAAATGTCCTTTTTTTTATACGGATAAGTGTCTTGTTAATTGTTATACTTATATAAATTTTAGATTAAATGCTAACATATTTTTAATGTCTTTGTCTTAAATAGATTCATACAAAGAAGAGAAATAGACTTGAGCAATCCAAACTCAATGATTTGATCGTCGTGCAATACAACCAAAAGCTTCGAAAATGTCTTCTTAAAGCAAGAGAAAATCCGGACACAATGATCCAATTTCAAATGACGACTAGCTCGCCAATGTTCCTTGGATGGAGGATGCAAGGATGAGCGAGTCTTCGAGGGTGAAGATCTTACATGGGATCAAGTCGGGGAGGCCTCTTTTGGTAGAGAAGGAGAAAACCCTACTCGACGTAGCAGATAGGTGGGAAGAAATGAAGAAGATGAAATCCAAGAAGAAGAGGATCCGGAGGATAAAGACTCCATCTTGGTGAGATCGGATGAAGAAGAAACATAAGAATACATTGAAGAAGGTGATGATTCGGAGCTCAAATAGTTTGTAGGAGAACCCTACCTTCTGTGACCCGTTCGACACTCGCAATTTCTTTTCCGTCGATGAGTCCTGAAATTTGCACTCGAATTCCTTTTGATGACAATGCTAGTAATGATGATGACCATGCCGGAGGTGGAGCTGATCAAGTGCCACAATGTGTTAGAGAGCAATGCGTAGAGTACGTGGTCGGAGGACAATACAACACGTATAATGTAATTTTCAAGTTTTCATATAGTTAATGTAATTTTTTTTGTTATTTCTGTTAATAAAATGGAAGTTTATTACCTTTATTGAATGAGTTTTTTTTGTATTACGAAGACCACAATGTATGTATTTTACTTGTAAAACCTTCTTATATTTTTTCAGTTTTTTTGGAATTTTTTTTTGAATTAAAAAATAAAATAAAATTCGAAATTCAATATGCCATCACATATACGATTATGTGAATCGCATATGCGAGGGCTCAATGAATTGCTTATCATAGCATATGCAATTTCACAACAATGGTGAGAGCTGATTCCCCTATCCGAGGCATCTAGAACTACTGAAATACCCAATTGGATGTCCATTGATAAGAACTGAGAACCTAGCAGAAGCGTAGTAGCCCCTTATCCAATTCCAGCACATTTCCCCAAAGCCCATTCTCCCCATTAAGTATTGAAAAAAATTCCAGTCCACTAGATCGTAAGCCTTTTCCATGTCGATTTTGAAGATCAATCTGGAGTCCCTTCTTTTATAAACAGAATGCATCGCTTCATCAGCGGGATGAAAGCTCCTTGAGGGCTGGAGATGACATCCCCGATAATCCTCTGGAGTCTGTCCATTGATAAGAACTGAGAACCTAGCAGAAGCGTAGTAGCCCCTTATCCAATTCCAGCACATTTCCCCAAAGCCCATTCTCCCCATTAAGTATTGAAGAAAATTCCAGTCCACTAGATCGTAAGCCTTTTCCATGTCGATTTTGAAGATCAATCTGGAGTCCCTTCTTTTATAAACAGAATGCATCGCTTCATCAGCGGGATGAAAGCTCCTTGAGGGCTGGAGATGACATCCCCGATAATCCTCTCGAGTCTGTTGACGATTATCTTAGCAATAATCTTGTGAGAACAACTCAACAAGCTGATCAGCGTAAAGTCCCTTACATTTTCAGCCGCTTCGACCTTTAGAATGAGTGCGATAAAGGTGGAATTCATGCTTTTATACACTCTATCAGTATGATAGAACTCCTTCAAGAAGGCCAACAAATCCGTCTTAATAACCTCCCAAAAACTGTGGAAGAACTCCATTGTGAAGCCGCCAGGTCTAGGTGCCTTGATTTTGCCTGATTTTAATACGATCTCTTTCACCTCTTCGTCAAATTCTCTCTCCAACTCCATGACTTGGCTTACCAAAATAGAGTTGAAAGTCAGCCCATCCAGTGCTGGCCTTAAAAATCCTTCACTTTTGTATAAGTTCTCGTAAAAGCGAACCACTTGGCCAGAAATAGAAGCCACATTGGTGTATCTGACCCCATCCACTTCCAAACTGGTAATGCAGTTCCTTTTCCTGCGACCATTAGCAATCGTGTGAAAGAACTTGGTATTCCCATCTCCCTCTTGAAGCCAATGTGCCTTAGATTTTTTCTCCCACAAAACCTCCTCGCTGACGCATTTCTGATTGAAGGCCATTTTGAGTGCCATCCGGATGCCCCTTTCTTTTCTTGTGAGTTTGTGTTCTTCTTCAAGTACGTCGGAGGTACCGATTTCAGTGAGGATGTGTTCTTTGATCTTCGAGACATTTCCAAACCCCTCCTTGTTCCAGCTTTTAATTTTCATTTTTAAGTTTTTAATTTTGGAGGATAGGATGTACGTCGCTGTCCCCGTAATCCTATCCTTATTCCAGCATCTCGACACTCTATTCCTGAAATCTTCCTTAGAGAGCCAGATGTTCTCGAAACGAAAGGGCATACATCCCTCCCCCCTAGTATTCTCGGTGTTCAAAATAATGAGGCTGTGATTCGAAACCATAGCCAGCCAACACTCCACCTCAGCATTGGAATAGATATCCATCCATTCCATTGAGCAGAGGAACCTATCAATCTTGCATAAAATGGGCTCCTCCTGCCCGTTAGTCCAAGTGAATCTGCCCCCTTCATCCCAAGATCGATGAGGGTAGAGTAGGATATGAAATCTCCAAATTGCTCTGTAGATCTTCTATCGATCCTACCCCGTGCTTTCAGAGGAGGATAGCAGGGCGTTGAATCCCCCTCCGATATACCATGCGTCCTGTTCTTCCTATCGCTGAGGTGAGCAGAGGCCGAGAAACAACCCACTTCAGAGTCAAGTTTCTGAAAATGGTTTTGGTTCCAAGCAAGCAGAATCCCTCCTGCCGTCCCGATAGCTCCCAAGCAGTCCCATTTCCTATCACGCCCTCCCATTACCGATCTCACCCTCGTATCAGAGACGTCATCCCACTTGGTTTCCTGGAGTTGAAGAAGTTTAATTGATTTTTTAATTTTATGAAATGCTGTCAGAGATTTTTAAGGATTGCAGGTCCTGTTGATCACACTATTCAACCGTAATTGACAAAAGAATCGTATGATTTAAATGAAATTTCACCTCTTAGGATTAGATGTTGCCCCTGAATCCTTTTCAAAGAAATTCTATGAACATTTATCGAATTCTCTCATTCATGATCTGATTCTCTAAGGATTCACTTAAATACTACCATTGAATGGGAATGGTTATGGCATTTTTGGGAAGAACTTTAACACACATTTATATATATATTTTTTGTATATTTTTTCTTTGAAGTCATTTAGAACCTTGTCAACCCCAAAATTATCTGCCGCCCCATCATTTAGCTCTTTGGGGTGAGATATATGACTGTTGGCCTTCTGCAAATCTGTGAACCTTACATGAAAGGTACTCCAAGACATACTTCTCCATTTAATGGATTGGAGTCTGCTCTTCCTATATGTTCCAAATCGATAGATGAAAGTTTTGTTTCATATTATGGGAATTTGGTGGAGTGAAAGGAGTAAAAATTGTAAGTCCTTAGAAACGCAAACTGTCACTACATGAAAAGTTATAGTTTCTTTATATAATAGAAACTTAAGGGCCAGTTTGAACATCTTCAATCGAAAATTGCAATAGGCCTTGGTATTCAACGTCTGCATTGGACTATGCAATAACTGCTTGGTATTCAACTTCGTTAAAAGTGCAATGATTGGAAATGGGCCTCCTACCAGTAGAAGAAGCATCCGTATATGTATATGAATAAATTGAAACTTGAAAATTATTCATCAGAAAATAAAAAAATTGAAACTTGAAAATGCCCATTTTTTGTATGCAAAATGCCTTGTCCTGTGGAAGACTTTAGATATCTTAGAATGTGACATACAACTTCAGACATGGCTCCACTTCCAAACCTTTTTTGTTGTTGCAAAAAATAGGGGAATCAATGTTTTGGGATCAAATTACCAGTTGCTTAATCAGTAATCATCAGTTGGCCAGAAACCATGATTTCCAAAATGAGGATGTCATCAACTAAATAATGGCAGTATCTGCATTTCAGTAGCAAGCCAAATGGGTCCTTTGTGTTCCTAATGAGTCATCTCAAGTTGATTTTGCATACCTTAAAAATCATGTTTTTTTTTTCACTTTCTTTTTTCTACAAATATAATGCTGTAGACTGGACACATGAAAAAAAAAACTCTTCAGATTAACTTGAGTGAATCCATTTAAGTTTGTGAAGTTGACTCCATATATAGCTTTATATTACTTGCACACTAAAATTTTCATCACTCAATTTATGGTGGTTCCATATGACATGTCTGCTAGTGTCAACAAGCAACAAGATTACGGTTATGGAAGTGAGCTTAGTTATGAGAGCAAAAGGCTCCACAATTTTTTCTGTACTCTTTAACAGCTAACAATTATCCCATTGATTATACGCTTCAAAGTGTGTATCCATTAATATCTGCCCACACAGTTTTCTGGTAACTTTATCTCCGATTTAGGGCTAGTAATAACTTCTTGCAGACCCGGGAGTACTTTAGTGGGGGAGATTGTAGAAATGTATGCCCTATGGGAAGGGGATAGAATTATCTAGGTAACTAGCTGAGTGATTGAGCTGTATGATAAATTTTTTCTTTTCACAATGCAATGCAACATGAAGATGAGAAGATAAAACAAAAGGTTATTGAAATTGAATATAAAAACAACTAGGAGAGTGTCTGGCTTTGAGGAAATGACATCAGGTTGCAGGTTTAGTGAATTGTGCCTCCTACCATAAGTTAACTTTTGGAGTTTTATGCTATAGGTTGGATAAGAAAGGAGAACGTGAGCACCACACTGTCAGGGACAATGGGAAACATGATACATTTTGTCAACCTCTTGATTCTCCCCTTGATAAAATACAGGTTTTCAAAAAGTAGCCCCATCATAAGAATATAAGGGTTAATTTTGAAGAAATTAGCATTCTAGACGCAAACTTCCATTTCGGTTAGGCTCAAAATACTTCTGCATTTTTTGAGAACCAAAATAACTAAGGAAAATATTACCAAAAAATAAACCAATGAAATTATGTTTCATAGTGTGTTATCATCAAATTTATGTGTATTAAGACCAAGTTCTTGAGCAAAACAAGCCCCCAAAAAATTCTAGGACTAATAGAAGACTGGGGGATATAATGCTTCAAAACTTGAAACAATGATTTTCACACAAGAGTATGCCATGGCATAGAATTGATTAAAGAAAAAGCAGCATCATAGCTTCAATAACAATAGATTTAGGAAATTTATTGCTTTTGTTGTTTATAAATTATCAAATTAACTTTAGCCGTTCCATTTAGGGCTTTAGCCTGCATTAAATAAAAGATAATTAACAAAAGACGACTAAAATTTTCGGTTTTCTTATCTAAACAGCCAATCACAAATTAGCATGCGAATCTCTCTTTTCTATGGTTTAACTAAGTCAAAACTTCAAGATTTTTGGACTCTTGAGATGCTCTGGCCAATCAAAAATACCCTGCAGGTTATTTTCTTCTCAAATCACATGCTATCACGTGACAATTTAAGTGGGTTCCCCCCTTATGTGTCCAACAATATCTGCTGGATCTCTCCCCCTCTTGGGCACCAAAATAGCCCACTTTGATACCCAGTCCACTTAATAAGTCCCAGGTCTAGTTTTCAGACCAGTTACTTGTGGACTGTGAAGCAATTCTGAAATAGGATTTGCGACAGGTATCTTCTAGGCAAGTCTCGAGGCTCTTCTGGATCTTTAAAGTTCTATACAATGTTTCTATGTAGCTTCTCCGAAAAATCCCTTTTCTCTCCTATATTCTGGGTTGTTAATTAGTCGTTTACTTCGCAAGCCCCTTTTGAAGCTTTTATACATAATCAGCAACCTGCTCAACAACCTCATATTCTCGCAGTCCTGAACCTTGACTTCTTAGCTACAATAACTTTCCCCCTTCTATTCTTCTTCTTTAACTTTTAATTTACATCATTCTCCCCCAGTTGAGAGAAACTCGTCCTAGAGTTTTGCTTGAAGAAGCTCTCTCTTGACTGGAACCTGGCGATCACTTTTCTTCCATCCAGTGATTAATGTGGAATAATTGCGAATCTCTTTGATATGCGGTGTGGTATCACATAGAGGCAAGAATGTGACATTTCCGCCGTCTTTGGTGAAGATGTAGGTGTTCTTCCCTTCGTGAAATGTAACATTGCGATCGTATTGTTGTGGATGTCCCAGAAAGATGTGACATGCATTCATGGGAATTATGTCACGACACACGTCATTGCTATATGTAGTTCTCATAGAAAACTAAACCAAACACCACTTCTTTATTGTACTCTCTCCATTCTTGAACCATGCAACCTTATATGGTTCATTTGATCTTCTCTACTAGTAATTTCAATCTCTATTATCGGTAGTTTCTTTTTTGATATGATGGTAGACAATTTCCCTCCTGACAGATACGTCGTTTAGAAAATATTATGGCACAACCATCTCTTAATATCATCATTTTTTGTTGACATTTCTCAAGATGTTACCAATGATTCCTCATAGGTATCCCCTTCAGCCCAGATTTCTTCCACACCATTTCTCCAACAAATGAACAATACATGTTGTTAGGGACTAAATACAAAGCTCTCAAACCAAACCCAAACATGGGACAATTGCACACCCTCAAGAAAAAACATAAAAAATAAAATAATCAGCCCCAATAATAAACTAAAACTTGGTTTAATCAAGCTTGATAACCCTGAAAATTAAAAAAAGGTTGACAGCTCCTTGATGTGCCCAATCTTCAAGCAACAGCAATTTGAGACAACAGATTTCACTGCAAAACGGATTGATTGGATTGGTGTAAATCTATGTAGAAAAAGACGCATTAGTGGATATGGTTAGAATAATCCCACATTGCCTGTGGCTTGGAGGTCTTGAGCTATATATAATCTGGGCACTCCTCAGCTTGCAAGTCGGTTTTGTGAGGTTGATTTAGGCCCATGGAATTCCAAATGGTATCAGAGCAGGTATTTCTCCACTCTACGTCACCCAATTCAATTGTCCACGTGATTTGGCTTGGCTCAATCTCGGCAACACGTGTGGGAGCATGTTAGAATAGTCCCACATTGCCTGTGGTCTTGGAGGTCTTGAGCTATATATAATGTGGGCACTCCTCACCTTACACGCCGGTTTTGCGAGGTTGAGTTAGGCCCATGGTTCTTATCATGGTATTTGAGCAGGTATTTCTCCACTCTCCACATCACCCAATTCAATTGTCCACGTGATTGGGCTTGGCTCAATCCCGCCAACACGTGCGGGTGCGTGTTAGAATAGTCTCACATTGTCTGTGGGCTTGGAGGTCTTGAGCTATATATAATGTGGGCACTCCTCACCTTACAAGCCGGTTTTGTGAGGTTGAGTTGGGCCCATGGGTTTCTCTACATGGTATCAGAGCAAGTACCACAGGGATGTAGAGAAACACGTTATACGTGAGGGGGCGTGAATGATAGTCCAACATTGCCTGTGGGCTGGAAGCCTTGGGCTATATATAACCTGCGAAATCCTCACCTTACAAGCCGGTTTTGTGAGGTTGAGTTAGGCTCATGAAATTCTATAGATATAATGGATAGCCATAAGCTTTGATGGTGTTAGGCATCATCACGATAATTTTGCTCTATTTCTTTTATTTTTTTGATCAGTAAATGGGGTTACAAGAAAAGCATCCATGGAGAAATTTCATTAAGGTTGAAATAAAGGGATGGTACAAATATACAAGCTGCTAGGCAATGAAGAAATGAACAAGAGAGTGGAATAAAAACGACATTCCAGCTTTGCGCAATCCAACGATTGTCATCCGATTCATGATCATTCAAGGTGTGGCCTTCAAATCGATATTCTATATCAGCAGAGATCGGCAAGAGAATAATCTTTTAATGAGTGTTGATCCCTTCAAAGATACGCATATTCCTCTCATGCCAAATATGCCAAATTGCTGCCGCAAAACAAGAACGTTTAAAATCATGCAGCGACTAGCTACGAAGGATTTTCACCAAAAGAATGAAATTCCCTTGATTCTTTTGCCGGAGGCCGATTTTTGAAGGCCGCATAATTCACATCTGATAAAGCAGTAATCACCGATCTCATATTGACTGCCCAAGGATAGACTTCTAACAAAGCACACAATTAGAGGGAAGTTGATATCTATGCTTCATTAAATTATCAAGGGTATGTGATCTATTATCGTACTCCTAAACATCCTATTTCTTTTACTAAAAAACAAACTTCAAAAAGTTGTTTCCTTAAACCCTACATTTTAGTATTATAATACATATTTCTATGTGTGTTGATGCTCGGGCACTTGTCTAGACTCCTTGGAGAGCACCTAGGCACTTTTGAGAGGGCTCAGTGCTTGCGTTGCCTTGTGATCTTGTCACCTTGATCTTCCATGGATTAGCTCTGATTACATTGTGATGGGGAACGCCAAGTTTAGGATCCTTGGATTTTGGGCAACAACAGATTTTCGGAGTCAGAAGAAGCGTAGAGGCCCGAGCACCGTAGCCTCAAAGGAGAAACGGATACAAACCGCGAGGAGAACAGTGCCGCAGCGAGCCCTCGCTCGAGTGATCACTTAAACTCGCTCGAGCGAGCCCTCGCGCGAACGATTATAATCCTTGCTCGCGCGAGCTACAGTGACGGAATTTTATGTCAAACTTCTTTTTTGTGTTTTATTAGTATTAGAACTCTTTTATTTCGAATTTTATTTTGGTGGCCTATATAAAGGGGCTTGTAAAGACTTTTAGTTAGTTTTTGATCATTGAATGAAAGAGAGTTGCTTTTGTGCAAACCCTAGAGAGCTTGTGAAAAGTTTTCAACCGAGGGAGTGAATCCTTCAAACCCTTGAGTGAGTAATCGTTTTTCGTGCGACTTGGTGCGAAACCGACGTACAGCCGTGGTGTGAAGCTTCGGAAAATCCTTGATGTGAAGCCTTGGAATCTATCATTTTATTTCTTCTTTTCTCTCGTTATTGTCAAGTATTATTTTTCCTTAATTCCGTTGATAAAATCAAAATCTCTGAGGAGTCAAGAGACGATATTGCGATTATCGATTGATGCCTTAAACTAGAACGAATCTCGAGTTCTCTCATCGGAGCCGTTTTTCTAGATCGGAAAAATTTTACGCATGCAACGCTAAAACGGACTAATCTAATTGTTTTATTAATTTCTTTGAATTAATTTTATGTGTTGCTTGATTTTGAATATTTCCGCTATTCAATTCATTCTAAAATGATCCCAAATTCGCATGTTAGGGTTTTAGCATTTGTCCCGCGTCACATTGGTTGATAAATGCTACAACTGTGCGATGGAATGTTTATTTATTTACTTCAGTCAATCTTATTTTATGTTACTGACACTCCAAACTAGGGCCACATCACGTGTCAATACATAAAGCATGCGTCAACCAATTAACTGGGTCTTTTCTGCATTTACTATTTGTTATGAACATTTTTTTGTGGTCATTAACTCACTGCAGTCATTAACTGGGTCTTATTTGTGACTATATACGTCATTAAATGGCATATTGTATATAATGTATACTACTCCGTATTTGATACTAATGTATTATAAAATCAAATATTATGGTTGAATTATACATTTTAATATTTACTGAATTTATCTGTTGTATTGCAAAAATTTCAATTGGATCCCATAGTTTTTTTTTTGAATGATTTGATTATCTAATTATGGAATTGTTTTATGCCCTTTCCAAGTTCACATTTTCTATTTGTCACTTTGTATCTGTGTTGTGTTTTATACTGACACATGTCCTTCGGACAACTAAAATCTTATTCAGTCATAAGCGCATCTGACCTGTGTGCCTGCACACTCGATACACACCAAACGAGGGACGGAAATAAAGACCGAGTCCCTGGGTAGTATTATGTGTGGAGCTCTAAATTCATACATGGAAAGCTTTAGGTTCTTAATTAGGAAATTCCAACTCATCCTATGGCTAACTGCTTATGTTCCCAGATATAAGCGTTGATCCAGATAGGGAACTGGATATCAGCAGTGGAATACTGCAGCACTTCCCAAATCCATGGTACACTCCGTTATATTAATATTATACTTAAGATGTATACTTTTTATTCTCTCTACAGTCAGATACCCTTCAAACTATAAACTGCCATTTACTTTCGGCTGATATTACTGCCACAACTTTATGTTACAGCCACCTCACTTAGGCAAATTTTAAATCCATTGACTGTTTTGAGTCAAATGATGGAGATCATTTTTGGTCTCAATCTTCCACACAATATATCATGAGATCATGGGCCTACCATCAGATGGTCAGATGTTGATTCCACATGGCACACATCCCAAAAAGTGAACGTGAATCACATTTGATGGTACGCCATGATCACGTTCAACTTTTGAGATGTGTGCCACGTGTAATCAACATCTGACCGTCTGATGGTAGACTCATGATCTAAAGGTCTATTGAGTGGAAGATTAAGACAAAAGAAAGGTTTCCAACGTCTAATTCAAAGCAGTCAACATTTTTTACTTTGACAAGATGAGGTGGCAGGAACATAAAGTGGGATGGCTGTAACACCAGCCTTATTTTTTTACAGGGACAGTAAGTAAATTCTTTTGGAGTTCAGAAAATAATGAACTCAGAATACTAAAAGAACGAAAAATAATACAAGAACTTCATACCTCATGCAAGTATTCCATATCGGTACTGGTAGCTTAGTGTGCCAACATACCCTATGTACATACAAATAAATGTGATTTCAGCTAACGAAGTTAATAATGAACTATACCCTAACATTGTGACCGTTAGCCTTCAGCTTCTGTGGCTGCCTGCTAATGTGGCGTGCAAGTTGCAAGAGAGCATGTATCATATACTTGCAGTCTATGGGTGAGGCAATTTATATATGATACTTGGTAATTTACAGGTGAGGCGAATTTGCTGTGGACATCCCCAGCAGTGAAGCGGACAAGATTTCAACCACATCTCATCTCATCTCATCAACTACATCGCTGGCCATCCACAAGCCAAATAAGACTGTCAATCTTTCGAGGTGCACACTTGGACAACTTTATGGATTTTCTTCGTAATAATATTATCCTAGATTATTGAAGCATACTTTTTGGCCGAATCTTGGCTTTTTTGTCAAGTTCAAACCTCTCACAAAATTTGGAAATATGCAAGCATTTGTTGGATGCATACATGCATTTGTAATCTCAAATACTTACTGCTTATGTAAGTGCAAAGTGCAAGCATAAGCCGACGTCTAGTTATTTCTCTGAGTTTCACTATTGATATTTTAAGGAGTGATTCTATGGTGATGTGCACCTCAATATTATGGTGGTTACTCATTCACCATTAGATGAAATTGTATCAGTGATGAGCTGTCAACCTACAAAATCTGCACTGCATCAGTGTGCGACCACCATTCTGCTGGCAATCAATGTCCAACGGTGCATACATAACCTTTATATTACACTGGTGACGAGCACCGTAGGATCTTTATCATCTGTAGGATCTTTGTCATATTTTTGTGGACCAGTTTATTCATACCCCAGCTTCCTAACATTTTCTTCTGTGCTGCATAATTTTCATATTTCCTTATCTTTAGAGTGAACTCCCATTTTTCTGAAGTTTAGTTGATTTTGGGAGAAAATTTTAATCTAGAAATAAATACGTACGCCATGCGTGTGATACTTCCTCCATGGATTGCTCTACTTCCTACATAAATTGGTGTGCATGCCTCCACAGGTCCTCAGATATTGTATTTGAATTTTGCAGAAATTTGCAGGCAGCACCATACCATTTGTCTGCCCTTAATCCTTTTCTGGGTTAGTTTATCCCTTGATTTATCCAAAGAAATGCCACTGTATTTTTCAGTATTCTACTCTTTCCTCTATTTTCTGTAGGTTCCATGCGATAGCAACAGGGCACAATTTCCATAGGAGCCATCCCATGTAGAAAACTGTGAACCTTAAACCAACCTTAATCCCATTGCCAGCCTAAAATGGGTCCAACCGCCGTTGTTTGGATTCTATTGTGCACAGACATTTTGATGGAACCTGGGGCCTGCCCAATTTGGCTATGTTAGAGTGTATTTGTAGCGATACCAGGTGGTCTTAAAGAGACTGCCAACTTGTAGCAGACCATAGGTTGGCTAAGATTAGAATTTAGAAGAGCATGCATTGTGTTCCACCCAACTTATAGGCTAACCCTTGTAGTAATCCTCCACAAGATCCCAGGTGTTGGTACTTTGTTAACGAAGATTTGATAGCTAACCAAGGCGGTCTCACCGGGTTTCAATTTTAAAGTTATTATGGTTCAATGGATGATTATGAGCAGTGATTATGTCAAAACGACTAAAGGAAGAGAGATTTTCTCCAACACAAAGCGTTTTCGAATCTCTTGCTCCAGGTATTCTGTCATGGCCTACATAGGTTGTTTCTACCTATGGCGATATTCGAAGGTTTTGTCGGTTCTAGGTTGGGACTAACAACCTCCAAATAGATCTGATTCCCCGAGTGTGAGTCAGTCTCTGCAATTGCCCCACTCAATGTCAAAAACACTTTTTGGGGTGACTGATTCACTCACCTCTGAAACTGAGATGACTCTCCGAGTCAAAAAACAATGGCTACAGATGCCTCACGCCCAAATTTAGACCATAACCTTGCCACCTGCTGTGCTTCCATTGCCTTGTGGTCCTGTGTAGTTTGCTGTAGTAATACTTGGAATTGCCATCACATCTCTCTCTCTCTCTCTCTCTCTCTCTCTCTAGTTGGATGTCCGTTGACCGAGTTCTCCAAGAATCCTCATCTTTGCCAATCATATCAGAAATTGGGTATAACAGCCTTCGAAGTTCAAAATTGTGTCGTTTACTTCCCAAAATGCCTCAATCTTCAAGTTAGGAAAGAGCAAAAGGAGGAGCTGATATTATTAGGTACCCGACCGAGTGCCACCAATGGCACTCGGGTCAATCTCCTTTTGTCCAAATGGTCAAGCCTCAGGAGCCACACTGCTATTTCTGTGCACACAAATCAGTGAAAATTCACTTTTTTTGACTTTTCAGCAATTTGGCACTCAAAGTTATCAGCACACTAACCAACCTTGTTGGTTTGAGATTTACCCGGGTGCCAAGGTTGAATACCTTATAGTCTTATACCAAGTCAAAAGAGAGATACGAGGTGGAAAACATTTAGGTAGAGAGTTGGTATTAGGTGCCCAAGTTGTGCACCAAGGGCGGTGCATGGGCCTATCTCCTGCGCCAAACTGCTCAAACACCAGGCAAATCAGTGAAAGTGCATTTTTGACCTTCTTTCACTCATTTGGAGCTGAAAAATGTCTGCATTTCTTGAGATTGAGGGTATTTGAATGGGTCGGGCATTCAGTGCTAACTCTTAGGTAAAGGGTAGTGGTCAGGTTCATTCGGCTGAACGTGGTAAAAGTAGGTTTCCGAGTTGAAAACAGGGAGAAGAGGAGACTAGCAGAAATGATAGTGAAGAGTTTTCTCTTTCTCGCAAAATGATCCTAATTACTGTAAGGGCAAGTGATAAATTTATTAAAAAGGTATTGAAATTTTCGTTGAAATGGGAGTGCCAAAACTTTCGGTGAAATTTCTCTTATTTTGGTGAATTGCTGAAAGTTTCATTCTGAGTTTCTAAAATTCTCCGAAACTTCGTTAGAATTTTAGAATGTTATAACTTATGGTTAGATTCACGGGTTAATTATATTTTCTATTATCTCTTTGTAATATTCTTTTTATGGTTGTCTATTTGTAAATTGTAATACATGCAAGTAGTGAATTATATGATGCACCTATTTTTTCATTTAAAATTAATTGGTTAATATATATTATTATATATTATTTTATAATACCTGAAAATTTTCTGAACTTTTCTCAAAATTTTCCCGAATTTGGTTCAAAATGAACCGAAACGACCCCTCACCGAAATATTGCTGAAAATGAAATTTGCTATTGTGGTAAGGGCAAAGTTACATGACTGAGCTTTAAAATCTTGGTTTCGGTGCTGGTATATTATCAATACCGGCCGGTATATTAAAGAGCAAAGGTGCATAATCCAGTTTTAAAATTTTGGTATCGATACCCGGTACTGATGACATACTGTTTACACCTGCTGGTATATTGATAAACACAATATACATTTCTATGAGGGTTAATATCAGGTGGTATAAAGTATTAACACGTCAGAGTTTGTACCATCTCAAGTAGGGCGTTGGCTATCAATGGGCCGGGCCAGGCTTTTGATCAGCGCTAGTCCTAGCCCTAGCCCTAGTGGGTTAGGGCCGTATTTTGGGTTTTCAAATATTACCATTTTTTTCTCTTGTTCCTATGCTATAAAAAATATATATGATACTTATTATTAAATAATTTTAAATATAAAATATCAAATAATGATAGCTCAATTTTGGAAACTATCAAATTAACCTTCTATCTAGTCTGAAAGAAAGATACATTTGACAAAATAAAAATATAGAATAAATATTTACCTATATATATATACACACACACACACCTCACCCTCTCTTGTCCGGCCCTAAAGCCCAGGGCTTTTATTTTAAAAGGTCCAAGCCCTACCCATGCTGACACGGTACGTTGTAACTTGGAGCCCCACTGGTCCTCAGGATTAGGGTTGGCAACAGGCTAGGCTCGAGTATACCCAAGCCCGGCCCAGGCCCATGTCGGGCTTATGATTCCAAGCCCGCCCATAAAAAGATTTCAAAACAAAACCCCAGCCCAGCCCATTTATTCATAGATGAGCCGTATAGAATGGGACTATGGGAGGGGAGATAACGAGACTTCTTTAGTCTTTCGTCCTTTCAATATTTTTCTTTAAGAATAAATGTTATGCTCGAAATATTTTTCTATTGGGAAGATGAGATCATTATCTATTTATTGAGAATATGATTTCTTGTTAGAGTTTGTGATTATAATTCAACGGATGTTAATTGAGAGAGAGATGCATGATCTCCACCATTGGTGATGGGAGGCGATCAAATATGAGAGTCCAATGGGCTTAGGGGTTTACGTGCTAGTCCAAGCCTGACCCGCAGGCTTTATAATCATGCCCAAGCCCGCTTTAAAATGGGCTGGGCCTAATGGGCCGGGCAGGCTACCCAGCCCATTCCACCCTTGGGATTAGTCTGAGTGCTCTAAGAGGCCTCCATCCCTTACATTTTGGTGAGCCTTATCAAATAAGGGAAGGCGATCAAATAATTGAAGGTCAGCAGTGAGTGAGAGAGTCTCATCTTGTGTTCTCAACCAAGGAAAGGTGTTGAATGGATTAGGGAATGATCATCTCACCTGCAACATAAGATTATCGAGCTTTGTTACTTATAAAAAAAAGATTATCTAGCTTTGTTGATGACCCTTGAGCCACTGAATCTTATCAAAAGCCCATAGGCCCGATCACTATGGAAAAGTGTAACGTTTTTGACATGATGAGATAGCAAATGGTTTAAAAGTAAAGTCTTGCATTTTTGGGACCTGTGTCATGTGGAACACCATCCAAGCTATCATATTTGAATGCCATGAAGTAAAAATCTATGCTGTCAATCTCTATCATCCGATTCAATATAGTTAAGCCCGTCTTCTGATTTAATAGTTGACTGTTTTGAAACAATGATAGCGATTGCGGTTCATGTCAATCTTTTGCACCGAAGATTTTTAAGTCATGACTTTCAAATCAGACGGCTTAGATGATATTTCATATGACACAAGTGTCAAAAAATTGTCTTTATTTTTAAATTATGTGCAACAATACACAAACCTCGTGTGCAAGTAGTTGCTTCCTTGATGAGCCCAACAGGTCTTCATAAGCTTCAATCTTAAAGTGCCTCACTATTCCAAGGGCACCAATGCTGAAGACCAGTGGCTACTTTGAATTAGATGAGGGAGATCTTGAGACTGCTTTTTGATGTGAAATTTCGTTTGCTTTTTGAAAAGTTGAAGCACTTTCACTATTTTGTAGTTTTGAAAAATATTTTGTAGTTTTTGAAAGGCAATTTTGACTGTTTTATGCTGGATTTAAGAAATTTTGAGCTTGTACGCTTGAATCGACAAATAACTCAGATCTAATACCCGACATGACAAATTTTCCTAGCATATGTTAGAGAGCTGCCCAAGTGTTCTAAGCGGATGACTATCATAAAGTCATTTGTATTACACTCAATTATAAAATTACCCATTCAAAAGATTTTACTAGTAGGAATATAGTTTTATATTAGGGTATCTTTATTAACACTCACAGAATCTTAGAGGGCAACTGCTTTGAATCATACAATGGAGATCGGTTTTCACTTTAATCTTTTACAAAAGGGATCTTGAGATCATGAGCATACTATTAGATGATCAATTTTTTATTTCACGTGGCACACATTCCAAAAAATTGATAAAAATCATGGGACATATATCATGCTCAAACTTGATTGTCAGATTACTTTCTTGAAATGTATGCCACATGGTGAAAAGCTGCCCCTCCTATGGTATGCCCATGGTGTCAAGATTGCTTGTATGGAAGATTGAGGCGAAAAAAGACATCCATCGTTTGATTCAAAACAGTCAATGATTTTTGGTATAGGTACTCAACAAAATTCCGTGAGTGTTAATAAAACTACCCTTTATATTAAATTGCATCCATTAGATGGTTCAAAACTTCTAACCAGTGCAACTTTTGGTTGCGACTTTGATGATTTAGACACAGCTACTAAGCACTGTTACCAAATTTGTTAACTTTTTGAAAAAGGTCAGTTGAAGATTCAATCTCGATCAAATAGTGATATTTTGAAATTAAAAGAGCCGAAACATAAAATAAAAAAATAAAAAAAATCACAAATTTAACAAAAAATATTATTTTCTTTACTTTTTCTCATTTTTTAAACCTTTATAAGGCTATGGCAACACTTGAAAAAACAAAACTTTTCAAGAGGAAAATATTGGTTGAAAAGCTCCTTTCATCAAAGGAGCCCTTCTGAAACTAGTGTCGTTTTGAGAAGCTCTCCCATGCTATTTCTAGCATAACACCATTTTACACATATGATAAACCATTTTTATAACTATCATTTGAGCAGCATCATATGATGCACGTCTCTACAGAACCTTGAAAAGTTCTTTTTTGAAAAGGGTTGCCAAGCATCCCCTAACTTTTTCTAAGTTTTATTTCTTTAGTATTTGTTTTTTAATTTTTACTTTTAGTTTCCAGTACAATTTTATTATCTGTTTTTCCCAAATTTTGTCATATTTTCAGAAATTTATCAAGTCGATTTACATCCTGAACTCCCACTTGCCGACTTGGTCAGTATGCTTCTAAGGTGCTCCGACTTAAAAATCTTCTAACGACCAAATGACCTATTAGCCTTTTATTACATGGCCTGTTAATTTAAAGGGTCTCGGTATTTGCAACTGAAGATTCAGTCTTTCCGACCATGGGTTAAAACATCGGGTATCCGATACGTATCGTCCGAGCTCAAAACCGATACGTATCGGAACAGTAAAAAATTGGATGATACATTGAATGTATCGTCCGGGCTTTCCATATAAAGTGAACGATACGGTACATTGAATGTACCGTATCGTTCACCTCCTATACCGATACGTATCGTTTGATACGTATCGGTATCGGACGAAATTTTGATCCATATTCTTGACTGGGGATTTTGCATGTGAAAAGCTTTGTCTGATTTGAACGAGATGATAGAGATCATTTTTTTAATCCCAATCTTCTATATAACTGATGTTTATGTCATAGTTCACCTATGATATTGTTGATTTCATGTGGCACACCCCTAAAAGTGATTGTAATCATGGGTATATCATGAGTAGTTCTCAGGTCACTTATAGGGGTGTGTGCCATGTGGAATCAACAACTGACCATATGATAGGCGGGTCATAATCTAAAGAACAGTTTTGTGGAAGATTGGGCCGATAAGCAACCTCCATGGTAAGCAGTTTTCATGTGTGAAAACCCTAGTTGTGGAAGATTGGGCCGATAAGCAACCTCCATGGTAAGCAGTTTTCATGTGTGAAAACCCTAGTTGTGGAGATTGAATATTTAGCTCCAAGGCTTTAATTTTTAATGACACTTAGGGCTTGATTGGATATAGGGAAAAGAGGGGAATACTTAGATTCGTATTATATTTTCTGTAATTTTTCACTGTTTGGAAGGACTTAAGGGTCGGAATATAAAATACAATTTTTATGCTCATTTCCGACTTAAGTTATCCTTCGGCATTCAATTTGCTAAGACCTTGGAAAGATAAAAAGAAGAGTGGAAAAGAAAAAGATAAGGGTACGACTTTTCTCACTTGTTTATTAGTAATATCATACAATTTTTTTACGGATGAAAATCATTGATTGATTTGAATCAAACGATGGAGATTGTTTTTTTTCTCAATCTTCCTCATGATAGATCTTAAGATCATTGCGCTCCTATTAGACGGTAAGATGTTGATTCTATATGGCACTCATTTCCAAACATTAGAGTTGGAGCCAATGTTATGAATTGGGTGGTCAATTGACCACCCAAACTTTCGAAAAATTTGTTACCAAGTTTTAGGAGTCCTAATTATATTAGTGAATTTTCATCCATCCAAAATTATATTGACTACCCAAAATTATAAAATATCTTCAAACAATATTTTTATGGTATTTATTTTCATAACAAAAAAATAACTTATTTATTGCACACAACAAGGTTTGAACCTAGAACCTAACCTTCACAAAACACTAAGGCTGCGTATGGTATAGCTCTTTGCTAGTCCCTGCCACAACAGAGTTCACCTGCTTTAATTGGTTCCTGTTCTCTTTTCTAACTCCCTATAAAGGAGGATTTACCTGCTCTAGCAGTAACCTCCCTGCTCTCTACTAACTCCCTACCAGAGCTAATAAAATCCGCTCTGTTAATGAGTGAGTAGAGAGAAGGGTAGAACTGTTGAATAGGTAAATCTTGCATAAAGTCTTGCTATGCAAGGAGTTATCAAGGAAACGAGGTACCTGCTAAAGCAGGTAGCAAGATGTTAGCAAAGAGGATGGGAACCTACTAAAACAGATGAACTCTGCTATGATAGGGGCTATCAAAGAGCTATGTCATATGCAGCCTAAGTCAACGACTAGAGCAATTCACTAAGATATATAAAGAGCAAAAAAAACTTAATATATATAATTTTTTGGTCATTTTTATGATATTACAGTTATTTTTTAGTTTGGATGATCTTTTCTGTTATTATGACTATTTTTTGTTAGGATATATTATTTTCTTACGATTTTTTGCATATGTATCCAAACACAGGATTTGGTTAATCTCGCGTTTCCCCAACTAGCAATGTGGTTATCCAAACAATAAAAAATGAAGGGAAACAAAGGAATCCCATGATTTCCTACAACTTAGGTATCTATGGAAAAATATAGGAAGATTATTTTACTTTCCTACATTTCCCGTGTTTTTATCCAAATAAGTCTTAAGTGTTGTTTAATACAGTGTTTAAAACATCTTTCAGGGAAAAAAAAGGAATATGGTGGTTCGGATTTTAAAGTCCGAGTTAATCCAATGTTTGGATAAAATTTCGGAGTTGGAAACCTTCGGAAAAAAATCCACGTTTTTAATGACGCACTCTTGTTTTTTGACCCGTCGCAAAACTATTTAAGGTGGCATGTTGTGAATGCTAGTATTTTGTTTAAATGCCTTTATTTTCAACACAAGATTTGTCCTTTTCAACGTAAGTCTCATATGCTTAAATCGTTGATTGCTTTTAATCGGATGATGATGATTGTTCTTCACCTTAATCTTCTATACAATGAATCTCATGCTTATGGGCCTATCATCAAACAATCAATTTTTTATTCCACTTGATACATATCTCAAAAAGTAATTTACAAATCACTTTTGATATATACCATGATCGTATAATTTTTGGGATGTGTGTCATACAGAATCAAAACTTGATTGTCTGATAGTAACTCTATGATCTCAAGATCATTTGTATTGAAGATTGGGGCGAAAAAAATTCTCCATCATGTGATTTTAAGTAGTCACACAGTTTAAGCATGTGAAGTTTGAGTTGAGAAGAAAGAATCGTGAGTTGTAAGTAAAAGCATCCATATATATTTTGTGATTATTATCGCAAATATTCTCAGCATCCTTATCTACAAGCAATAGGGTGTCTGTAATTACAATAAAAAAATTCTTTGTTCTCAACTTGAGTTTTATGTCCTTAAATAGTTGACTGTTTTAATCAAATGATAAATGTTATTTTTCAATTCAATCTTCGACACATTAGATCTTCAAATCATGAGACTTCCATCAGGCTATCAGATTTTGATTTCACATGTACACCATGTATACATTCCAAAAAATGAATGTGATTATGAGCATATATCGAACATATTTCTCGGATAATTTATTCGAGAGGTGTATCACGTGAAATTAACATCTGTGCATCTAATGATTGGACCATGATTTCAAGATCTATTGTGTGAAAGATCTAGGGTTTTGAAATGGTATTCACGGCGACAGTGAGACGTTCAATTTTTTTATATTACTTGTATACAGTTATTAGCAATCGAAAATTAATGTCTGTAACATGTGGTTTCCACCTTCTATATCATTGACTGCCTTCAATAGACACATGGAAATCATTTTTTTTTTCAATATTTCATTGAATTGATTTTTAGATCATGGCCCACCTATCAGACAATCCGATGTTAATTTCAAGTGGAACACATTCCAAAAGTGACAAAACCCTTCTGTTGGTACGCCCATGATCTCCACGCAGAATCAAAATTTGATCTTATGACGACAGGCACACTTCATGATCTGTCATTTATGTGGATGGCCATTTTTGTGGACGATTATTTTTATGATATCAAAGTTGTCTTTCAGTTTGGATGATCTTTGTGGTATTATGACTTTTGTTATCAGGATATGTTATTTTCCTATGACTTTTTTTATTAGGATATGTTATTTTCCTAGAAATTCCCGCATATGTATCCAAACATAAGATTTCCTTATTCCTTCGTTTTTTTGGCTAACAATGTGATAATACAAATAGCAAAAAATAAAGGAAAACAAGGAAATCTCATGATTCCCTGTAACTCAAATATTTATAAGAAAATATAGGAATATTATTTTACTTTACTAAATTTCCTAAGCCCTAAGCATTTCCACGTGAAAGACATCCGATACTAAAATGCACCATAGTATATAATGATCATGGTCACTTTCAGGATGTGTGCATCATGCAATCAATATATGACTATCAGATATGTGAGCCATGATTTGAAGATCTAATGTGCGAAAGAGTAGGATGAAAAATGGTCTCTATTATCTGATTAAAGACAGTAATCGGTGTGAGTCTATGATTGCAAAAATCACTACCCTAATTTTAATGACCTGTCACGCATCCCACGTGAAGTTCACCACCAATCAATACCATTGATTTCCCTAAGTCACCCCATGGTCCCCACCTCATTTGAACTCATACTTGCAACCTTTCTTGCCTCAAGGTTACATTTTCCCAATTTTTGTTCTCGTCGTTGGAGCTTGTGTTAGGTATCCGACATAAGTGCGGCAGTCTTAGCTCATGGGTCGCTTTTTGGGATCTCTATTGTGTTTCGCATGATTTGAAGCCCCCGGCGTCAAGATCTACACTACTTATGTTCAGAGGGCAATGATCAGGTTGAACTGGATTTTAAGTTCAGCCAAATCTGCACTCTGCAGCTCTTGGATATGATAGAATCTATTCTCTTGTTTACAAGGGGTGCAGATGTGGTTGAACTTGAAATCCTGTGCAACTTGGTTTGACCTGAAAAACAAGCTCCATTGTGTAGCAAGGCCTTCTAAAATTAATGCTATGTTTTAGTTAGATAGCTCTAGCGGCTAATTTTCCCTAGCATTTAACAACTTTGACTCAAATGATGGAGGTTATTTCTTGTCTTAAATATTTACACTCAAGATCTAGATCATGACTCACCTATCGGAATGACACATATGATAATTTCATCAGACGACATATAATGATTTTATAGTGATCAGGACCACACCTCCAGAAGCTGTGAGGTTCCGAGTTCTAGTCCTACCCCTTGTTGGCCACTAGCAGGGGTTTAACCTTACACACTGATACAATGATGTGCTAGTGTTACACATAGCTGGGGACTTATTTCGGTATTTTAAGAGGCCGGATACCTCATTCCGATATATATATATATATATATATATATATATATATATATATCACGGAGAAAGTCTCATATACTAATGCTCTCTCTTCTTTGTTGCTAAAATCACAAATCTTTTTATATAAGTTCGCATGCTTGCTTACAAGTTGGACCCTCATTCATATCATCAATCATGGTTAATGGGACTGGGAGGGCTACTCTCACACGAGGTTTGTGTAGTTAACGCACAATGTAAAGATAAAAGATAGATATTTTTGGGGCCCGTTTCACTCAAAATATAATCTAAGCTACTTGATTTGAAAATTATGATGTAAAGATTTTTGGTGCCAAAATTTTTTGGTCTTTATCATCTGATCGCTATCTTTTAATCATTTGGTATAGATCCTAAAAATTTGGCCCTAAAATCACTTGTGAGTATGATGTGTCAAATGATTTTAAGACTATTTTTTTTGGGATTTATGCCACATAGCATAAAAAAATGATCGTTTGATAGAACGGGCATTATCTTAAGATTCATCGTGTGGAAGATTTGGTTTAAAAAATAATCTCACCAAGAGATTGAGCACGGTCAATGGGCTTTCAGAGTTAGCGCCACCGGGCCGGCGCGTATGACGCATCGTAATTAAATCTCTAACTACACCCTGTTCAATAGTCATTATACCCCAAAAATCCTCATGATGAACTTGACACTTTTCGAGGTCGGGTTCATCAAGCATCACACTCATTCTACTCTGTTGGGACCAGCAGACAAGACCCTTGTGATTGACATCTATAAACGCCCCTCTTCTCTCTCCCTCCACGTGCAGACCACGTGCAGAGAAACTTTGGCACACTGGGTAACGGGGCTTCATATATTCATGATGGAAGTGCATAATGTGACATGATTCATTGACTCCTACTAGTGTAGTGAAGTTGCATCCATAATCTTGGCATGTGTCAGAGAGAGAAAGATTAAAAAATCTAATGAGTTTATCTATCTTTCAAACCAAAAGTCATTTCAGCTCAGCGTACAACATGGCTGACCTTTTGGTCGCCCACCCTCGCACCACCATTTTAAGGATATCTTTTCCGTCGTTTACAAGTCTTTCTGCAAAACTTCAGGGTTTTTTTTTATCCAAATCTAACGTCGCTTCAAAATTTTTTTGTTCTTCCCTTTATATCCCTGAACCTTTTGTGGAAAGTCTGCCATGGCCGTATGCCGCCGCTCCAGTCCACAGTAATAAGTAATATGACTGGTGTTATTACCGCACCACTTTATGTTACACCTACCTCAAAAATATTCGTTGACGGTTTATATGTAAATTATGGAGATTTTATTTAATTCTAATCTTAAATACAAATTATCTCGAGATCACAGTCCTACCATTGCATGGTCGGATTTTAATTTCATGTGTCTTCTCCACTCAAACACTCAAACCAGTTCCGACAAAATCAGCTCCGACGGCAAGCTTACCCCCGAGGAAACCAGTGATAATTTTCTTGATTTTATAATAGTAGTGAGGATAAGGATTAATAAATCACACTGATTATTTTCTTGGTTAACTGTGCATTTAGTAGGAGAGGATTCCCTTTCCCTCTAATTCGTGTGACAGATTGGGTGAAGACCCTATTTATCATCTGGTGTTAGAGCTTCCATCCTGGGCAAGCCAAAGAAGAAAATTAGCCAACGAGAGGAATTCGAGCGTTTATCAAATCGTGTGGATGGTTGGTCGGATCGTGCACGCGCACTAATGGGTACTTCCATTGAGGGGCTTGGAGATGAAATTATCCAAGAGGTTCAAGTTAAAAAATTTTAAAACTAAAATACAAAGTTATAGCAAAAGCTAGTATGTATTATATATTGAAACAAAATTAAAATTTTAAACTTAAAAGAAAATTCAATTTAAAAAAAAAAGTCAAACTTTGATTAATTTTTTAACTTTGATCAATAAAAAATTTGATAATCTACCGCCAACCTACAAATTAACATAATAGTATTCATATCCATCGCTAAGTTACATTAGTAAAAACTTTGACTAAATATCAACTTATAAAAAAGTCAAACTTTGACCAAATATAAAAAAAAAGTAAAATAAAATTTGATAATGTACTAGAAAGTAATAAATTAAAAAAAATGATAATTTCATTAGGAATACAGAAGTTTAAAAAAATTAAATTGTGTTTAAAAGTCAAAGTTTGACGAAATATCAAACTTTGACTGATTAAAATTTACATTACCAAAATATAAATAACAATAGTAATAATTACTATCTACTATCAAGATACACTTCTCAACTTTTGACTAACGTCAAAATTTGAATAAAAGTCAAACTTTGACCAATAAAAATGAGGTAATGTATTTTCAAGTTATAAATTAAAATAATAATAAATATTTTTAATTATAATATTTTATTAATAAAAACTTATAACATTTTATAGAAAATCAAACTTTGACCAAAAGTCAAACTTTGACCAAGAAAAAATTGTACTGATGCGATATAAATTTTTGCTGTAGTAGACTCTATCTATAAGTAGGTTTCGAGTTTGACTAGAAATAAAATTTGTGTAAAAGTAAAAGTTTGACCAATAGTCAAAGTTTGACTAAATGTCAAACTATTAACTAATACAATTGAGAATCTAGTATCAAATTATACATCAAAACGGCAGTATCATTTTTTTGCCATCAAATTATTGGAGTTTAAGTTTAATAAAAAATAAGTTTTAATTAAAAGTCCAAGTTTGACCTTAAGTCAACATTTGACTTCTAAAAATTTGATAATATATTACTAACTTACAATATATTATCATGTTTCAGTAGTTAAAGTTTGATCAAAAGTCAAAACTTTATATAACTTATAAATCTAATTAAAGTTTGATTAAAATTCAAACTTTGACCAAAGTCAAATATTAGCTGAAAAAAGTATGATGTAGATAATGTGGTGGTCATAGTGATCGAGCCGGTATGATGATCATAGAAATTGAAGATACTTTTTAATAGTTAAAAAATAATTTTTTTCGCTTTTAAGTTTTTTACAAGTAACTTTAGATTTGCAATCACAAAAACTTATTATTTTGTTTGCAGGAAACTCAAATTCAGCCATTTAAATGGTTGAAATGGTTTCCTCCTAAAATAATTTGGTGTATGAAAATTCAATTTCCATGCGAGACAACTTAATTTCATTTCCATCTCCTTAAATAGCTATCAAACAACAACAATTAGAAACTAAATTTCATTTCCACCATGAAATTACATTTCCATGTTATCAAACAAGGCCTTTGATGCGATGGGTTTAGCCAGGCGTCAAGAAGAAAAACTAGCTCGAAGAAATGCTTGCTGGGTTGTCGTTATCGGAGCGTGTGGAGATCCCCTCTGCTGTAAAACTTCTTAACCTTTGACTTCACCGGAGTTGATTTAAGTGGAGAAGACAAGAAGGGGATATTGGTTTCGTCGAGATAAACTCACTGCCGGAGCTGGTTTGAGTGGAGAAGACAACCAGGGACAAATTTATAAATTCACAAATCCACTTAAACCCACATGTGTTAAGTATTTGAGATCTTACGGATCTCTGAACTTCAAAAAAGCGTTAATAATTTTTTTTCTAAAACGTCTACGTTTTGTACATGAGGTTAAAATGTTTGTAAACCAACGTTGTTTTTCTAATTTCTCGTTAATGATACTATTATATAATACTTTCATATGATAAAATATATTATATATAATTTTAAAAGTTTTTATTTTATTTTTTATTTTTTTCCCCTTATAATAAGATTTATCTAATAGTTACTTTATAATAGATAGATATGTAATCAACATATAATCCTTATGATCTTCTATGGAAGTTTGCATTTTTTTTCTCCTTGGCTTTATCTCTCTCTCTACAAACCATTAATGTTCTTTCTCACTCGTCTCAATGAACAATTACTGGCATGACCATTGACCAATCGATCAACAACTGTGACCAACACCAATGTTCTTAATCAATATTTATCATATTAAATTTAAAACTATTTTACTTTTCAAAATTTAAACACCTTTTTCTTCAAGCGATCCATTAAATCCAAAATGACTAAGGGATTAAAAAATATTAGAGCTTTCATTTATAAATTTTGTTAAATATTTCATCTATTAAAAAAAGAAGATATTTTTGAAAATAACATTAGGAAAAAAAATTATAATAAAACTTATTTAGCTCGAAATTCGGCTTGACCCGACTCGAGTTCGATAGAGCCGTGCTAGAGGTCAGACTTTTTAGGCTCAAAGGGCCTAGAACCAAGTTCCAACTTGGATCGTATAAGGTAGAGTCGAGCTAGAGCTGACTCAATCTTGGGCTGGTCCGGCTTGGATACAACTCTAGTAGTGTATATATAGAAAAAGTTGGTGTGCAGCTAAAATAAACTCATTTTATATGAAAAAAGGGATAGAAAATTGGAAAAGATTGTGTTGAGCCAAAAGCTACTAAAGATGCACCCTTTGCGAAGTAATAAATATGCTCGATTTTTATTAGTTAGGATATCTTTGTTGCCGCCCACTTGCTACTGAAAGCACCCCCGTCTTAGACCCCTTGAAAACTATTAATTGTTTCATATTAGATGATGGAAATTATATTTTACTCTAATATTCCATACAATAGATCTTGAGATGATGGTAAACCTATCAGACATTTTAAAAAATGGCCCTTGAATAATTACACATTATGCTCAAATGTAATTTTAGGGTCATTTTTTGGGATCTGTGACATGTGGAATCACAACTGACCGTCTGATAGGTACGCTATAATCTCAAGATTTATTTTTTGGAAGATAGGGGTGAAACACGATCTCCATTATTTAATCTAAAACAATCAATAGTTTTCAAAGGTTTTGGGATATGGGCGCTTTCAATAATCACGCGGGCGGGAACAGAGGTGGCCTATTAGCTATAGCAAAGCAATTTTTTTTCAGTAATTATTGTTATGATAGCAAAAGTTGGCGTCCAAGTAGAAATGGTGTGGAAAAAAACCGTGACATGCTGAGAAGTCAAAAGCGCTGAGAGGCATTGGGTGAAGGGGACGCTAAGGCTGACTCGTAAGAGATGTGATGAGGCTTTTGGACAAAGTCAATGAATGCAAGCTTTTGACCCATTCGAGAAGGTTGGCGGGCTCACCGTACGGGGCGTGCACCTACTATAAAATCTTAGAAAATTGTGGTGGCCCTGTCACCGAACTTCGGGTAGGCTGTCAATTGGCCGGATCAGGCAAAATTTTTGGCTCTGCTCAATAAGAAATTGGCACATGCACGACCTGACTTGACTCAAGTCGATGGTACACTTCCACCCAGCTGGACCTAATCCAACCTGTCAAGGATATAAGCCCAACCCACCTCAGAAACTTGAGCAGGCCTGATTAAAACCCACTATTGTCCTTGATTCATACATAAAATAGGGGATCGGGTTGGGTTGACACAATGCCATCTGACACGACCCGACATTTGAGTCAATCTGATCCAAACTGACTTGAAGGTTACATTGTATGCCTCATGCCTGACCTGAAATAGGTCAAGTTTATATGCCTGACCTGATAAAAGATCCGAATTAAAGGATTATTAATTGCCCTAGTTTGGTATTAAAGGATTCTACCAGATTATTAATTGCCCTAGTTTGGTATTAAGGTGAAAAACCCGAGCGTTAGCAACACACACGTCGATCTCAAATTACCCACCTTGGATGGATCATGCTAGCTCTTATTTGTTTTAAAAGTAATGGTAGAGACTGAGATTTACATAAGGGTGGCACTGGGCTGGGCCGGCCGGGCCGGGCATCAAGTTCTATTATAAATGGGCTAGGCTCGGGTCAGGCCTTATTAAAAATGATAAAAATCAATGCCCAAGCCCAGGCCATTGCTACCCCTATTTACATGCTAAAATGATGTTTACAAGATCTAATTGGGGTCGGTTTTATGAGTCCTTTTCTATAATTTCTGATCACTGCAACACTTAATATAACTTTGCAATCTTTTATGTTTCTTCTTATTGCTGTCCTTTGGGTTTTTGCTGGTCTTCCTTTTCTCCTACTTTTCTTCGATGGACATGTCTAAATTATCTCAAGTGACGTTATGTAATTTATTTGCTTTTAAGTGTCAATCTCAAATTTCCTTTACTGGTGATAAAATGGGAACACTGGTTAACATCAAGATAACATATTGTTCGCCCGTCAGTTAAAGGTTAGGAAATGAGGACAAAGTGTAACTTTTGGGCCCATTATCGTTCAATCTTCAATGTATGAGCCATTACTTTTGTAAATTTCAGATTGTAATTGTTGAATATGAGGAGATGCATAGTTATCTATGAAGGCATCTCCAATGCTGTATCTCAAATCTAACGTGGAGGCCATAACAACTACATTTGAGATAACACTTTGCTTCCCATCGCTCCTAGTGTTATCCTATATCCGATGTGGATATAGGATACTAAATTGATCTCCTATATTTTATAAATATTATATTTCATTTAAATTTAAATTAAAAATATAATAAAAAAATAAATTTGAGATACATGATTGGATTGCGTATCCTAAATTTGTCACATAAGTAAAATAATGATGCTCTGAAGGTTAAATTTGTATAAGCTCAAAAATGTATTACTACTTATGTAGAGCTCTAATTATTTGTGGTCTCCCCTAAGGTTTAACTAATTTAGCAATTGAGAATTGACCTGTTCACTACCCTTATTGTACGGGTGGATCAACTCTTATTAAATTATTGGACAGCAAGGGCAATACCGTCTTTTAATCCAATTGAAGCCCATGGACTGAGTTATGAGAACCAAACCCAAATAATCAAAATCTCTCTCCGGTCACCAGGCTCGAGCTCAAATGACTATTTTGCCCATGTATTCCTTCTTACATTTGAGGGTAGATCCGTGAAATCACATTAATCACCATTATCTTCTTCACGGCGCATTTTAGACATGGCCAAGGTATCATACCTCTCATGCAGCCCATCAAACACAAAGTACCAAAATTTACTGCCTTTTATTATTACTCTTCATTATACCGACTTCGAACCAAAACGATCCTCACGAGGCTAAAGGACAGATGACCATTTTACTCCTAAAAGGCTTTAAATATATAAGGGTGAAACCGCCAAATCATCCCAACCGTTCACGTTAAGCACGTCCCCCTACAAGGCGCTAATTAAAGCAATCAATGGTAATGCAGCCAGCTCTCATGCACCCAACCGCCCATCGAATGCCAAACTACAACTCTCCAAATAACGTCGTCGAAACGATCTCCACGAGGCACTTCAACACCAACGGACCAATTTACCCATTTCCTCTCCAAACCCTCATGGGCAAAACCGTCAAATCCCTACCCAAGTATTCACGTTAAGCAATTCATTAAAAAAATAAAAGGGTATCTGTATTTGAAGCCAGGTATTTCGTCTTCACAGCGTTTGCGTTCTATTGTTCAAGCTGTTGCCTTTCTTGAATTAGATGATTAGAGATTACTTTTTATACTAATCATCTTGAAAATAGATCTCAAAATCATGATTCACCTGTCGGACAGTCGAATCTTAATTCCATGTGAAAAACATCCCTAAAAGTGAATTGAGAAACTTTTCATTGCACGCCCATGATTACGGTTACGTTTGAAGCTGTATGTTAGTGAAATCAATATATGACTCGCTGATAGGTGAGCCATGAGCTCAAGATCTATTGCAGAAGATTGGAACACAAAACAATCTCTCCATCATCCGATTCAAGGCAGTCAATGACTTGAACTGTAGAAACTCCAGACTGCAGAAACTATATATGAGATTGCAAATACCGATACAAAAAATTAAATGCATCAAAAACAAGGTATTCACGTTAAGCACCATGTCATCTACTAGGTGTAAGAAAAAAAATTCCAAAAAAAAGCCCTTAAATGGAGGGCAGCTCTAAGTTATTACAGAAGAGAAAGATTATAACATAAAACAAAAGATCATCGATGGAGGTGTGGATGTGATGATGGGTCCGTCGGTTCGAGCCAATCCAACCCATCATTGCGAATCTTAACCCTCCATCATTTTGAAAGTTTTGGAAATGCCCAAAATGCCCACGTGCCCCATCATCACATGACGCCATCTTAAACCACCATCATCATAAGGCATTAAATCCACCACCCTACCGGCCGCCTTCGCTGCTTACACATACATCATTGTTGCGGCAGATGAGCATGTCCCCTCTCTCTATATAACTAGGGCCCTTTTCTCACTTAGCTCTACACATCCACCTTTCTGCTATCCAACCTTACACAGACTTCAGTAACCTCCACAGTCCGAGTCCACTTACTCCAAAAGGTGCTCTCTTTAAACCTCTATCCTTCTCCTCTTTATCTTTATTTCCATTTTTAAGCCTTTCATTATTTTATTTTATTTTTATATTTTTAAACAAGACCAAAAGGTCGACATTTGTAGCTGTTTCTAGTGAATTTTGGGTGTTGGATTTTTCCTTCGTCTTGTCTTGATAAATCTATATTTGCATAGGCCACCCAACATTTTTTCTTCTTTCGCTCTGTTTTCCCATTGTTTTATTTGTTAAGGGGTACTCCATTTAAATTTTATTTACGTGATGGAAAGCTAAAGCAGGCTATTTTTGACTTACGGTTAGTGTTCTATGGGTGATCGGTTGATTTTTCTCTTTCTCTTCTCTTTACTATTACCTCATCTATTCATCAAACAACTTTCAAAATCAATAGCAACTACCTTAAAAAAATTATTTATTTATTTATTTTCCTTTGGAATTGAAAAGAAGAATCACAGGGAATCTATAAGTTCTTAGCAAGTGGTGTTCATGTGCTATATGAAATCAAAAGATGGTTACTTATTTGTAAGAAAAAAATTATTTTTCACAGGGGACGTGTTTTATTTTTACTTTTAAGGTTCTTTCCTCTGCTCTCTTCTCTTAGCACAATTTTTTAAGTCGTTAAAAGGTATTAAAATACGTTTATATTTGCATATGCTGCGTCTAAACTTAGTTTGAGCTTTAGATTGTCTAATCTCTTTGTGTCTTCCTCTTAGCTTCTTTCCTTAAATTTCAATTCTTCCACTTTGTCTCTGGTAGTAATGTTAGTGTTCTTGTTTTTGCTTCATGACATCTCTGTTTTAGGCGTTTTTTATTGTTTGGGTAAATTGTGTAAGTTTTATTTACCGTAATCCTTTCATGGAAGCATAGAAAAAGCAATATTTTATTATTATTATTATTTTTTTTTATGTTTTTTAATTACAAATAGTTGGTTTCCGTGTCTTTGATACAATTATACAAAAAAAGCATTCGCGGCTGGACCCTCATCTCACGGCGATACACGTGTCACACTTATTTATTTAGTTGGTGTCACATCTTAGAAATCATACGAATCGGACGATCCTAAACATCCAATCAAAATCTCACATCATAGTGACCATCTCAATCGGACGTTTAGGATCATCCAAGTTCGGATAATTGGGCATAATGCCACCTGTACAATGGTGGGCAACTTGGGTACAAATATTGTACTTAGGTTTATTTATATATTTTTCTTTAAAGTGTTTCTTACCCACTTTGTCAAATATAAATACAATATATTTTTTGTTAGATACTGACTCTGAAGGTGTCCTCTTTTCAGGGTATATTCTAGAAACCCATAAAAGCGGCTATGGAAAGGCTGAACTCAGAGCTGTACTTGCAGAACTGTTACATGATCCAAGAGAATGAGCGGCTAAGGAAGAAAGCACAACTTCTCAACCAAGAGAATCAAGCACTTTTATCTGAGCTCAAGCAGAAGCTCTCCAACTCCAAACAAAACCCTAGCTCCCTCCCTGACCTCAACGTCAACCCAAGCTCCACTACAAACCCTTCTAACTCTAGGAACCCATGATCCACTCAAAAGATGGCAGCTATGTGAAGGAAAGAAGGGGCTCTTTTATATGACACTTTTTTGTGTAAAGGCATGACAGTGGATGTAGTGTAGTCAGTTTTAGACCTTTTAGTTAATATAATATAATATGTAGTATTATATAGTTTACTTCTCATTCTACTTGCCTATAACATGTTTACAATATTATATTATTTAGTTAGGGTAAGGTATCTGTTATGGGACACTTCTATCTTTCCGTCTATTTGAAATTAATCTAGTTGATGGATCTTCGGAATAATTGAGAACTGCTATGTGCACGCCAAATTTTTTTTCTCCCTTCCACAGACAGAATGTGAGAATGTGTGGATAGCAAAAGTTGTGCGCTTAGAAAAAATATGTTTATTTAACTAAATGATAAAAAAAATTAGAAAAGTTTATGCGCAGAAGGCCCTGTTTAGCAACCCTTTACACAGTCACTTTTCATAAGCTACAAAGAGGTGCGTGCCACCAGAATCAGAGTAGGAGAGAAAAATGTACGGTGCGGATAGCAGCCCTCTTTCATAGCTCACCTCAATTGCAGCAAAGGGTTGATCATATTGTTTTGATGGTCCAACTTGAGATGTGGGATGGACCGCTGATCCGATGGATAAAATCGGTGGGGGAAGCCCGATTTTTCTTTTGGGGTCCTAATAATTTTCATATGTTAATATTTGTCATTCTCACTTTTATCAACCCGAATAACAAATAGAAAAAAAATAAATAGAATAAAATAAATTGAAACACTCTTAAGAAAGATGGAAGCAATTCTCATTAAAAGTCATTTAGACGCTATAATGTGATTCAACTTTTTAAGTGTTTTGACTGCTTTGAATAAGACGATCCCCAGCTCCTTGGTTTTTTTTTTTTTTTTTTCTTTCGTCGTCACAAACTTTCACATAACTAAACTTTGAGATCACGAGCATACCATTTGACTGACTAATTTTAATTCCCCGTGATACGCATCAGCAAAAAAAAAAAAAAAAAAAGGGAAAAGTTACCGAAAATCACGATTTGGTCTTTGCACCTAAGTTAGTCTTTTGCACGTAAGGATTCGATCTTTGCAATTATTGACTGTTTCAATTAGATGATGTTATTATTTGATCATCTCAATCTTCAACACAATAGAATTTGGCTCATTTGTCAGATGGTTAGATATTGATTTCATTTGACACTCTAAAAGTGACATTGAAATGTGCAACCAAGAGATCATGATGAATTTCTTCCCGTTTGCCATGGACCAATTTTCAGTTGCAAAATTGCGTAACCTTTGGCATATAAGTGGCCGATAGAAGCGCTCCTTCGAGAGAGAGATTTGAAAAACCCTTGAAAATCAAAATCATCCGGATCTGCCTCATTACCCATTTTATGTTTATCGGTTTGGCGGTCCTACATGAAGACTAGTTATGCCTCTTAGCCCTAAATACTCGGTCCCAAAAAGGCTTTTAAGATACTTTTAAAAAGGCTTTTAAGATATTTTATTTGTGATGGGGGATCCTGGACAGGATGGATAAGATCATCTGATTGATATAAAATTTGATCTATGTAATTGACATACAATATGTGGTCTCTATAGGAGGTAGTGTAGATCTTCAGCGCCGACGCACTCTGGGTAGGAAATGATTATTCCATCTCTCGAATGTTACTTACTATTTCTGCGGTGTGCACGCTGCTATTGCTATTATTATTATTATTATTATTATTATTATTAGAGAGCTGCTACTACTCCAAAACAAACAAACACACACACACACACTTGTTAAAGAATTCAAGCTGACACATTCTATAAAGTGACTAAGGTTCATACCTTTGGAAACGGTTGAATGGGGAACTCATTTCACCCTAATCTTTCACACAATTGATTATAGATTATAGTGCACTTATTAGGCGCTCAAATTTTTATTCCAAGTATCACATATTCACAAAAAAATGACCTTTATATCATATGGCACATATCATGCTCAAACGTATGCTCAAACATTAATGTAGGGCCATTTTTTTGATGATATGTGACTCATGAAGTCAAAATGGCGATATGTGACTCATGGAGTGAAAAATTGACAATCTGATAAATATGCAATGTTCTCAAGATTTATTGTGTGGAAGATTTGAGTAAAACACGACCTCCATCATCTGATTTGATGCAATCAATTGCTTTCAAGGGGTCTAAGACGTGAGCGTTTTCAAAAAATGCATGAGCGCAAACAGAAGTACCCTAATTAATGAAAAAAATTCAGAGTTCAACACAATGAAATTGTACATGACACATTGGCCTACATAATTTGTGAAAGTGCCTACATCCGAATACCATTGTCTGCATGGGATAAAACAGTTTAGATCGTTTTTCACCCCAATCTTCCACACAATAGATTTTGAGATAATAAACTTATCGGTAGACGATAATTTTTTTCTTTTCACATGGCACGGAACCTCAAAAAGGGCACTACAATCATACTAAAACATGTTTTTAGGTAAAAATTTTTAGATGTGTACCATGTGGGATACAAATTGATCGTCTAAGGATAAGTTTGTGATCTGGGATCCATTGTGTGGAAGAATGGGGTGAAAAGTAATCTTCATCGATTGATTCTAAGCATTCAATAAGTCTTAAGAGGTTTCAGACGGAGGCGCAAACATAGATACCAAACTAAGCCTCTTTTTCTTTATAGCGTGCTGCAAGTAAAAGATGGTGTGGAAATAGCAGCAATTCACTAACGGAATGGCTCGACTCTTCTCACCAACAAACGAAGAATAACCGTTTTAGAAAGCTGATATCGATCGTCCAAAGTTAACTTTCTACAAATTTATGACTAACATTAAGTCAAAGATTGATTGGCTGAGGAGCTCTTCGTAAGCTAAAATTTGAGGGGCTGCAGATTTCGGTCACACTAAATGCTAATAAATCTTGCAGAGTCGGCAAATTAAATGTTGACTTCAGGAGTCAGGTCCTTATAAAGCCAAGATTTTAAGGATTGAGGAACCATTTATCCGATCAATCCTGACTTTCACAGTTCTTAGGGGACACTAAAGAGATTGAACTAATAGGAGCATGGGAATTTCAAATCCACAGTCAGGGAAGTTCCGGAGCCACCACCAAGGCTATGAGATCGTACATAGACGAAACTGAAGCCTTTGCCTTTATCAAGCTTCCAAACCAGTCAATCGACCGAATTAGAATTCTGCAGGTCCACTTTCATAGAGTTGAGAGTCGACAATAGATCAAGAATTTTGCTGATTTCATGACCGCATAGTCTTTATGAAATCTGAAGGTTTCAAGAAATATCACCAGAGGGGCCAAGGGTACGTAGCAGCCTCCTTGACAGTGGCAAATTTACTTTTAGCAAGGACGTAGATGGCTTTAAATTACCCGCCCAAACATCGTACTATAAGGAAGTTCGAGTCCCGTTGCCGATAACTAGGGAAGCACCTAAATGGAAAAAGTGCTTACGACAAGAAATCGCCCTCCAAACCCCTGAATTGGTCATGTTGTTTGTCACTTTGACTCCCCCCCCATGGAGCCACCACTGCCGTATTTATCATAAATCATCCTTGGTCCGAGACTATTGAATACTGAAGAGGCTCTCCAATGTCATTTGGTCAACAGGGAGTTGTTGAAATCCTTAAGGTTAGTGATCCTCATTCCCCCTTCACCCTTCTTTCTGCACAAGAGCATCCAGTCAGCCAAGTGAATTTTCTCAGTCATCCATACCTTGTCACGCAAGAAATCTCTATATATTTTTTCGAGCCTATGTTTGACCCAAACTAGGCAATGGAAAAAGAACGACTTTATTAAAGTTATATGTCACGACCCGAATTCTATCCCATCCCAAGAGCCTAGAATTTTGAGTTATGATCCACACATATCCCGGATATGCTAAGCGGATATACACCTAATCAGAGTTTTCGCGCAATAATGATTTCACGAAATTCGTAAAATCCGACAAATAGGGTGGAATATAAATGCAATCATAAATACTGAATAAGTGTGATAAAATCACAATCCACCGATAAAATATAAATCCAATCGGAGACAAATCCGATAAAATAAACTATAAAATCCGCAATACTAGTATCAATAAAACTCAATATCAAGTCCACAATGATCAGTAACCGGCACTCGAATCAAGATCAGCACCGTAGTCCTCCTGATAATCGGCAGCGTCGCCCTCCAAAGGCTCCTGATACTCAACGCCTGCGGGATCAATGAAATCAGCATCCGCGAGATCTAGATGGCCGACGTCTACTCCACCAGCATAATCACCTGCAACTGTTAGATTATCGTGGGATGAGTTTACTCAGTCACGTAAACTGAGTGAGATATACCACCAATCCACCTCATACTACTCAGGTGCATTGTGAGTGCATCTTGTGAGTGATAAGCATAATATCTCAAAGCAAATAGCAGAAGAAAGACATAATCACATGCATATTGTAAAACTCATATCATAAATGCAAGACCATGATTCAAACGCTCACATCCTAACGTACCTTACCATATCTTATAACATATCATACCATGTCTTATTATTATTCTCGCACATACGTCTGTACATCGCATGGGCGTAACTAACATACTCGTGAAATCCTAAACGACTTGTGCCAGAGTCGCTGCTCGAGCTACCATGGGAGGGTCAACATAGTATCATACCACCATATCATAACGCCCTCGTGTCATACTTATACTCAACCATCCAGCCAATGGGGAGACATAATGGCCAAAGTTACTCATAACATACTCATACTCATAATCTCTCCCAGAGATCCGTCTTGGCTGGAAGACGTTGTTGCCCTTTACGGTGGCTACGCAAGGAACGACACGTACAGAGGCTTAAGTTTTTTATCTTTTGCTGGCCTACACAGCGATGTCTTATTATCCTACTCGTATTATAACTTATCTTATCTCATACTCATATCTTATCATACTCTTATATTTAATCCTACGATAAACTATAGTGAGGCAACTTTCATAATTCACGCTTTCAAAGAAAAGGTTCTATAGTAATCTGGATGTACTTCGTGTGATAGTCTATACTATCATAGAGGTGTTGCATTCGTACATGGACGCCAGTATTCTAAGTTTCACGTGACTGTAGAAGAAACCTCACCACAGCTAATGCTCATGGTCGAACCTCATAACTGAACTCATAATTTATACTATCATATTTAAACTCGGGGTGATCGGGTCGCCGTATATGTCACCGTATACGATATTACACTGAATTCGCACTCACCCGACTCGTCATGAGTCCCACTCTACCATGAGTTGTAAAGCACGTGAATACGGTATATTTCTCGCTTCGATACCATTGCAGCGATTCACCACGCCCAAGCGTAGGCATGATCTCATAGACTCTCGTACTCATGATTTAACATATCCCTAACTCGTATAAATTGATTAAGTTACAAATACAAAAGCATCACACATACAGAACAGTTTACACTTAGATTTGGATTATGTTTATATTTATATTTATTTACATAACACACCAATATAATTATAGAATAGGGTTATAAGTGTGATTTCGATAATCGTAAAGGTCAGAGTTCGATTTCATAAAAGTATCGAAGTTCTAACACTTTGTGTTATCGAAGTGGTTACATTGAAGCGATAAAAGTGAAACCTTTATATATTAGTATTTATCATTATTAAATGTCTAAATTAAATATTATTATTTTTAAAGTTAAGTGCATCACGATCATCGATCGCAAGGTGTAAGTGATTAATGTGCACTAAATTTTTGGTCGTACAATAATAAAATTTTGGTGTGAATTAGGTCGTCTATTCGGATGAGAATCGATCGATCGAAAAATAAAAATCGATAGATCAGATTTAATGAGGTGTAAGTTGTTATTTGGTTCAAGATCGATTGATCGATTTTAATCAGTCGATTCATCTATAGAAAGGAAGCTAATTGAACTCTGACAAGGATACTACTACTCATGTACTTTATAAGATAATTTTATAATATTAAAATAAGGTAGTAACCAAGTACTTTTATTTTATATGAGAATAAAATAATACTAAAATATAAGTGTATAATATTTATTAATTTTATATTACTATCTAAAATCACTTTCTCTTTAAATATATCATCATATATTGTAAGAGATATTTTAATTAATTTAATATCATCCTATGAAATGAAATCAGATGGGTTGATCCACATCAGATGGGCCAAAGTCTAACATCAGATGTATCGAGATCTACATCAGGTGGGTCACGGTCCGATACATCAGATGGGTCACGATCCAACATCAGATGGGTCATGGTCCACATCAGATGAGTCACGGTTCAACATCGAATAAGTCATGTTCCAACATCAAATGAGTCAAAAAGGGTACAAATTCGAAATAAGGAATGACACCTTGCATGTGTCTTATAAGACAAAATTTTATTGCTTTATTTTTACAATAAAGTAGGTACTTAATTAGAACAATTAAGTAAAAATATTTATCCATAAAAATAGAACTCGACCAAATAAAGTAAAACAGAATCAGGCGATCGATTGGAAACAAAAGAAACCCACGAAGTATACGAGTTCTTATGGGCAATTGTCATTTATAAAAATAAAGAATAAGAAGACGATTACTTCACTGGACATGAATATAATACTATTCTTATAAGGTAAGAGATACCATATTATAGGGCAAGGCATTGATTACCTTTTAAATTTTAAGGCAATGTAACCAATCGAGTGAAACTAGCAATACATATAATATAATAAAATCACATAAGTTGAATTGACAATAATGAAGAAGACTAATATATATAATATTCAATATAAAATAGTTATGCACCATTCAACCAAGCTAACCGACCAAGCAGCAATATTAATTGGGTTTATTGTTTTTACTCCAATTAAAATAATTAAGTTAAAAATAAAACAAGAAAGGTTTCGAAATAAATTAAATATATGAATAAATAAATAATATCAGAATAAAGATAGATAATATCTTTCAATCCTAAAGCAATATTATTTAGAAAAGAAAATAGGTTCTTTTTATTTAACTCGTCGATACATGATCGAACTGTATCCTACGCGACGGGATCTGAGAAGGACGAGATGGATGGATGGGTACCCACCTCTTGAAGCGTGATCGGCGAATCGACGGCGGTTAAGGCGATAGAGATCGGCGTCCACACGATGGTCCGTCCACGATTACGCCGCCTTCACCTCGATCTTGATAGTAGAAAAAAAATAATCACGGTGGTTCTTGTGACCTCTTGTTTATAACCAAAGTCTTTCAACCACTAGGCAACTACACAACTTGTGGTTCTTGCGACTTCTGATTTATAATCAAAGTCTTTTAACTACTAGGCCACCACACAACTTGTGTCAAATAAAGACAACTTTAAATATAAAACTTTTTGAAAAATCAAAATATGTATTTTCTCAATTAGGATAGGTTCCGGTGTGGAGTACTAACACCATGTTTGGTGCAAAACAAATCTAACACCACAAATTCAATTTAAAATTTTTAGGATCGTTACATTATATGACCGGAGAAGGAGAGGAATTTGCCTTTCCATCCTTCAAGCTTCTTCTCGGATCTATCCATGATGGGCTGCCATAGCCTTATGCAAGGAAGAGCAGGACCAATAGGATAAGGTGAGTGTTCTTGGATGGAATTTATTCCCTTCCGTGTCACTCAATGTGAGTGCTTTGTCTTGTGGGATATATTCCCCAAATGCCTCTCTGGAACTATCATATTCTCGACGATCATACTGTCTATAATATGTAAGGCACATCCATGCTGTCCATTCCGTATAGCATCATAAAAAAAGAAAGAAAAAAAAAGATAGATATTTATACTGAACTATATTGATTTATATTGGCCATATGTAATGATACATATTTGATATATGAATTGGACATGGGCAATATTTTTTTAAATTATATAAATTTATATATACTTTTTAATGTTTTTTAAAAGATAATTTTAATATCCGCTGTTATGCCCTATATGTAAAAAATAATTTCAATAATAATATTCAAAGTAGTCAAATGCCTTAAAATAAGAGGCAAAATTGAATTAAAAACTGAAGTTTTTATTTTTAATAAGAGAAAATATCGGCCATATTAGATATGTATTAGCTGATATATCGAGTTAGGCACTACAAAAAATAAGACTATTAGCGGCAGTTTTTTTTAATAAAAAACTGCCGCTAGTATTTTTGTAGCGGCAATTTTTTGTAGCGATAATATTAACAGCGGCAGTTTTTTATAATAAAAAATTACCGCTAATAGTCTTATTTTTTGTAGCGAGGCCTCATATGATATATATCTTGAATTTTGTATGTAGTCAAATATCGGGACAATCGGATCAAATATTGAACCATATTAACCCATTTGGGATCATATCGGCCGTTATATATCACATATAAAATACCAAAAATGTTCTTTTTACAAATTCTTTATTGCTTTAATATTTTTAAAATAAAAAATGTGCTTAAATATTACTCCATTGACTCCTTGGAATTAGACCATGGAGATTGTTTCATCCCAATCTTACTTACAAAGGATTTGATACCCTAACCGTACCATAAGTTGGTGAGTTTTTGCTTCTATGTGGCACGGATCTCAAAAATGGGCAAAAAATACATGACACTCATCTTACTCAAACATGATTTTATGGGGCACGTGGACTGACCATCTTGGAGTTGAAAATGTTAACCATCGTATAATTCCAAACAGTTAATGGGTTTCATGAGTTTTCATATGTAGGCTATATCTGTAATCCAGTAAGCGTGACCAGAGGTTCCCTATATAAAAGGGTAGCACTATTTGTGCCTACCGATTTACGGAGGCCACCTACACTCAAAATCAATTGACTGCTTTGAATCAAGTGATGGAGATCATTTTCTATCCTAATCCTTCACTTAGTGGATTTTTAGACCATGGGCATACCATCTGGCAATCAGTTTATATTTTTCCCTCCCAATCATTCACTTAATGGATCTTTAGACCATGGGCATACCATCTGACAAGCAGTTTATTTTTTCACGTGGCATGGATCTGAAAATCTCTAAAATTACGTTTGAGCGTGATGTGTGAGACAGGTTTATCAGTTGGAATTTGTGCCAGTTGGAATTTGTGCCACATGGAATGAAAAATGACCGTTTGATAGTACACTTATGCCATCAAGATCCATTGTTAGGAAAGAAAAGCAGTCTTCGTGGTCTGATCCCCCACAAATATTGGCTTTCAAGCCTAGGTAGCCTCAAGAATTAGGTAGGCACGAATAAGGCTATAGCCTAAAAAATATAGGGTAACTCTGTTCGCCCATACATGACTGTTGAGGGTGCCTATATCTGAAACCTTGTGACCGCTTTGAATTTGACCATGGAGATCGTTTTTCACCCAATGAATCTAGAGACAATGAGTGATTGCTTTGAATTCCACAATAGAGATGGTTTTTCACCCAATGGATCTAGAGACAATAAGTAATTGCTTTGAATTCGACAATGGAGATCATTTTTCACTCAATGGATCTGGAGACCATGAGCTCACCATCAAACAGTCAATTCGTGAAATAGATCCCCAAAAAATAGCCCTAAAATCGCGTTTGAGCGTGGCCTGTGATTTTTGGGCACTTTTCTCGAATTTATGCCATATGGAATAAAATACTGACAGTCTGATGATGGTACGTGCACGGTCTCAAGATCCGTACCGTGACTGTGTGAAAGATTGTGATGAAAAACGATCTCCATCCTCATTCCAACCAGTCATGGGTTTGAAACGCAGACACTCTCGGTAACCCTGCAAACGCGAAGAGAGAGGTACCTAGGGTGTGCCAATAGGCCAGGCTTGGACTGAGCTTTTAGCAATTTTGAATAAGGTACGGACCGAGCCCAGTCAGGTTATAGTAGAATTTGAGGCCCGAGGCCGGTCCATTACCACCCGACCTATCGGAAACCCAAAAATTTATTTTTTAACAAAACGGGATATCCATTCAAAATTTAAAATAGAGTAACCACTTTGAGGTTCTTTTGCTTTGGAAAGAGAAAAAAAATAAGAAAAAGAAAAATAATGGTACAACAAATGTTACAGCCACTTTTCCGCCGAAGCCGACATCGTTCACTCTGTTTTGCTGAATAAAGTGCTCATTCGATCAGTAAGTGACGCGTTCCAGGCATCAATCCTTTCATATACCTATCAACCCTTACTTTAGTCAACCACTAGCAATGTAAGACTCACACGAAAGTTAGGGTCCTTGCAATACTCGAATGTAACCTTTTTAGCGGATTATGTGGCGTACAAAGGTACTTCGTATGCTTATAATGCGTCTGACGAGGGCCGTTCGGCTTCACTCGCCCAAACCGAAGTGTCTCTACACGAGGAGCGAACGGGTCAATATGCACCTATGCTGAGTTAAGTTAGAAATCTTGGGAAGTGCACTCCAAATTATGATCATAGAACTCGGTGAAAGTACTAAGTCGACTCTTTTAGCTCAAGCAGATTGACCCGTCCACGCTAAGAGTCCAATAATAGCAAGGCCGAGAAGTTAGCCAGCCAGCTAGGTAATACTAGGAAGGATAGCAAGGCTATGCTTACATCATTTTTTTTATTCGAAACTAATAAGTAAATAATTAAGGCTATGTTTGGCATTACTCTTTGGAAAAGTAGAAAAGAGTAGCATACTGAGAGTGTTCTTTGTTTTTATGCTCTTTTAAAGATATATGTTTTTCACATCTCAGTGAGGACCCTCTTACCTCAAGCTTAGTGATAAAAAAAAAAAGAAGATTTTTTTCATGTTTTAAAAAGCAGCATCCCCTTTTTTATTCCTACAATCCTTTTCTCTCTCTCTCTCTCATATTCATTTGCAACAATAGAGAGCAACAACTGTTCTTTTCTACTCTTTCAAAGAGTATTGCCAAATGAAGCCTAAATAAATTGGTCAACTTAGTTAAATTTGGATTGAGGGATCCATTTGCAGCCCTAATCCACATTTTCAGTTACCCTCTACCAACTCATTGCTTTAAAAGTTTAGCGTAATTGTCTGTTCATCACTCTTTTTTTTTTTCTTTAAATTTTCCCTATTTAGGCAGCATTATGTTGCTTGTGGTGATTTGGGCTTTTTGGAATAACAGAAATCAAAGCATGTTTAACATAAAAAGGAACATCGTTGCTCTTATTTTGAAGAATTTAAGGGAATTGGTTTTGAAGTGGATCAGATTAAAAATGGAACTCCTCAGGTAGGAGAGAGGGAGAATGATCATATTTGGGATAGCTTGCCCCATTAGCCCCCTTTGGGATAATTAGAGAAACATGCCTCACGGATTTTGGAATTCCAGAAAATCGTGAAAGCGCCATTTTTTCTAAAATATTTTAGAAATACGTGTTTTCACGATTTTCTAAAATTCTAAAATCCATGAAAGCACCGTTTTTCTAAAACGTTTGAAGTCGGGTCTTTTTTACTAAAAAATTTATTTTTGAGGCGTTGGTTCTAAAGTGCCCTAGCCTTTTCTACCTCTGGCAAGTTGGATTTAATATTGGGATATGGGGTTGGATCTAATCTTGGGATGGGTCTCATATCTTGGCTCTAGGGTGTGAGGTTACTTAAGTTTGGGTATAATCTTTTGAGTCTTTATAGGTTTTGGGTTGAGCCTTTAACTCTTTTGGCCTTGTTTGGCAAAAGTCTTAGGGCCGAATTTTTTTATTTTACATCCCAAGGGAAGTTCTAAAAGTAAATTTTTCTCAAGGCTAGAATTTTTAATATTTCCAAGCGTTTGACCAAAAAAAGAAAAAAATACAATCACGGGTTTATTTTGTGGTGCTGTTAAAAAAAACACCTCAAAATTTGCAAATAGTCGCCGACCATCTAATTATTGAGGTCGTATTGGAGTTAAATCACATGATATAAGCCGATTTTCATTCTAATCTCTCACACATAGTACAAATCTTGAGATCATTAATATATTAATCAAACGGTCAGTTTTTTTATTCCACGACAGATTCCAAAAAATTAACTAAAGATTATGTAATATAGCTTATAAGATTATACTCAAGCGTGTTTTTAGATTTACTGTTTGTGATATGTGCAATGTCAAACACTATCAACAATCCAAAGATCTACAATGCAAAAGATTGGCATAAAAATCGATCTCTATCATATGGTTCAACTCAGTCAATTGTTGAATCAGGTAATTTTTTGATGATTGGTTTACATGTAAAATTCACTTTACATGTAATAGTTGGGTGTAAAATGGTTGTTCTTTTGACAACAAAATTTCTTCGTAAAATCCACTTTTTAATATTTTTTTAACATTATAACCAAAAGAATAACTTGTGTAATATATTTAAATTAATATGAAAATTGACATTCCTCATTCATCGTTGCTAGTATCCAACTTTATCGGGCATGATCGGTAATGGTGCAACCATAATTTTTCTGATGTGGTGTCTCATGAAGAGCGATTGGGCCCAGCTGCTCACTCCTAAAAATACTTTAAAGATTTTTATTTAACAACGAAGGGTCCTTGACCATTCCCCCATCAGATAATGTCTCTCTACCACTAAGCGATTAGACCCAATCGCAAACCTGATTAGGACTCGACCCAAATCCGACCCGTTTTTTTTTGTTGGGTTGAGTTTAGATGTAGCTTCACCCAGACACGTAACCAAAATGGGTTCATAATTTTTCAATGTGATCCCCCTGGACATGACCCGATTCTACGTGAGTTGACTCTTGTACACCCCTGAACCGGATCCGACCGGACCCATTTGCATCGCAATCTTTCTCTGTAAAAATTCCAATCTCCCATTCAGATCGCCCACAGCCCATGATTCCATACTAATCTTCCCCGCCAACTCTGGTGAAAACACCACCTTTAATCTTCCAAAACCCATTGATATAGCCTCTGAAATCCGGGAATCAGCCACAAAAATTACACTCAAACCCCGCTAGAACCATCAAAATTCCAAACAAAAAACCCCAACATCTCTTTCTCCTTTTCTTCTCCTGCAAACCCCTCGATTTCGCTGTTGATCAGAATGCCGATGATGGGGGAATCAGATGGCTGGAACGCCTTTTGAGTGGCGTCCTAGGGGATGAGATTTCCCCAGAGACATTGATTGTTTGGGCTGCTGATTTTGTGGGTTGAAAGTTGTGAGAGAGCTCTGTTGGATGAGATCAAGAGTGGCGTTCATGCTTGCTACGCAGATTTCGCAATTGCAGTTCATATCTTTTCGGCATCCTCGTTAGTAGCAGCTGTCTTGGGGTTCAGATCGGTCTCCGGCGGCCGTTGTGTGGCTGCGTCGAAAATTACAAGTACAATAATTTTATTACGAGGGCCTGGGCTCGTAAGCTAAAAAAATTACAGGCAATCTGTACAGTGGATTACCAGAGTGGAATGAGGTGAAACGAATAAGAAGGCCGCATAAAAATTCCAACCGTTGCCCCTATTTTTACAAGATTACGCGTGATTTCACCCTATTAATGTGAAACGAAGGTAGCATAAGTTCAGTTAATCTAACATTAACATTGAGGGTTATTCTAATAATATGATTGTGAAAAATAGAATATCTATCTTATATACTTATATTAATATATAATTCAAAGAGAAGTACTGGCCGGACCAGACTTACGGACATAACCAAGTTAAGCTCTTATCTAGCTCAATGTATAGTGGACTTTTGATTTTGAGGCGTTGTCCTGGCTTCCTTACCACATTTTTAACCAATGTTAAACCTTAGCACATTTTTAATTTTGCAACCTTATTGCATTTTTTTACAAATGTTAACAATTTTGCAACATAGAGGTCGCAGATTCAATCTCAGCTTACCTATAAAAAATTGTATATTCGGAGCACTAAGCATCTATGATCTATGTGGTGCTCCCAATATGACATGTGTGCCGACTTTACGTGCATACAGATTTAGGGCCCTAAATCTGTGTATGTGCATCAGTTAAGTTTGAGGGCATGCCCATGAGCACCAGGTACACAGGCCGTGTACCTACATCAAACTTGGGTATTGCTAGTGCTCTATTATTGCCCTTTTGAACTGTAAGAGCCCTATGTCTTCTACCTTTACACAGTCCTATGTTTTCGCTTTACAACCTTTTATACGGGGCCGTAGTCTGAAAAATTGGAACACCTGGAAACGCTTGACCATTGGATTGATTGCCTATTTTTGGGTAGTCTAAAAGTGATCTGAGAACGAGGACTAGCAGATCCATCCAACAGTTAGAAACATCAAATCAGTTAAGTAAGGGTACCCTAGAACCAAATATATGAAAACGAAAACGCCATAGAAAAGCAAAACAATTCCCATGAAAAAAAAATCTCTATCCCAAAAACAAATATTTCAAAATTTGTGAAAGTTTGAATTTTGTATAACATCAGTAATGTAGTATTGAAAATTTAATCAATAATTTTTGCTCTATTATCAGTATGCTTTGTCACTTCAACGATTTGGATTAGTAAAAATTTTCCAACGACAGCCTAAAACATGAGTTGGTGAGAGTCTTAATAACGGTGCTGGCGTGGCCCCCATAGTCTTCTTTTTGGCTAGAAAGAGCTTTGCAAGCCTAAGCCTAAGAGGTTTGGGAATAAATCAGCAGTGGAAAAAAATGGCAAATTAGAAGAGCAATAGGGGGAAATTTTTTTGGAAAAACTATAAAAAATTATTAAAAAAATGTACTAATAACAAACTAAAAAATTTGTAATTATAAATTTTAGAAAAGAAGAAAAGAATCCGGGAATATTTTGATTTATAAGCCAAAGTCATGATAAGGTGCTAAAGATTGGCACGAACTGAGAGCCTTATTATATGATTGAATGCAGTCAATGGTCATTATATGAATAAACAATTAACTATATATGTTAAATCATATGATACAAATGATGTTTTGTCCTGATCTCATTACAAAAAATAAGACTATTAGCGGCAGCCAAAAACAGCTGTTATTAACAAAAAATTATTGCTATTTGTCCTATTGCTATCAAAAACTGCCGTTGTTGGTCCTGCCGCTAGAAAAAATTTAATGCCTTAACAAGTGCTGAAACACCTTATTTTTGTAGTGTTTGCACTTGATATTTTTAGGTAATATCCTTTAAATCAGATGACTTAGATGGTGTTTTCAAATAGCATATCTTCCCCAAATTCTAAGCCTTTCTTTTAAATTATGTGGAAGGGCCAACTTCTCGTGTGGGAGTAATGGCTCCCTTTCAAAAAGTCGGTGAATTTGATTATTAAGTGCGTAAACATAATTAGCATATTTTTCATTGACAAATGTAGATGTTCATTAAACATAATGCATGTGGTCAAAAAATAATTAAGGCCTTTTTCTAAAAAACATTTTTCAAGTGCTATAAAAAAGTGTGTCATATGTTACTTCTCAAATATTGTTTATCTAAAAGGTTTATCACATATATATTGAAAATGTACTACAAAAATTAAAACTATTAGCGGCAGTTTTTTAGAGTAAAAAATTGCCGTTATTAATAATAACCTTATTAAGACTATTAGCGGCAAGGGTTATTAGCGGCAGTTTTTTTATTAATAGCGGCAGTTTTTGATTGCCGCTAATAGCCTTATTTTTTGTAGTGATGGTGTTTTATAAGAAGCCACATGGAGCAGCTTGTCACCACAACACAATTTTAAGTTATAGGTGGCCATGTTCATGGGTGAAATGTGTTTTCACCCAACATTTTTCTCCTTAGAAAGTGCTTTCTGGAAAAGAATTGCCAAACAGGGCTTAAAGATCATCATCCAATCAATGTGATTTTTTGGCCGGCAAATAATTAGGACCATCCAATCAATATGATTTTTTTGGGTATTCGATCTTAATTTTAGAGGCAACGCCTCAACGGGACAGGCAAGTTTATACAACCAAGTTAGCTTGTATAAGTCGCGCCGGATACACCACCCCTAAGCTAATGCAGTGGTGTCAACTTCAACTTTGAGGTCATGGCTTTGGTTGCATCATACTTAAAGCTATTAAAAGCAATTTTTCGTTTTTTTTAAAAGTGAAACAGATTCATTCATGTGCTTTTACATATGTTAATTATAACCCTAAAAGGAGATTATTTGCATGCTTATTTTATGTGGATGGTATGTGATAAGGGAAAGCTAAAGAGTGGATGATCAAAAACAAAAAGAAAGGGAGTGGAAAATAGAAGTATATAAATAAAAATAAAAATAAAAAGAGAAGAGAGCATACATTACGGATATGATTTTTTTATTTGAAAAATGGGAACATGCATTTGAAATTTGAATGCTAGATGATGTGCCACGTGGCACATGATAGCCAGTTACACTCATCTTCTACGAGATTTGACCGATAGATAAATAGCCTTTTAAATTTTTGTGGATGGACATGATTAACCTTGGGCAACTTAGGGTGCCATCTCCAATCCCTTGGATGGGTGCTACATGAATCCCAATTGGTTTGAACCCACGGATGAACTGTGTGTTCCAAGCCTTTTGTTATTCTATTTATTTTTACAATTCAAAAATTAAAAAAATAAATAAAAGTACTTTTTCTTTTCTTTTTTTTATAATTAAAAATGAAACTACTTTTTTGTCTTCAATTCTTAGCCCATGCAACCAATTTTCTTGCATTGCGCTTTTCAACTCACCACAACACTTTCACCTAAAATAGACTTCACAAACTCTTTCACAATGACCCACATGGCTGGGCTTGGCTTCAATTACGAGCTCTTGTTTATAGGCCAGCTTTAGCACAACGCTCAGTGCCGATTTCGATAAGAAAATGTCACTAGATAATGAAATGGCCTCTCAAGTCTTGATTAAAGTTTTCCCTTTCATTTTAGTTACGAGGAAGGGACGTTTGAAAACGCACAATTTTCCACTATTTTCCACTAGAAAACCTCCCACTTTTTGCTGTGAAAAATATTTTTCGGCTACCATGTGAAGCCCACCCGAGAAAGTCATTTTCTTGGAAGAGGGTAGAGACAGGATTTCATTCTAGGGGACGAGCAATGCAAGCCAGATAAATTTTCTTAGGGAATTTATAAATGATGGACAATTTTTTGTACAATTTTGCAGAGAGCTTATGTGGCACGGCGTGATTGGCTGCACTATTTGGGCCCCACTATGTGTACAGCTAATCACATCACGCCACATAAGCTGTATGTAAAATTGTCTTTAAAAATATTGTCTATTGTATAACACTGTCCATTTTCTAATTATGGGGGAGAAAAGGTTACAATATTAAGCAGACCAATTTAGAGAGAGAAGGGGGGGGGGGGACATCCTTTAATTCAAAACAGTCAAATATTATGCCAGCAGCCAGCTAGAAATGATAACTGTTAATTGTATATATTATTTCACCACATTGTTCCTAAAAGTTGAGACCATGACAGTAAATCACGTGGAACACACATGATGATTTCAATAGGTTAAAATTTTCAAGCTCAACGATGGATTCTGGAGCATTCAATTTGAAACCATAAACGAACAATTAGGACTGTCAGCGGGTGGGGTCCGACCAAAATATTGGCTGCCCATTGGGAAAAATAGCAAATGCCCCACCCAACTCGACCGGACCTGATCTGATTAGATGGCGCCCTCGACCTGACCTGACCTGACCCCGAAAAACCCCTATTTTCCGTGTCTTTTAATAATAAAATATTGAGTTCGGTCTGGTAGACTCAACTCGACCCTATTTTTTCCTGCTCCGACCTCTTAGTCGACTCGATCCGACCTTCAGATCGGGTCGAGTTTCTCATGCCTATCCAACCCGACGAGTCAAGTTTAGGTGTTCAACCCTGTAAAATATCAAGTCAGGTCAGATATTCGGTCGACCCGAACCATTGAAAGAACTATGAACCATCCTAATTAATTTAGTGTTTGCTACAGGTTATCATTTTCCTCTAGCAAAGGACATTATAATGAGCAGACCTCAAACAGCAGACCAACAATGGACTGCTTACATGGCCCGATTCAAGTGGCTGGCCTGACCTGTATTGTTGGGACTCGCTGCTGGCACCGTTCCACGTTAGTGCTTTGTTGAATTGGTGTTTGCCATCGTCCTTATATCAATGTCCGTTACCGAACTTTCCAAAATAATAAAAAAGCACTTCAAATTTTTAATTTTCTTTGTCAAGAAAAGAAAATTCATTTTCCTCTTCAATAGAAAACTGCCAACGAGCACATATAAAAACATGTGAATAGGGAAAAATATTTGGTCGTAGAAGCCGAGGAATTGAGAAGGAAGCCACTCGGCTTGTGGGATTTCAAATTTCTTCCCCGACAAAGCGTGGTGGATGATCCCACCGTTTATACTCTCTTTATTTGATTCCCCAACCTCAAACACCCTCACGGGTTTTCCAAATCCTTTTCCCTTGGTCAAGCTCCCACGACAAAAGTTTTTTCTTTCAAAGTTTTCTCTCTCACGTTTACAAACTAACAAATGGGAAATTTCAAACGACCGACAGGTTTTGTGTAGATTTTGTGCAGGTGGCTGATGTGGCACTACGTGACTTGCTGTTCCGACCTGCATTGCTTTAGCCCCACTGCAGTTGCAACCCATTGCGTCGCGACACATCAATTGCCTGTTATATAACACTGTCCACAACAAATTAGCCTACACACAACTCGATGAAACTAAACATTTTCACTTATCCATTTGAAATCGTGGCGTGATCCGTGCGTTCGATTGTTGGATTAGGTGTCATGGAGCACGTGATTGCGAGTTACAGCCATTCTACGAGTTTACCCACACTTCCCATAGGGTTTTAGAAAAAATAAAATATTCTTTACACCATAGTCACCAAATTCGTCAAATATTTGAACAACGGTGCCATTACTTGCACACGTTTTTTCAGCGATTGCACCGAATTTAAAGAAAGACTTGATATTTTAGGGACATGTGATATATAAAAATGCAATATGGGCCCTCTACTTTGAAGTTCATGATCAATAGATATCTAGCACATAAAATTGGAGCAAAATATGACACTTGTCATATGATCTATTGTAGTTAACTGTTGAATTATATAATAGCCTTTGACTCCATTTAATCAAATGATGAAAATTATATTTTGTTCTAATCTTTTGCAATTGATATCTTTAAATCATGGCCTTCAAATCAAACGGCTTTGAGAGTGTTTTCACATGATAGAGGTCGCTAAACTTACGAGTTTTTCTTTTAAATTCAGTGCAATCCAGTGCAATCACTTAAAAAGTGTGTGCAAGTAATGGCTCCCATATACATACATATATATATATACACTGCAAGTGCTTTCGTTATCTTTATTTGTGAATTAGTAATCAATGGGGTGGTGGTGGATTTGTTAGCCCTCAGATTTAGACTTACAAAAGGTCGTTGCCTAGCCTTTGAAAAGGATGCTTAAGACATAAAAAAAAGGTTTCGATATGATTGTGTATCCATTTCATACATAATTCAGTTAATAATAATTATGTGAACATGCAACATGATTTTTTGGCTTTACAGACTGATGTCCAAGTTTATGATTGGAAAAAAGCAAATTATACTTAGAAAAATAAAATCGGAATATTTACATGGGAGAAATTATAAACCATACACTCATTATAAATTATACAAATGGATTTGGTGACCCACTCATGTTTAGCCAGCCACCTAAACCCCATTTCCACAAGGCTTTAGTAGTGCGGCCGAAAAGAAGGCGTTTTAGAAAAAGAGGATTCAAATTGAAAAGTTTTAAAACAATATTTGATTTTAAATTTTTTTAGAAAAACAAGATTTCACGATTTCTTCCATTCTTGGTACTTGGGAAAAATTTGCGGGAGAATGCTACTAGTCTCTTACATGTGCAAGTATCAAATTACCATCATATATTTAAAAAACATTACACATTTTCCGGATCGGAATGATTATAAGCAAATACATAGAAATAAATTTAATAATTTATTTTTCAAAAGTTAAGATTAATATTACTACTACTTTAGTTGTCCCATGCTATGTTTTTTTTTTTTTTTGGATAATTAAAGCTGAGGGATAAGGGAACTCAACCTCAAGGGGTTAGGTGAGTTGGCCAGGTACCTGCTTCCAAAAGCAAGAGACCTGAGTTTGAATCCCCTCCCTCTCTTGAGGCCACCCTAGGGATTTAAATCCTGTGCTGATCCGACATGTGCTGAATTTGGAGTGCACATGTGCCCCTGGGATTAGGCGGGTGCTCTAAGAGACCCAGATACCCAAGTTATCAAAACAAAAAAAGATAAGGGAACTCACTCTACCATTAAAAAACAAAGCCAAAACACATACAGCGGCAAGAAAAACCACACAGCTGCTAAGAGAGCTTCGCAATGCCATCACCCCCTAAACAGCCAGGGACTTGTCCCATGCTATGTTCCCTATATACAAAATGGGCATGGATGAATGCAAATCTGAAGTTTTCTTTGATGGATCCGGAAGAGGAGTGTGTTGTTCGATTGGTCCATAAGTATTGTTCAGATTGCTGCTCGGAGAAGATATAACAGGTGTTTGATTGATCCAGCATGCAAAGAGGAGTACGGTTTTATATATATGAGTGAAATTTGGACAATACACATATAAGTACATATTTACAAATTTCTTAAGAGACCCACTTTTCATGGATCTCAGAAATCTCTAAACCAAAGAACCCTGTTTTGCTGATACTTCAGAAATGATATAGCATGCTAAGACAGGTTCTTTGGAGTCCCTTTTCCCTAATTTTTCCTTAAAAAAGTTCAAATTGCAATAGTAGGATGTACAGTGGACTAGTTTAGGGAACTAGTGTACACATGCGATCTAGAGAACATTTAAGAACTAAAAAATTAATAGACAACACTTAGAGACATAATAATATAACTCTTATATTAAGATAACCCAATTAGTCTTATGAAGTGACCAAATTTTCTCCATTAAAGAGATTACAAACACCTGTGCTATGGGACACCATTGAAGAAAATTCAGTTACTTCACAACCTTACATCAAGGTAACCACTCTACTAATCAAGCTATTAAGCACACTTTCTATTATATTACCGCTCATCGCTCCACTTGTGCTCCGAATCAAACCACTCTCCACATGTGTTTCCTGCAACAAACACTTTTTAAGAGTTTTTTGTTACTGAGCACAAGCTTAGATGGGCCCACTAAACTTATATCCAAATACCCAACATAGGTTTATAGCTTTAAACTAGCTATGCCATTATATATACTTATATATATAGAGAGATTACTTTATCTTCAAGAGATCACTGGTTCTTCATCTTCAGAACCAGTGATGCATTCCTTTTCTCCGTCCAAAATTTTACAAGAAGGGTGTGGAGAGTGACCCTTCCCAAAGGCTCTAATGTGATCCTTGAGTGATCTTTTGTGCTTGAAATCAGAGCCACATTTGCAGTACCATAGCTTACCGCAGTTCTTCTCGTGCGTTCTCCAATCTCCCCGAACCGCGAATGACTTGCCACACTTTCTACACATAAAGCGCTTAACACCATGCTTTCTCTTGTAATGAGTTTGAAGTGTTCTAAAGTCCTTTAATGGCTTGGCTCTAGGATGGTTGATGTTGTTTTTGCACCCATGAGCAAAACAGTAGCAAGGGAGCCTCAGCATTGCTGTTGGTTGGGTTCCTCTTAGTGATTCTGGCCCTTTTCTGTACTGTGATCCATGACCCCACATATGCATCTACACCCAAAGTTTTGAACCCATTTGAGAATGTATATGATTTATAGGAAACATATATGTAATCATGGTTTTAAATATCGGCCGATATGTATTGGGTTAGGCTCCATCTGATAAGGATATACACCCTGATTTCATAAGGATATACACCCTGATTCATATGAGGTCAAATATCGGGTCAAATAGGTCAAATATCAGACCATATGGAGTCATACGCCAAATATGGCTTTTTTGTAAAAAAGTTTATTTTTTTATTATTTTAGAAATCCCATCTGAGAGCCACATTTGATCATACAATTATGATCAATTCACTTTTTAATATGCGCACCACATGGAATCAAAATATGTCCGTCTGATTGTTCACCCATGGTCTGAAGATCCATTGTGATGAAAATTGGGACAAAAAATAATCTTCATTATCTGATTCAAAGCAGTCAATGATTTATGGTGTTGATATCCTTAGAGATTCGGTACCTGCAATTAGTGCTAATACCCAATCCTTAATAAACATAGGATCATATAAGTTCCAAAAGTTTCTTCAACTTTCTATGTACTCTATGTGGAGCATGAAATGCATTTCTTATATATGTTTAAGCCTTTAGGGATCTTTCTTGCTTCCTCCTTTCTTTTGGCTGTCAATGTTGACTGAAAACACATGGGTATGCAATTTTTAGTAAAAGTTACAAATGAATTTACGATATAATTAACTAATTCCAAAATATAAACAACTACGCGTAGTAGTGTTTTTTCTATGCTTAAATACGGTTGGTGCAAGTGTGTAGCTTGGTTAATTATATGTTCCCGAACCCTAGCTACGTTTGACAATTATCTTATAATGGAAACCAAAAGGGCAGTAAGTTGGTAAAAGTGGAAATGTCATAACTTGTGGAAACAAATTCATTAATGCATTTTATTTTGTTAATATTCTTATTTTTTAATAAATTAGTTATACTTTAACGAGCCAGAAATAAGATAAAATGAAGTGAAATGAAGTTAAGAGAATGATACGATTTCTGATCATATCACGGATTTTATGCAAAATAAACAAATGGAAAGTTAGAAATAGATTAGAAGAAATCACTTGGAAGGTTGCGAACCTTGTGCTTCGTAGAGTGAATCAATCTCTAGACATACATTTCGCACCTTTTAAATTTGATTAGATGATCAAAATATTTATAGATTTCTCATACAATTGAAACTTAAACATTTGAAATCCAAATTCAAATTCAAATTCAAGACAGAAACTATCCTCAGTTTCCTCTCGTGTCTACAGTAATATAAGGAAATAACTAAACTAAGAATCTGAATATATAATTATTCAAAATAACAGTAAAGAAAGTATTCCATATAAATCATCATGAACACTGTACAATTAAGTGAATTGCAATTAGGAAATGTATGAGAGAGAACAAAACAAAGATGAAAAGAAGAAATGACAAATCTAACATTTTAAAGGATTATCTGAAAACAAGATCTACTATGTTATTATCATTTTCTAGAGACCTGATTATTCATCAAAAATAAAAATAAAAACCAACTCGATAAAACTATATACATCAACTTCAAAACAACAAAAGGTAAGAAAAATGAAATCAGGAAATAAGAAAATCAATTTTCTAAAAGGTAATAATTACGCTACAAAGTTAATGTTTTCTCACTTCTTTCTATAAGCACCTACAAATTAAAACTAAAGAAAGAAAAGAAAAGAAAAGAAAAGATTAGGTAAAAGTCTACAAATAACAGACCCACGTCCATGTAGTTTCCCACAAAAAATAATAACATAGAATAAATCAAAACAAGAAGAAAAAAGTAAATATCTAAGTACTAATCAATCATCAAAAATTCAAAATAACTAATATATATTTTTTCTTTTTCCTTACAAAATTGAATCAACAAAGGAAAAGAAATGAAAATGCCAAAAAAGGCTTACCTGCATGTTGTTGTACCTATTAAAAGTCTTGTTGCACACAGAACAAGAGAACTGGGTCGGCCCAATGAGGATCTGAGTTGGTGTGGGGATCCAAAACCTACTCTCAGCCCCTATAGAGCACCCTTCAAACCTCTCCTTCATTGATTCCTCCTCCTCTTTACAACTCAATGACTTCTTCTCATCACCAACTTCATTTGTATAAGGCAACCCAATGTGCAAGGCCACAGTAACCTTGTCTGATTTCTCATCTTTCACACCAAATCTCCCCTTTTGAAACTCAATCTCTTCTTCTTTCAGTGACTTATTCTCTTTAAACCTGCTTAGAAGAGGCAAACACGGGGATCTTTGGTGAATAAGTGGCTCCTCTTCTTGTTGTTGTGATTGGTAAAAGAGAGGATGCTGTTGAGGTATCAATGAGGGAGATGGTGGGGATGGAGAAGAAATTGATGGCTTGAGCCATTCAATGAAGTTTGGAGATTGTGTGCAAAAACCCACGTTATCTACATGATAATTCCTTATACCCATATCCTAAAAAGCTGCAATTCTCTTCACAGATGAAGGTATTGAAGACCCTTTTTGCCGTGGCTGGAAAATTTGGCTAAATCATACAATATAGCTTTGTTTTAATATGCCTTTTATTTTTCAGAGAGAGAGAGAATCCACAGTTTTGGTAATCAATTACACTGTTGTGCGTTTGAAAGAGACATTATGAAACAGACATTATTCTTATCAAAAAAAAAACAAAGAGACCTTATAAGAGGGTTTACCATTATTTACACCCGCTGAAGCTGTAAACTCACCCCACCTCCTCCAGCCGGAATCCATTGACTGCTTTCAATCATTAGATGGAGGTCATTTGTCATCCTAATCTTTCACATCTTCAATCTTGAGATCACAGGTGTACAATTAGATGGTCAGTTCGTTATTGATCAAATATAGCACATATTCTAAAACGTGGCCCTAAAGTCATGTTTGAGTGGAATGTGTGCTACATGATTTTACAGTCATGTTTTGGGCTGTGTGTTACTGAGAATAAAAATCTGACTCTTGATGGTAAACACATGACCTCAAGATCCATTTTGTGGTAGATTTGGATGAAAGCCGATCTCCATTGTTGGATTTAGAGTAGTCAATGTATGCGGAGTTGAATAGATTAAGTGAGCTCACAATTCCATGGGTGTAAATAATGGTACCAATGAGAGACAGAGAGAGACTGTGGTAGGTTTCGTTGTGGGTTAGGACATACAAAGACAAATCATAATCACGAGAGAAAGGAAAAAGCCATTTGTTCTCAATTTACAAGGTTTATGATAAAATACATCATCTAATCTAATCTAATTAAATAGCAATAATTTGAGAAAAAGTTTCCACTGGGTGCTGTGACTCTAGCACAAAGGATGGTGTTCGGGTCATATGCACCGATAACCTCGCATCGTCTTTAGAGGGAGCTAGGATTTTCATTTACGGGGTAAGTAATGGTCAATATTAAAATGACTTGGTCCTTGGGTTGCCTTTTTGGGATATGTGCCATGTGTAATTAATATATACAGATCTAAAGATTTTGATTAACCCACTAGCAATGGTTGAGTCTTTGTTTTGTAATTTTTGGGTTTCTTATGGCACAATTATTGTATTTATTTATTACTTTTAAAATATAATAAATATTTTAAATAATTTTTAAAAAATAAAATTTTATTTTGATTTCTTAGTCTTGTGAGTTAGTTTTTTAGGTAATAAGCATTTTCAATTTTTGTATACAAATAAATAGTCTCACATTGATAAATGTCATAAATTTCTACATTATATAGAAAACATTTCACTTTCTATTATTATTTGATAATAAGAAGAGAAGAGTGCTCCTAATGGCAAGTCGCCGCATGTGCATGGTGATTAGCGTTTAAGTGTATTAGCGCTTTAGGTGCAGTGCACATCGTCGCTTCATAACTGATCTGAGCCGTTGGTCCAATAGTCATTAAAAAGAAATTTAAAATCTATGTAAGGAGATCCCAGGACTTATATTTTCACTCTCTGAAATCCATCGATTCCTTGCATACAGATTTGAGAAATCTCTTGCTTTTTCCTCAGATTGAGTTTTCTGTGGCGATCTTCTACTGTTGCAAAGTAATGGATCATATTCAAGAGATTGAGCTCGTTATATCTTGAAGACGTCTCGATGGAATCCTTTTGCAAATTTGAGTATTTACTCAACTAGGGATCAAATAACATTTTAAAGATAACAATTATATGTCTCGAGTTCAATTTCTATCACCCATTTTATCATTTTCGGATTTATGTTCCTAATATTTTCTAACAACTTGCATGCCCTTTAGAGTTTATCTTATTTAATAAATATCATTTAAAAAAATAATAATAATCTAAAGATCTTTGGTATAAAAAATTGAGATATGAAACAATTCCCATCATTTGATTGAAAGTCATATTAAATTAATGATTGCCACGCAATTTTAATATGGTATTAATTTTATATAGTGTTTGATCATGGTATATCAAATGATTGAGATTTTTTTCTTCTAATATTTTATAAAATAAATTTGTTTTGATTTGATAATGAGCGTCAAATCTTGTGGAACAAATGAAAGTTTGACATATAGAACACATTCTAAAAAGTAAACAGAGTACAAAGGCATTCACTTAAATACTTAATACTAAATCAAAGACAATCACTTAAATACTGTTAGAAATAGTCGTGCATCGAGTTGTGGGCTTGGAGGTCTTGGGCTATATATAATTTGGGCAATCCTCGTCTTACAAGCTGATTTTGTACGGTTGAGTTAGGCCCGTTAGATTTCTTAACATGATATTAAAGCTGACCCTTTTTCACTCCACGCTACCCAATTCAATTGTCCACGTACTTTGGTTCAGTACCGCTAATACGTGCAGGGGCATGTTAGAAATAGTCCCACATCGAGTTGTGGGCTTGGAGGTCTTGGGCTATATATAACTTGAGCAAATCTCACCTTATAAATCGATTTTGTAAGGTTGAATTAGGCCCGTTACAATTCTTAACAAATACTTAATACTAAATCAAAATTAAAAGGCAACTGCCTTACCCTAAATAGATTGTACTATAATTTGACTTTCCGGGTAAGATACCATAAGCATTCTTTTAAATATTGGCTATATAAGAAACATATCGGCTGCCTAACATGGTATAAGCTCCTTACGATAAAGGGTCAAATATCGAGTCAAACAAGTCAATCATCACCCCTATTAAGTCATATCAGCCGATATATAACATATATGAATTGGCAAAATGCCCAGATGCTCTCTCTCTCATATATATATATATATATATATATATATATATATATATATATATAGGGAAAGGCCTCCGTCCTCCCATGGAGGACGGTCACCGCCCTCCAATCTTCCACGTGGAGCTTCATGTGGCACCCAAAACACTTTTTGGGTACCATGTGAACCTTGGGTGCATTGCTTAGATTATTTTTAAAAAAATAATAATAATAAACTCATCTCCACCGTATATATTTTGAATCGTGAAATGTGGGCTAATGAAAACCGTCAAACTTTGACTTGTGGGTTTAATGTTTATTTTTCAATTTATTTATTTTTTAATATTAATCTAAATTGTCCACCCGTGCTCTATGTGGCACCCACAAAGTATTTTTTGTGCCATGTGGAGCTCCACAAGGATCTTGGAGGATGGTCACTGTCCTCCATTGGAGGACCTAACCGGCTCCCATATATATATATATATATAAGCGTTTGGGTTGACCGGGGCATTTGGGTCATATTGGCTGATATGTAATGATATGAATGGGCAAAATACCCAAATGCTCTTATATATGGCCAATATGATCCAAATGGTCGGGTTATGACCGGGTCGACCCAAATGCTCTATTTTCCTTAATTTTAAATAATAAAAAGTGAATCGGGTAAGGTCAACCTTTGGGTGGGATGGTTCATGCCCAACCGACCCGACCAGGTGAGTTTATATACCCAACCTGGTAAAAAACCCGGGTGCCTTTGCTGGTCAGGTATTGGGTCGACCCGATCATAACACTTAAAACCATCTGATCAATGCAACCTTTGGACATGGTAACCAAATCATGTTGTTGATCTAAACTAATGAACACCAATTCAAAGCGTTTGATATTGATGACCCGGGCTTGGTGGTTGGCAAACCAGCTGATACCAACTATTTGAGAAAATTACAATATTGACACCGTAGGTCACATTACATATGCATGTCTATTCACATATTTAGCACTTAATTTTCTTCTTAAATAAACTTATCTCCTACCGACAATATACTGTTAGCAGATTTTTAGGCTTTATACAATCTTCTCTTTTTCTCTCTCTACTTTCCCAGTTTCTTTACCTTTTAGTCATCATCATAACCCTTTTCCCACAATGTTCATGCTTTCAAACCTAACCAATCTCCAACCTTTCATACTTGTGCCTGGAGAAACCAAGGTAGATTTCAAAGGTCATAGATCTAGTGTGAAATACTCGGTTAATCTTTTTTTGTCCAAATGGTCAACCTGAGTTGGCTAATGAGCACACAACTTAGTGTAGTTAACTTTTGCACAGGTGTTAATGAGCACACAACTTAGTGTAGTTAACTTTTGACCTTTCATTGATTTGAGATTATAGTTATTAAGTCGAAATATGAGTAAAAATCGAGAAGAATTTGGGAAAAAGTAATGGAATTTTTTTAAAAATTTTTAAAAAATATATTATTTTAAAAAAAAATAAGGAAAATTTTAGAAAAAGTTTGTAGGAAACACGCTTAAAACTTAAAATTTTATAATAAGCTAGTATTTATGAAGAAAATACATTTTAAAGTCTTTCTGACGTTTTATGAGACAAACTGTCTTAAAAAAAATTTCTTGATAACTATGGTTGTGAGTTTGAAGCACTTTAGAAGATTACGCATATGCGTAACTAATGTTTAAGATCAAGATTAATATTCTTTGGGACTATATTTATCTTTGTAAATGAAAGTCTATTTATAGGCACACAAAGATTAACGAAATTAAGTTAAAATCTTTCACAATGTAACCTCTCGTGCAACAACTCCTCTCTTTTTAATCTTCTTCTCATTTTATTTTATTTTATTAATTTGTATATGGTATCAGAGTCATGACTGGCTCCAATCTTGCGATTACACCAAAGATCAAAATATCGGTAAACCGATACGTATGGTCCTGGAGGACGTATGGTCCTAACCTCCAGGACGATACGTATCGGGTATCGGTCGATACATTCAATGTAACGGCGATATATTGAATGTATCAGTTTGATACATTCAATGTGTAGACAATCGGAAAAAAAAAAAAAAAATCGATTGTCTACACAATCGATGGTGATTGTCTATACAGCCGATATCGATTGTGTAGACAATGGGAAAAAATATATATATACATATTATCAAACGATATATTGAAATTATCGTTCGATACGGGCGATACATTACTCGTATCGGACAATAAATATATTGTTTTTAAGGGAGTACGATACATTGCCTTTGTATCGTACCGCCCAAGTCCAAAATCGATACGTATCGGTATCGGACGATTTTTTGACCCATGGATTACACCGATTTGATAACTATGGTTGTGAGGTTGAAGCAAGCGCCACCGCCAGATCTTGTTTCAAACCAATGTCTCATTTAATGACTGGCCATGACCTAAAAGATTGTTTGACCCTGCAAAAATAAGTTGCTTCAGTGGCACGCGCTTTTAAGTGCCATGGCGGCAATTTTTGGTAGCGATAGGACCAGTAGCGGTAGCTTGTTATTAATTGCGGAAGTTTTTGACGGCCTCTAATAGTCTTATTTTTTTTTATAGTGGATAACATGATCTTAACCGTCCGATGGTTGAAATTCTCTATGCAGTGAAGAAGGGTGCACAGTGCACACAAGTTTTGTTAGGATAGGAAGGAGCACAACACCATCGTTAAAGCTAGTTCCATTAGTTTATAATTAAATGTGACATTTATTGAGCCATGGAAGTTGAAATGGCTTCATTCTTATACAGGCGTTTCTTCTAGAGGAGTTGAATTGATGTGGCACGAGATGCTCTCTTTCTAAGGCGTTGAAGCAGAATATAAAACCTTAGAAAGTCCACATTCCTCTCCTTTGATGTCGCTGTGGCATTCTTTTCTTAGCGTTAGTGGTGTCATTTGACTTTGTTGGCTGATGGTGGGAGACTGGAGACGTTGAAATTTTTTTATTTTTTCTCATCCGATTCAAATGCTCAGATTTAATACTTGTTTATATTTTGGTCTTTGATTCATTGTTTAATTTTTATAATATTGATGGTTACCATTGATGTTTTTAAACATGTTGAATATTGAGTTAATATTAAATATATGATCAAAGATTATGGTTGTGTTTGAGATTGTTCTATAGAGGCAAAGAGCAGCTCCCTGCTATGGCGCATAACACTTTAGCATGGTATTGTGTTTGGTTGTAAGTACTCTTAGGTCTTTAAGAGAGTGAAAGAGCTGAATTTTGGTGCCTTTAAAAGAGCAATTTAAACTACTCTCTTTAAGTAGGCTGCTCTTTGACTCTAAAGGGCAATCCTAAACAAAGCCTATATTTATGAGGAAGTATAAACTTATTTTTATTAAATATGATGTCTGATTTATGTATATCTTTATCTTGTTTTTTGCTCGAAATTAGCAATATATTGAAAAGAAATATAATCACAAAAGGAGTTTTAACCAAGGTATTAAAATCGGTATCGGTCTCAGGTATCGGTTTGCTCATGGCCGATACGAATGGGACGATACCGATACGTTTCGGTCGATTTTAAAAAAAAATAAAAAAAATGTCTCAATCGAAATCGAGACATATCGGCTATCGGCCAATACGTATTGACTAATACGGTCCCGTATCGGCAGATACATGTCAACGATACCAATACGTATCGATTTGGCCGAAAACCAATATGTATCACTGATACGTATCGGTATCGGCCGATTTTTGATACTTTGATTTTAACTGTAAAGAGCTTCGATATCATGTGAAAGCTCATCGGTGTGAAAGCATCTTCTAATATACGTGCATATGTTTATGGAAAGGTAAACATATGCCGTCAAATCGATGGATAGGTCAACGTTTATATTCAGACCATCTAATTGAGAGCTCAACCGTTGGATCGGTCATTAGCCTGAAAATACACTGATACGACCATTATTATCATCCATTAAACGGGGTTTTTAGTGGACTATTGTTCGGAGGCACAAAATTTTGGGCTTTGACCCATTTAAAAGTGACTTAACTGGGTTTTCTTGATTGATAGTTTATGCCAGGTTCCTCTTGACGTCTTTTCAACGCAATTTTAGTATTTAAATATCGTAGACAATTAATTAAGGAGATAAAATGTGAGTAATCTAAGCTGTCAAGTGATGGTTCATATGTTAAATGGTAGTGGGTCGTCTGAAAAGCACATATTTTGGGAGATGCGAATCTTTTGATTTGTGGACTCTAAATCAACCTAAGTTCTTACTTTTTAATGGCCAGTAACCCATTTTTAAGAACTGTCAACTTAGATAATATAGATTGGTCACAAATGTATGCCACTGTATAGTGTGGTATAGGTACCAATTCAGAAAATAATTTTTTTTCCTTTTCAAAAGCATAAACTTTCTAAGATCTCATATACAGTTTAGAAGAACATGGCCAAATAGATCAATTTCTTCTCATTTCTACTAAATAAAATATCATGTGAAACAAATATGAAAAATAAAAAGTATAGACAAACTAATAACGAGAAGCCTAACTGAAATGCTCAAACAGTCTGGTAAGAAGGCGAGATTGGAGAAATAAAGTTTCGGACAATGAAAATGTTATCCAAATAGTTGAAAAGAAAATTTGTTCTCCTAATCATTAAAAGGAAAAGGTGTCCGTCCTCAATGGGAGGATGGTCACCATCCTCCAAGCTTCCACGTGGCAGCCAAAATATTGTTTTGATGTCACGTGGAGCTCGAGTGCATTGTTTAGATTATCTCTGGAAAAATTAAATTGACAACTCATCTCCATCATGTGTTTTTTAAACTGTGAAATGTGAACCAATGAAATCCGTCAAACTTTGATTTATGGGTTTAAAAAGTTTTTTTCAAATTTTTTTTTTAAAATTGATCTAAACCGTCCACGTGACACCCAAACAGTGTTTTAGGTGCCACGTGGACCTCCATGTGTATCTTGGAGGACCTAACCGGCTCCCTCATTAAAATAACAACATTGTTGGAAAAACAAATTAGAGGGATATGTGGATACAACTAGAGTGTCATCGAATTCCCTTGCCCTAAACAACACCCCTAAGAGAGAGAGAGATTTGACATTTTAGCACAAACAACTTTACAATGTGTAAGGACATTCTTTTTCTAAAATGGATTATTTAAAAAAAGGGTACCTCTATTCGCGCCTACCCAATTATTGATGGCACCTACGCTGAAAACCCAGTGAGTGCATTGAATCGGCCGATGGTGATCATTTTTCATTTCAATCTTTCACACAGGGGATCTTAAGATCATGGGATTGCTATCATACGAACAATTTTTTATTCCACGTGACACAAATCCCAAAAAATACCCTTAAATCACATGACACACATCACGTTCCAACGTGGTTTTAGGGCTACCTTTTGGGATCTGTGACACATGGAATAAAATACTTGGTCATCTGATGGCACGCCCATGCCTCATCAACTATCAAACCATTTCTTTGATCTCCGCCTATCTTTTTCAGTGATACCGTACACCTCTCCACCAATTGATCACTCGAAAAACTCCATTTGTTTTCGTACTAGGGTTTCAGTCTTATAAGAAACTATGTAACCACCTGCCCCAAGGAAGGAAACCAGATCTAAAGGATACCTCAAACCCTTTATGAAAATTTAAAATCAACTTACCGGCCACAAGAACATATAAGCAAGATAAAAATAACAAATTGGTACAAACTAAAGAAGTCATAAATTTTGGGGGTATCAGTAAAATTACCAAAGAAATAGTTCCTTTGGAGATTTTTAAGAAGTGAGAAGAAGTCAAATTGCAGCCATCGAATGCTTGTTGTTCGATAGCTGAAGAGTAATCAAGGGAAAATTGTTAAGATGGAGATGAAACTGTTAGGCTTCGTCTTTGAAATTTGAGCTCAAATCCTAACCTAGCTGATGATCGAATCATGGATCAAATCCCAGCTCGGATGTGATCAAATCTAAACCAAAATGGAGCTCAAATCTGGAGTGAGGAGCTCAAATCGGAGCCCAAATCCTACCTGTTAAGGTTCGCCTTTCCAATCAGAGCTCAAATCCTAAATGCAGTTGATGATCGAATCCCAGCTTGGTTGCAAGGGATGCATTGTGTAGCTTCTCGGCGTCACCTGGAGAGAGAGGCAAGGGTTTCAGAGAGAGAAGAAATTTGGGAGACGACGGTTTGGTTAGAAATATAAAGAGAGAAAAGAATTTGGAATTAGGATTCCCGATAGATTTGCATGTGACTTGAGGAAAGAGTTGCATGTGATGATGGTTAAGGAATTAAACCACTGTCTTAGTATAATAAACAATTGGATTTGACAGTGGATTATTATACTACTGCTTGGGCTGTGATTTTTTTTATTATTGCAAAAGTGGTTTTCTTATCATTTTGACAAAGTAATGGTAGTAGTGCAAGGTGGGCTGTCTTGAAGTTTCAATGGGTGAAAATAGAGCAATTTTATTGGTTGCATCTCAACAAGAGGTTTGGGCCATGGCTTTAAGTGGGCCTAATATTTATCATTAAACCTCATGGTCAATACAGGTAACTATTATTTGAGCCTATATATGATGTTAATCCTCATTATTGTTAGAGGGTGGGGATGCTACTGATAAGGGTAGCGCTTTAGTGCTGCCCATCAGCCAACTGGAATCCATGTGACACCGAATTTGAAGATCGGGTGACAACTTGAACAAGATCGATCATGTCCCACCCAAAAAATTTGGGTAGATTCGATGCATATCTTTAAAATGTCGTAAAAGTTGGGAAAAAATCAAGGTAAGTGAGTGATATGTTGTAATAACTCGAAATTTTCGAAAAAATTTGAATCATTGACCTTGACGAATTTGCGACCTTTTGACTGATTTGACCCGAGTCAAATATGACCTAGGTATTGTGGCCTTAAATCCCATTTGTTATAATTGGGGGAACGCGGGAAACACATTAAAACCCAACCCGTACCCTGTGTAGAGTGTATGCGTGTTTGTGCATGTTGCACATGAACTCGGGCCCAAATTTTTGAATGTGGGCCTCTAATTGAATATGTCGACTATGTGGGCCGACTGATTGGGCCGACTATTTGAGCCAACCAATTGGGCCTACTAATTGGGTCGACTAGTTAGGCCAACTATTTGGGCCGACTTTGTGCCTCAATTAGAACCTTTGTAGAAGTGGCAAATACCCGAATTTTCGGACCCATAGGTCCTAATCAGGTGCATGTCCGTTAGGAAATGCGGCACCTCTTCAGATTTTTCAAATCGGATCGTTTCGGGTCCGTTTGAGTTTCGTTTAAGACTTTTGGACCAAAGCTCATACACCGTGGTGGTGTATTGGCTTAACGCCGAATTTTGTATGACCAGTAGTTTGGGTGTGTGATGAATAGTAAAATATGATGATATTTCACCCCTAAAAACCTATATTTAGCCATCCGATAAAAGCTATCAAATGAGATTTATGAAGGTTTATGAGTTTTAGATAAATTTGGTCATTGGATGCACTAAGGAGCATAAAAGAACACAAAGTCAACTAACACTAGAGCACTGGAGCAAAAGAGATGTTGGAGCTAAACTATGTTGAATAGTCGATCAATCAACCTCTTAGGTCGATGCATCGACATAACAAAAGAAGATTTGAATTCAAATTCAAAATCAAATCTGGTCGATTGATCGACCACTTAAGTCGATCAATCAACCAAGTTCAAATTTCAAAATTCCGAACCAGAGATATTTAAGGGAAAAATCTCAGGAATCGAGGAGATCATCTTTCGTTATATTTTTCTTTCTGCTAGAGTTTTCAAGAGTTTTTTTTGTCCCGGCTCTTCCAGTTTTTATTATTTATTTCCTCTAGCTTAAGAAACTAGACTAGTTTAATTTCTGCACTTTTGAAGACGAATTGAACCAAATTGGATTAAAGTTTTTTGTGGATTTTGTTAAAGCTCTGCACGGTATTTTAATGTTGATGTCAATTTATTTTTCAACCTTGTTGTTCATTTTCATCATGTGTGGCTAGTTTTATTAAGGATGGGGGTCTAATGAACCCCATCCGAGGTATTCATTCATAATAATAGAAATGTGTGATGAAGATGTTAGATCATTTCGTGGGCTCTGATGTTATTATTTGTATGGATATAATCTCATCGCCATATGAGATATAAGAGCTAATTAATCATGCCCTGTAATCTCAGATTTGCAATGGTGATTTTATTCTAATATATGTCATCTCAGAGTAACTTCTACCACTATCTAAGGTGTGAGTGTTAATCATACACTCATGGGATGTTAATCATACTTCCCCGTGATCTCAGATTTATAATGGTGATTTTATTCTAATCTCTGTCATCTCAGGATAAATTCTACCACTATCTAAGGTATGAGTGTTAATCATATACTCATGGGATGTTAATCATACATCTCCATGATCTCAGATTGGTAGTGTGGAATTACCCCAGAGATTAGATTCTGAATGCTATCCGAGGTGTGAGTGTTAATCATATACTCATGGGATGTTAATCATACACCTTTGTGATCTCAAATCTATAATTTAGAACTCGTGTGTTTAGGGCCAATGCTCCCACATAGATATCTTTTAAGGATCTCATATCTTAATTCACAGATTTGTATTGCATGAATGATAAACTTACAATGAGAGGATTTAATATCCTAATCGTTATCTTTCATTATCTGTTTAAACTTCAATTTATTGTTTAGTGTTTATCTCATCCATCAAACTCTCAGAATCTTTGAACTAGTCAAATATTGTGTTAGATCTGTGATAATTCCTTTGTTGATTATTATTTCCTCTTTTAAATTTTCTAACCAATCTTCGTGAGAACGATCTCGTACTCTGCACCCACTGACTACATCACGATTCGTGCACTTGAGAGTAAAACAAGATTAAAATCACAAAAAGTTTTTAGCGCCACTGCCGAGGATTGGTCGTAGAAAATCTGTAATTTTTAGGAAATAGAGAGGGAAATTTACCTGATCGACCCTATCAGATACACCTTTTACGTCAGAGGCCCTATATTTTCACCCTTACCCAAATTGACCAGCTGGGAGCCTAGCCGACCTTAAGGATAACAAAAAGTCCAAATTACCCCCTTTCTTTAACGCACAAAAACATCATCTTCTTCCTCATTTTAATCTGCTACAATTTCTAAAAGTCAGAGGTGGCGAAGGTGACGGCGTCTGCTCCTCAATCCAATCTACTCCGATCTGCTATTTGGATTGACCCAGATATACCTTTTTCGTTAGAGATTGCAGCAGATTAGAATGAGAAAGAAGAGGATACACCTATATAATTTAAAATTTTAAATATTTGCATTTTTCAATATTTACGCGATGTGAAATGAGATCTATGTCATCTTATTTGAAGGCCACAATATAAAATCGATAGCTAAAGATAGATATGAAAAAAAGGCGATATCGATGTGCCAATAGCTGCCATCGATTTGATAAAAAAATAAAAAAATAAATTTTGTGAGTCTGTACAGAGTCGATTGTCATCGATTTTTTTTTTTGCTACTCTGTACAGAGTCGTCATCAATTTAAAAAAAAAATTATTTATTATTATTATTTTTTTGCGACTCTGTACAGAGTCGATGACAACTCTGTACAGAGTCGTCATCGATTTTATAAAAATAAATAAATATATATATATATATTATTTTTTTGCGACTCTGTACAGAGTCGTCATCGATTTTATAAATTTATTTATTATTTATTTATTTTTAATTTTTAATTTTTTTATTTTATACAATCGATGGCGAGTCTGTACAGAGTCGACGACGACTCTTAAAATGGTCGGTACCGATTGTGTTAAGAGTCGACATCGATTGTTAAATTTATTTTTATTTTTTTTAAAGAGGCGATATCGCCTTTTTTCGTGTCTATCTTTGGCGCCATCTATTTTATTATGTGGCCTTCAAATAAAATGGCAAAAATCCGGTTCCACATCGCGTAAATATAGAAAAATGTAAATATTTAAAATTTTAAATCATGTAGAACAAAAAAAAGTGTAAGAAAGGGTATTTCCGACTTTTTGTGCTAGCTGAAAATAGCTTGGCTAAAAGCTGGTCGATTTGGGTAAAGGAGAAAATACAGGGCCTCTGACATAAAATGTGTATCTGGCAGGGTCGATCAGGTAAATTTCCCAAATAGAAAATTAATTTCTGGAATTTTTGTAGGTTTGAATAAGTATTTTTGTTAGTTTCGAAAAAAAAAAAAATGAAAAATTGAAAAGTATTGAGATCGATCAATCGACTCCAAAAAATTTGCACTTTTCCTTCCTCCTGCGTAATCCGAATTTTTGGAATTTCAAATTTCAAAATTTTCTAATTTCTAAATTCGAATTCAAAATAAAAATAAAATAATAATAATAATTTAAATTTAAAATTCTCGATCGATCGACCTAACCCCTCGATCCATCAAAGATTGTTCCGATCGATCAACCTAAACCCTCGACCAATCAAACTTAAAAATAAATAAATAAATCAGAAAATTAGTGCAGCTTATGTGGAGTACTTGTGTCTTTGTATGCACACGAGGTCCTCTAAAAAGAAATCTTTAGAACCTTTCAATTCTGAGATCGAGCAAACTTGTCGTTTGAATCGAAAAGAGATCAGAGTAGGACGAGAAGCCGGAATTGAAACATGAATTTAATTCGAGATGAATGCAAATGGTTGTGAAGAACCCCCACATGAAAATGAGAAAGAACCAACTCTGGAAGAGTTGTTTGCTCCAATAACTATAAACACCCCTTCTTGCATCACATACCCTGCCACACCTAGCGGCAGATTTGAGATTCGTACAAATGTGATTCAAATCCTTATAATTTTTCATGGCATGGGTAGAGAAGACCTATACCAACACATCAAAGACTTCGTTGAAGTCTGTTCTTCAGTGTATCATAACTTCAGTGAGGAATCTGTGAGATTGCATCTGTTTCTTTTCTCTATAAAGGATAAGGCCAAAGTCTGGTTAAATTCATTACTAGTTGAATCTATAACCACCTGGGATTAGATGGTTAAGAAATTTTTGTCAAAATTTTTTCTCATGGCTAAGACTAATGGCCTAAGACGCGAAATCACTGATTTTGCGCGAGAAGATGACGAGAGATTTTATGAAGTTTGTGATAGGTTCATGGATCTCTTACTGAAGTGTCCACATCATAGATTCTCAAAATGGAGATTGGTCCAATATTTTTACAATGGACAAGATCAGGCCAACCGACATCTAATTGAATCAATGAACAGTGGATGATTCCTTGGACTTATTGGAAATAAATTCTACCAATTTTTGGAAAAGTTGGCCGAAGATTCACAGTAAGGAGACTTTATGAAAACTCGAGAGCAACCAATCAAGAATCGAGACTAAGCAGGAAACTCAACAAAGAAAGGAGGATTGTATGTGGTAAAAGAAAGACCTGATCTCATGGCAAAGATAAATTTTCTCACTCAACAAGTTAAGGAATTGAAGCTGAAGAAGAACGTGAGTGTTGTGAATGTACAACCAGACCCATGTTCATATTATGCAAGTTCAATGCACACATCTGATGGTTGCCCTTCAATGCAGAATTACTCAGAAGACCCTTACAAGCAATTGAACGCATTGAACACCTACGGTCGAAATCAGAGAAATGTCCTCAATGAAAACAACCCGAATAGTTAGAAATATCATTAAAGTTTTTAATGGAAGCAGGGAAATCAAAAACCTCAAGCTAGAGGACAAGGGATGACTTTTTATCCAAATCAAATTTCAACTAAGGACCACAACAACAGTTTGGTCAAGGAAAATTTCAACAACAGAACTATGGAGGTGGACACCAATTCCACAAAAATCAAAGTCAAAATGGGTAATCCAACCAAAATTTTCAATTCTCATAATCAATGGTGGGATATCAGAACCAACCCGCACAGCAACTCGTGAGTCAACCTGATTTTGCGCAAAATTTTCCACCACCTGGATTCAACAATTAACAAGGAAACACTGCACAACGTCATCCTCAGAATCAATATCCTCAGAGCGAGAATATGTGGAAGTTCATTCAATCCAATATTTTTTCGATATCTAGGATAGAAACTCAAATTGGTCAATTGGCAATACTCTTATGTGAAAGAGAAAAGGGATCATTTCCTAGTAAGCCAATTTTAAATCCGAGATGACAGATGAACGTCGAGCATGTCTCAACCTCATCACAGGAAGAAAATCAATAACAAATCAAAGCGATCACAACATTGAGATCTAGAAAGCAGATTGATAATAAAGTAGAAATGCCCAAAAAAGATGAGAAGTTTGAACTTAAAGATAAAATTGAGATGAATGAGGAAGTCGAAGAAGAGGTGGAACAAAAGAAAAAAATTGAAGAAAAGAACGAGAGAGAAAAGAGTTTTGTGCCCAAAGCCCATATCCTCGAAGGCTAATGGGACCAAAGAAAAATCGCGATCAAAAAGAGATCATTAAAATATTTAAGCAGTTAAAGATAAATATCCCCTTCTTAGATGTCATTCAACAAGTACTGGCATACGCAAAAATTTTGAAGGACTTGCTCACGATCAAAAGGAAGACTAATGTTTCGAAGAAAGCTTTCTTAGCAAAGCAGGTAAGTTCAGTGCTGCAAGCGAGATTTTTGATTAAATGCAAGGACCCTGATTTTCCTACAATTTCAATCATTATAAGGGAGAACCGTGTCGATCAAACACTAAAAAACCTTGGAGCAAGTGTTAATCTGTTGTCGTACTCTGTTTATAAGGAATTTGAGCTGGGCGAACTGAAGCCCACAACCATGACCCTTCAGCTTACTGATAGGACAATCAAAATTCCCAGGGGAATAGTAGAGGATGTCCTTATTAAGGTGGACACTTTCTACTTTCCAGTTGACTTCGTTGTTTTGGATACTGAACCCATTCCCAAACTAAAAAATAATGTTTCAGTAATCCTAAGAAGAGCTTTTCTAGCAACATCGAATACATTAATTAATTGTCGAAATGGGATAATGAATTTGTCATTCGGGAACATGACCGTGAAATTGAATATCTTCCACATTGCGAAGCAACCTGTTGAAGATGAGAAACATGCACAAGTATGTATGATTGATAGTATTGTGGAGAATACATTCTTTGCTTCGGAATATGAGGACCCTTTAGAGGCTTGTCTAGCCCATTTCGGTAAAGACTTCGATGTAGATCACATGATTCACGAAGTTAATGAGATGTTAGATTCTACACCACTCTTGGGAGACAATGAATGACAACTAAAAGATGAGGCCAAGGAGGAAGAAAGTAAATAAGCATTAAGAGAAGAGGAGAAATCAAAGCTGGAACTGAAATCTCTCCCTGCCGATCTGAAATATGCGTACTTGGGAAAAGATGAAATTGATATGGTGATTATTTCAGTAAAATTGAATGAAGATAAAGAGGAACAACTCATTGAAGTACTCCAAGACCGCAAAAGTGTAATCAGATGGTCTATTAAGGACCTTAAGGGTATCAACCCGACGATGTGTATGCATCGAATTCATTTGGAAGAATGCGCTAAACCCTCTAGAGAACCATAACATAGATTTAATCCAATAATACAGGACGTTGTGAGAAATGAGGTTATTAAATTTATAGATGTCGGGATTATATATCCTATTTCTGACAGCAAATAGGTTAGCCCGACACAAGTGGTTCCTAAAAAGTCTGGAGTAACTATGGTAAAGAATGAAGAAAATGAACTGATACCAATAAAAGTTCAGACTGGCTGTAGAGTGTGCATCGACTATAGAAAGTTGAATTCAATGACAAGGAATGATCACTTCCCTCTCCCATTTATTGATCAAATGCTCGAGAGACTGGCAGGACATTAATACTATTATTTCCTTAATGACTATTCTGGATACAATCATATAGTTATAGCGCCAGAAGATCAGGAGAAAACAACGTTCACATGTCTATTTAGAACGTTCAAAAGCGAATGCCATTTGGGCTTTGCAACACTCCAACCACCTTTCAAAAATATATACTGAGTATATTTTTAAACATAGTGGAGAGATTTCTGAAAGTCTTCATAGATGACATCTCAATTTATGGGAACAATTTTAATATTTGTTTGTAAAATCTATCTCTAGTTCTTGCAAGATGTCATGAAAAGAATCTTATTTTGAATTGGGAGAAATGTCATTTCATGGTACAAAGTGGCAAAGTCCTTGGATACATCATATCATCCAAAGACATTGAGGTGGACAAGGCAAAAGTAGATTTGATTTCAAACCTCCCACCACCCAGAACAGTCAGGGAGATTAGGTCTTTCCTTGGGCATGCCGATTTTTACCGACGATTTATCAAGGATTTCGGTAAGATTGCAAAGCCTCTATGCAACCTACTCGGCAAAGGCGTCTCATTCCTCTTTGATAAGAAGTGCCTGCAAGCTTTTGAGGTAATCAAATCTGAACTTATACAAGCTCCAATAATCTAATCTCCGAATTAGAATTTATCGTTTGAGATAATGTGTGACGCATCTGATTATGCACTGGGAGCAATATTGGGACAAAGGGTGGAGAAAATTTCGCACATAATTTACTATGCAAGTCGCACTTTGAATGACGTACATTTGAATTATTCTACCACAGAAAAGGAACTCCTAGCTGTAATCTTTGCACTAGATAAATTTCAATCATATTTGTTGGGATCGAAGGTTATAGTGTTTACGGATCATGCAGCTCTTCCCTATCTCTTTGCGAAGAAGGATGCAAAAGCTTGTTTGATCAGGTAGATTTTACTCTTGTAAGAGTTTGATCTGAAAATTAAAGATAAGAAGGGATCTGAAAAATGTGGTGGCTGACCACTTATCTCGAATTATTATTGAAATTTTTGACGATCTGGTTCAGACTTTGGAAAACTCTTCCAATGAGCAATTATTTGTCATCAAGCATGCACCATGGTATGCAGATCCAGTCAACTATTTGGTGACGGATCAAGTACCACAGCACTGGAATAAGAATGAGAAAGTTGTTTTTCTAGCACGAGTGACTCACTATTTTTTCGAGGATCCGTACTTATTTAAATTTTGTGCCGATCAAATTATCAGAAGGTGCATTCCAGAATCGGAGCAGTAAAAAATTATTTCATTCTATCATGAGTTATCCTGTAGAGGGCATTTCAGCTCAAGAAAAATTGCTACAAAGATCCTTCAGTGTGGATTCTATTGGCCGATAATTTTCAAAGATTGTCACCAGCACTGTATGTCATGTAGTAACTGTCAAATGTTGGGCAGGATTTCTAAGAGAATTATGATGCCCTTAAATCCAATTCTTGAAGTTGAGGTGTTTGATGTATGGGGAATAGATTTCATGGGCACATTCCCGAATTCTTTTGGGAATCTATACATCCTCGTCGCAGTGGACTATGTCTCAAAATGGGTTGAGGCAATGACCTGTAAGACAAACGACCACAAGGTAGTTGTTAAATTCCTCAAGGATCAGGTATTTTCAAGATTTGGTACTCCACATGCTATTATTAGCGATGGTGGAAACCACTTCTGCAATAAAGTTTTTGCTCAACTTATGAAAAGGTATGATATCACACATAAAGTGGCTATACCATATCGTCCTCAAATGAGTGGACAAGTCGAGGTGTCTAATCGAGAGCTTAAACGCATTATGGAGAAAACGATTAAGCCAAATTGAAAATATTGATTATTAGAATTGAACGACGCTTTATGGGCTTATCAAACAACATCAAAAAATCCCATTGGAATGTCCCCCTACAGGATGGTCTTTGGTAGAGGTTGTTGATCGATTTTAAGTGTAACCCTTGCAAGTGCACAAGATCTATTGTAGTATGGAAAGAACAAGGGTGTCGAACCCATAGGGAAACATGAATTTTAATTAATTCTTTCAGAGATTTAAAAACGTCCCCAAGGAAGTACCAAGGGGCAGATTCAATTTTCCAAAAATTTATCACACTTTTCCTAAATGCAAGAGAAATAAATTAATCTAAACAACTAATTATTGATGAATCTAAGAACAATATTTAAATATGATTAAGGAATATGCTACCCCAGATTAGTACCCCTTTTCTACCATTAAAATCCACAATTTCATTAAAGCATCATTCACACCATCATTCGTCTAGAAAAATGATTCGTAATAAAATATGATCATCAATCCGTCATACCCTATCTAAAAACAATGACTCAGCCTATTATTGCGGTATGAGTCATGTAAGAAGCATAGCGTATCTCATGATGTTTAGATCACAACAGTAAGTACATAATCGCTCTGCAGCCTAGATCAGCCTGCAGGTCCAGATCTAGCGATTACGGCCGTTGATATGCGCAATCAACGGTCATAACAAAGCATTCAATATATATTCAATCACACATGTTTTGAGCAAAACTTTTCCATGATGACATAAATAGACTGTGGTATTAATCATAAAAATGGTTATTTGTCTGGGGATCGCATATTCCTCGATCAACTGATTTAGCCGCTCATCTTTGGTGTATGGTCTCCTTGTTCATTCAAAGTCATTCCACTTTTCATTTCTTCCAAAAGATCTTTGTTTATAATGCCTTTTCCTAAATACAATCTATGCTTTCATGAATGTAAAAGAAAAATAATGCAAATCCTAAGTACAATCTACCCAGATGAAACCCTAAAAGAAGAAAAGAGGAACCCTTCAAATCCCAAAAGAGATGGAGACCCAAAAGATGAAAAATAATAATTTTTTTTAATAATTCCCCTTCTCGAAGTGCTGGTTCGGCTTTAAATACTCTCCAAGTTGTGCAAGTTTCCTGGCTCGAAAAGTCAGGGTCGATTGATCGACCTTATAGGGTCGATCGATGAACTCCTTAAAAATCTGCGTTAAGAAGCCTTTTTCGTCTCAAACTCTATCATTTTGGTCGCTTGATCGACTGGAGGGTCGATCGATCGACCTTCCCAGATTTTCGTAAACTCTTGCCAAACTTTGCATCAGACACTGCCTCGATATTTTATCCATAACTTTCTATCCCGAACTCGGATTGAGGCGATTCGTATGGTGTTAGAAAGTTGACGACGAGCTCTACAACTTTTGTGTGTTAGTAATTTCACGAATCGGCAGTCTTGAAGGTCCAAATTGAGCTGCAAGTCCCACTAAGTTCTCGATGAGCCAAGGTTGCAGTGTTTTGACATTATTTTCGGAATTCTTGGCTTGTTTTATGCACTTGGATTGTATTTGCCTGAAACACTTCAAATCTTGTAATTCTCATAAGATAACCTTCATCGGACGGCTAAATATAGGTATTTAGGGGTGAAATATCATCATATTTTACTACTCATCAGTTGTCACCTATCTGTTGAGTTAGAACACCAAGCTTATTAGGCTATCAAGTCACTGAATTTCAGTTTGTAAAAGGCTGGTGAGAAGCGAAGCTTAGAGATTGATAAGCTAGAAGAACTAAGAGTCGATGCATACGTCTATGCAAAATCTTACAAGGACCGCATGAAGCGTGCCCATGATCAGTCCATCTTGAGAAAATTATTTACTGTGGGCCAAAAGGTGTTATTGTACAACTCAAAGCTTCATTTATTCTTGGGAAAACTGAAAACCCGATGGAACGGTCTATTCCAGGTGTTAAGCAGTGAGAAATACCATTTTTTACCTCCTAACCTGACCTTTGTTGGTCGCTTGAGCTGACTAATAATGTATTTTAAGTATATTTTGTAGTTAAGCAATAAATTGCAAGCTTAATACATACTTCCACTTAAAAGAGCCCAAGAAGCGATGTGCTACCCAATTGGAAAGGCCTGAGACTAAGTCCAGTTGTAAGAAAGAAAGATTGAACCTACTAAGGGGTTGCTGAGTATTGAACAATGGAAGAACAGCACACCCAAGATGTGTGCCAGTTGTGAAAGCACTGAAAATAAGTTATCGCAAGGTTCCATAAGTTGTCGAGAGCTTCCCAGCACCTTTCGAGAAGTTCTGAGAGCGAGGTTCAACTGAACCTATCGAGCAGTACAAGACAACCTATCGATGACTTACTTGAAGCAGGGCTCATTCTCGCGAGGATTGAGCCTACTTGTCGAGCACTTCACTGGAGAATGTATAACTTGTCGACAGGATGATTATAACCTGTCGACAGGATGAATGAAGAATTGAACGAAATGATGAAATGAGCTTCCCATCCTGTCGGCGAGTAATCAATCCTATCGACAAGTTCAAATCAACATCTCGAGATGTCCTCCCATGCTGTCGACAGGATCTTCATCAACCTGTCGAGATGTGTCTAAACCTATCGAGAGCTACTCTAGTCCTGTCGAGATCCTGCCAAACCTGTCGACTAGCTACTTCAATCCTGTCGAGAAGTCTGCGAAGCTGTCGAAAGCCAATGCAACCTGTCAGCGTGAACATAAAGCAGATCCAGAACCTGTCAAGAGGATCCCCTGACCCTCTCGACACTCGTTTTGGCAACTTCTCAGCGTGCTTCTACAGCAACTACCACTTTCAGATTTCTGTGCACGAGTTCTAAAATACTTCAGTGACTCTTAGGGGTATTTTTGGCACATATTTGGGCACACATGGAAACCCTAACTAGTCAAGCACTTCATTGGAGAATGTGTAACTTGCCAACAGGATAATTATAACCTGTCGATAGGATGAATGAAACGGTGAAATGAGCTTCACATCCTATCGACGAGCCATCAATCCTATCGACAAGTGCAAATCAACATCTCGAGATGTCCTCCCAAGCTGTCGACAGGATCTTCATCAACCTATCGAGATGTGTTCAAACCTATCGAGAGCTACTCCAGTCTTGTCAAGATGCTGCAAAACCTGTCGACTAGCTACTTTAATCCTGTCGAGAAGTCTGTGAAGCTGTCGAAAGCCAATGCAACCTGTCGGCGTGAACATAAAGCAGATCCAGAACCTATTGAGAGGATCCCTTGAACCTCTCGACGCTCGTTTTGGCAACTTCTCAGCGTGCTTCTGCAGCAATTGCCACTTCCAGATTTCTGTGCACGAGTTCTAAAACACTTTAGTGACCCCTGGGGGTATTTTTGGCATATATTTGGACACGCATGAAAACCCTAACTACTTCACGTGTATTCACCAGTTGAGAGCCAATAGGAGAAGAGCTTCTAGAAGAGAAATCGGCCACATCAGTAGCTCAGAATAATTGAATTATTCCCTTGAGCTCTGATTGGTTGAAACGGATCTGAGGACAGAGGAGGAGAGTATAAAAGCTTGAAGAAAATATAGAATAGCGATCCAGAATTTGAGAGAACCAGAGCCGAGCGCGAAATCCATTTTCCCTCCAAATTCTCCCTCCTTCCTCCTTCTCTCTTTAGCCAATCATGAGTGGTTAAACTCCTCTCAGTAGTTAGGGTGAGGTTCAGAGCTGTAAATTGAGAGTTTCAAAGGCTTGTAAAGGATTGCATGTTGCACAGATTATAGATATGGGCACAATAGGATTGTAAGTATTGTGATTGCAATGCAATTATAGATTTTAAAGGTGATTCTGATCTACATTTCACTTTTTTGTATTTGATTTCCCTGAGTCAGACATTCCTGTGGATGCCAGCTAGAAATGGGGAGCTAGTAGCCTGGCATCTGCAGCATCTTCAATAGCTTTCTTGTTCTAATCAAGACCCTGAGAGTGGAACAATCTTTGGGATGGCCCGTGACCATTAAAGTAGACAGATCATAGCCTTAGAATTACTTCAATTCTCTGGTTGAGATTAGATTCTTCTACCTTGCATCTGCTAGAAATGGGGAACTTGTAGCTAGATGGAGTATTATAGCAAATCTATCCTATGCACTGCCTTTGATTCCTTCGATTTTCAGTAAAAGACCAAAACCTCTAGTTGTTGTTCTCCATCTTTTAAATTTCACTTTACTTTTGTTTTCTCGTCTCTATGTTTAATCAAGTCTGAATCAATAGCATTTATCTTCTGTAGTTTGTAGTTAAAGTGATAAAACTATAATACCTCTCATCTTTCCTGCTTTGAGTTTAGCTTAATTTAGGATAGAGTGTCAGATCTACACTGGATCTGGAGATTTACCATCCTTTAGAACACATTTCCCTGTGGACATACCCTTACTTACCTCTTAAAACTTGCTACAACAGCCCTGCTTCTTATAGGACTGGCAGCTCACCTTGATTCTACTTCTCTATAATTCGTGCCTTTTTAATTCGTTGTTTTAATCATCTAATAATTGCAAGGTGGGTTGTACAACACTAGGTAAATCGAATATTCCCAAGGGGGCAATTGAAATTAGTAACCATCAAAATGGCAGTAAATTTCGGGTCAATTGGCAACGGGTGAAACCGTTCTTGGAAAATACCATTGAGAATTTGTATTAAGTAATCCCGATCAATCATGATGAAATGGAAAGTTTGGAAGGTCGGGCTAGTGACACTAAATTTAGCGCTTCTTGGAAGGCAACCCAAGTTTGAAGAATAAAAAAAATATATATATACAGAGAGTGTCGATCAATCGAGTTTTAGTGTCACGACTTTTCTGGCTGATGTCTTTATTGTCGATCAATCGATGTTTTCACTCGATTAATCAACTTTATGCGTTGCACGTTTTCTAAGGTAACTTAATTGTCATGTTTTTCAAACATCAAGCAACTGACATGCGCTGTCGTCGATCAATCGACCTATATGATTGATTAATCGACTTTATGGGAAGTCGTTTCACCTTTCCAACATTAAAGGTCACACCTTTCCAACGCCTTGAGAAGCAATGTGTGTCAGGGTCGATTGATCGACCCCTTTTCTTGATGCATCGACTTTATTCGGAAAACGTGTATGTTTACTGAACGTCTTTATGGCGTGTCTTTTCGATGTCAGCATCGATCAATTGAGCTATATGCCTCGATCGATCGAGGTGAAGCATTGTGACCGAAGTGCAGAGTGCCTCTATGGTTATTTAAGGGCAGAACATCCTTTCTATTCTTCATTCGCTCCAACATTCCTATTCTTCTTCGAACTTCTCTGCCCAGCCAGCACGTCAGCGACATCGTGTGCGTCAAGAAGAACCTGTCGAACCCGAACAAACCCGCAATGAGGGAGTATCCCTCAAAGTCATGCAAGCTCAGATCAACTCCTTGATCGATGAGCAACAATGGCAAAATAATCAAAATCTTCGTCGAAGCCACTACGATCGGTCCTTCATGCATCAACTGGGACAACGATTGTGGCCTGATGGCTATGACGAGATGAGGGCTCGTGCACGACAGACAGAAGAAGAAGAAGATGATTAGAGTTAGCATTTCTTTTTGCAATGTTTGTTTTAGTTTTTACTTTATAATGCTTTATTTTTAAGTTTGTTTAGGATTAGGATTTCTATTTTCAAGTCAGTTTAGGATTAGGAACTACTTGGTTTGGTGTGTTGTAATGAAACGAAAAATCAATGAAAAATTTCTAATTTTCGATCATTATTGTGGGAAATATTCAAACAGTCGATTAATTGACTCAATATCTCGATTAATTGACTTTAGAAATTTGAGTAAAATATCTCTGTTCAGATTTTTAGACACTCGATTGATTGATCCGCACTGTCGATCAATCGAGAGTCTATAAAGTCAAACATATTAAATGCATGTTGACTTGGATAGTCGATTGACCGAGCTACCTTTGTCGATCAATCGACTGAGCAGCTTTTGTAAAAATAAAAAATAATAATAACAAGAAAAAAATCCTTCCGAAATCTTTAGAATTTAGCAGTTTAGTATTTTAGGACTCTTCTTTCTCCTTGGTAGGACTCTTTTAGATGTTTTAGATCTCTTTCTCTATTTATTTCAGACACTAAGAGGATTTTGCAAGTTTGTCATCATCAATCAATCTTCTCCACCCTTCTCAAGCTTCAATGACCGGAAGAAACTATCAAACTCGTGCAACCATACAGAGGATGGAAGAGACCGCCAGAAAGAGGGAGCGATATTACAAATCACCGGTACCATTGGATTTCAGCAATGTAGAGATGGTGGACCTGGATCCAGTGTTTACTCCGCTATGGGAAGTGCCAGCGTGGAAAAAAACTAATCATTCCAACCATTGCAAGCTAATCATACCGAAAGACGTGATGATTGATCTGGATCCACCATCCCCACGAGTCAATTCTCTATCACACACCCCTTCATCGTCATTAACAAACCTAACACCACTTCCACCGCCTCCTTCTCCTTCACCAACCCCACGCCGCAATCTATTAGCGGCGTTCCTTCCAAGATCAATCTCGCAGGTGATCATCGATATGATTCCTTTGGAACTTTGGGCTCAGTTGTACCCGACTCGTATAAATCAAGATTTGCCCACAAGTAGCGTCGTCGACCCATCCACTCCACCTCCCCCAGATGTCACTCCGAATTCCTCGATTCCGGGCTGTATCACTCAAGCAATATGGAATTTCACTTTTCCAAAACCGAAGACAGGGTCGAGAAATGATGCCGATGTTTAAAGAAGCAGTTGAAAATTCTTTAGGATGTTTTACGATTTATTTAATGAATTTTGTTGTTCTTTGCATAATTTATGTTTTTAGATAGATTTAGGACTTAATAATTTATGTTTTTCAATAAGTGTAATTAACATAGTTTAATTAATAAATTTCTATTTGTTTTCAAATGATGTTTTTCACCACTTCTTTGCCTCTTGGTCTATGCGTATTTTGATGTATGTTTGGGGGTACCCATCAATTTTGGAGGTGGTAAATGTGTTATTCTTATTTTTGTTTAATATATATATATATTAGATTTAGTTGATCAATCGAGCTATATGCCTCGATTGATCGACTAAGCACTTTGAAGTATAGTTCAAAATTTTCAAAGAATTTTTTTTTATATTATTGATTTGTGAAATTTTGAATTGTTAAATTATGCAATCTCACTTTAAAAATATTAAGTGTCATATTTGATCATTGCTATTATGAGAGAAAAATTCACTGTGGGGATTAGCATGTAAATTTGAACCCACCCCTAGAAGTCATGATGTTTAATTCATTTCGAAAATCTAAAAATTAAGAAATTTATCTAAAATTGTGAACTGAAGGATCTTAGTGGAGATTAAATCCGGTGAGCTTTAGAGCCAATTTCACGTCTTTGATGAGTGCTTACATAAATTCAAAGTTTTCTTTGAATATGAATTGTTTTACATAATCTCATATATTTTGCTTTGACCTGTGACTTTGCATGGCATTAAATTGATATCATTGTGTTAGAACGTGTTGTGTAGTTGCTCAGGACAAATAGGCAAGTTATCATCTTTTGAAGACATGATTAAAGGTCATCCTCGGCTCGATTGTGCTTAAAATGCTCCACCTCATATAAATTTATCCTTCTAGTACCCCTTTAAGACTATTGGAAAATTTGCCTTTATATATTCTTTGATAAGCCACGTCAACATTTACCCATTCATCAGAAAATTCAGTCTTACCCGTCTTATCTATGAGAAATTAGAAATGGGGGATGAGAATGAAAGAAAAAAAAAAAAGGTGAGTGAAAGATATCGAGTGGTGATATTTGATAAGAATATATGACAGAAGAAAAAAAAAAGAGAGAAAGAGGGAGAAAAAAAAAAAAAAAATTGAAAAATAAAGAAAACTATGAGGTGTTTCAAGAAAAAGAAATTCAAAAGAGGAGATAAGATGAGATAAGATGAGAAAATAAAGTTAAGAAAAATAGAGAAACATTGAAAAAAAGAGAGAGCAAGAGATTAGAAAAGAAAAAAAAAATAAGGGGAGAAAAGTTAATTCATTTTCTAATTTCTCATAAATTTTGAATCCTACTTTCCCTTTCTTTCTTACCCTTATTTGAGCCCCATTACAATCCTACAAAAGACCTTCATGATTCAATCTTGTGTTGGTAACTGTCATGTGGAGAGTGAATACGCAATCCTATGGTGCTTGATATGACATGCATAGAAAATACAAGTATCTTTCTATAAGATTCTTTCTTATTCATTGATTATATCGTGTTTTCTCCTGTCATGTGAGATTTGTTATTCGCTTTGTATTGATATCTCAAATGTGTGTGAAAGTATACCCATCATTAGAGTATTTCTATTTTGAGAGTACACCTATTGTGAGATTTGAGTCAAAACATAAATCTATACGGTTCACAAATAAGATAAATTTGAAGATAAATAAAATTCGGCCTGATGATCACACTTGACACATCTAAGGATGGGTGATAAATTTATCTGTAAACTGAAGCATTAGACTGACTTAACTAATTATCAATGAGAATGGCATGACATGCGTATTTAATAATAAGAAATTACATGATAAAGACAATTAACAAATTCCACGAGAATCAATTATAGAAAATGTCTTAAAGTTTGTGAGTAACTTCATTGGAAACCCTCAGGAGACAAAACTCCTCCACTAGGGATCACCAAGTGGTTTAAAGGCTTATTGCATACGCTAAATGCAATCATGCTCTCTATAAAAGTGGCATTTATTGATTACTTTAGGGTGATAGTTTATTTATCAGTTTACTTTTTTTTTCCTTTGCTCGAAGACTAGCAAAGTGTATGTTTGAGAGTGCGATGAGTAGTGAAATATGATGATATTTCACCCCTAAAGACCTACATTTAATCATCTGATGAAAGGTATCTAATGAAATTTATGAAGTTTTATGAGTTTTAGATAAATTTGGTCATTTGATGCATTAAGGAGCATAAAAGAACACAATGTCAACTAACACTGGAACACTGAAGCAGAAGAGATGTTGGAGCTAAACTATGTTGAATAGCCGATCAATCGACCTCTTAGGTCGATGCATCGACATAACAAAAGAAGATTTGAATTCAAATTCAAAGTCAAATTTGGTCGATTGATCGACCACTTCAGTCGATCAATCGACCAAGTTCAAATTTCAAATTTCTGAATCAGAGAGATATTTAAGGAAAAACTTTGAGGAATCAGGGGGATCATCTTTCGTTACATTTTTCTTTCTGCTGAAGTTTTGGAGAGTTTTTTTTTGTCCCGGCTCTTCCAATTTTTATTATTCATTTTCTCTAGCTTAAAGAACTAGACTAATTTAATTTCTGCACTTTTGAAGACGGATTGAACCAGATTGGATTAAAGCTTTTTGTGAATTTTGTTAAAGCTCTGCATGGTATTTTAATGTTGATATCAATTTATTTTTCAACTATGTTCATTTCCATTATGTGCGGCTAGTTTTATTAAGGATGGGAGTTTAATGAACCCCATCTGAGGTATTCATTCATAATAATATAAATGTGTGATTAAGATGTTAGATTATTTCGTGGGCTCTGATGTTATTATTTGTATGGATATAATCTCATTGCCATATGAGATATAAGAGCTAATTAATCATGCCCCGTGATCTCAAATTTGTAATGGCGGTTTTATTCTAATATCTGTCATCTCAAGATAAATTCTACCACTATCTAAATTGTGAGTGTTAATCATACGCTTATGGGATGTTAATCATACATCCCCGTGATCTTAGAATTGTAATGGTGATTTTATTCTAATCTCTGTCATCTATGCATAAATTCTACCACTATCTAAGGTGTGAGTGTTAATCATATACTCATGGGATGTTAATCATGCATCTCCATGATCTCAGATTGGTAGGGTGAAATTACCCCAGAGATTGTGTTATGAATGCTATCCGAGGTGTGAATGTTAATGATATACACATGGGATATTAATAATACATCTCCGTGATCTCAGATCTATAATTTAGAACTAATGTGTGTTTAGGGGCAGTGCTCCCACATAGATATCTTTTGAGGATCTCATATCTTAATTCACATATTTGTATTGCATGAATGATAAACTTACGATGAGAGGATTTAATATCCCAATCATTATCTTTCATTACCTGTTTAAATTTCAATTTATTGTTTAGTGTTTATCTCATCCATCAAACTCTCAGAATCTTTGAACTAGTCAAATATTGTGTTAGATCTGCGGTAATTCCTTTGTTGATTATTATTTCTTCTTTTAAATTTTCTAATTAATCTTCGTGAGAATGATCTCGTATTCTGCACCTACTGACTACATCACGATTCATGTACTTGCGAGTAAAACAAGATTAAAACCACAACAGTGTGCAAGCTCCACGCCAAACAATAGATCTCTTGTATAATAATTGACACACTGATTAGGTGTATACACTTTGCGTCGAACTGAACCATTAGATAAGGCTTAACACCCAAGTGGGTGTATGTGCTTCATAAGGGAAAATATCTTTTTTCTATAAGAAAGCAAAGCTTCCTTTGGAAGCTTTCCCATTTGCAAATTTTAGAGGTTTTGAGTTCCATAGAGAGAGAGAGAGAAAGAAGGAGGAGCTTGAGGAGATTCGGTACCGTTGATCTCCGACGTATTTAGCTCCATTGTGTTTGTGTGCCGCGAGAGATCGACAATCTTAGACGGGATCGAGATCCGTGAAGAAACGAAGGTTTTATCCCTTCAAACCCTCTTTTGATTTGGGTATTTTGAAGTTCCAAAGTCCGTGGATCTCGCAAGAGTTTTGTCGCGTGTTAAGAAAGGAGTTTAGGCTTTGATCGTGCTAAAACGATCACGAGAAATGGGTTTCAAACCATGACACGTGCAATAGGCGAAAGCACCGATAATTTCAATCTCCGCTCATTTTACGCGTCGATCTCGCGAATTAGAAAGGTAAGATTTGGTTTTAATTGATTAAAATTATGTAGCTTAGATGTGTGCAAAATATTAGAATAAAAAAGGTTAAATTTTGATGTGAAAAAAGGTTTTGGATCAAAGAAAACGAAGCTCGAACGGGTTCTGAAATTGTCAAATTCAATCGATCGGATTTTATAGAACAGAAAAGTGAAAATTTATTGGAAAAATCGATCGATCAAATTTGGAACTCGATCGATCGAAATTGAAAATCGATCGGTCGAAGTTAATTGTGCGTGTCAACACTGCTTCGGTATTTTGATCGCAACTTTATATTTCGAACTTCGATTGATGTGATTATCGAGGCGTTGGAAAGAGGACAACGCGGCCTACAACTTTTGCGTTTTAACTATTTCGTGAATCCAAAGTTTTAAAGGTTAAAATTTAGGAGGAAGTTATATTAATTTCTAAGTTAGCACGAATTTGTCTGTTTCAACCTCGGTTTTGAGAAAATACTTAAATATGTCTAAGTTATTAGTGATTAGAGTTGATCTTTAATACATTGTGTATGTGTGATGTAGATTGAGCATAGTAGGTCGTATGTGAGGACCATTGAGTCGCTGAACCACTCCAAAATTAAGGTAGGGGAAATTCACCAGCTAATTGCATTTTTGATTTTATTCATAGATAATGTGATCTAATCGAATGTTTTGTAACTGTTTTAGAAAATATGAAAGATTGAAATATGAATTTGTAATTGAATGCATGTGTGAGTCTGTTTCATTTATGTATCGGTTTTCGTTCCGTTTATGTATCCGTTTGTGTTCCGTTTCGTATCCATTTGTGTTCCGTTTCGTTTTCGAATTCGTTTATGTTTCCGCTTGAAAATTTAAATTGAGAACTGTATGAATCTAAAATCAAGTAGCAAAGAGGGGTTAAGGCCCCGGGGTTTTTACTTTGTTCCCGCTATGGGATGCTTTGGACCAATGATATGTTATCTTCATGATATGTTCTAACTTCGATATATTTTGTTCCCCGCATACGGGATGCCTATGTGATTGTGCTTTGGTTATACATTGTGTGCAAAGAGGGGTTGAGTCCCCGAGGTTACGACCTTGTTCCCGCTATAGGATACTTTGGCCTTCTGATATATATGTATTTCTGTTCCCCGCTTACGGGAAGATTTTGTTATACTTTGTGTGTAAAAAGGAGTTGAGTCCCCGATGTTTTTACCTTGTTCCCGCTATGGGATATTTTGACTTTTGGATATGTATGTTCGATTCCTTGATACGTTCTCGTTCTTATATGTTTCGAGTTGATGATATGTTGGTTCGTGTTGTTATGTTCTTATCATGATATGTCTCTGTTTCTAACATGTCTCTATTTTGATATATTTTGCTTCTGATTTGTTTTGTTTTGGCTTCACTTTGTCTTGAAAATGAAAAAGGTAATATTTGCAACTCTTTTTGATACGAAATTGTTTTAAAATTTTGTCATTGAATCTATGTATTTCAATGATAAGATGTGAATTGTGTTTGAATTTCTTCTACTGAGCTTAGATGTTAGCTCACCCCAACTATACGTCACAGGTGTAGGTTTGAGGAGGGCCCATACTACATACTAGAAGAACAAGAGCTTCTGCATAAGGATTTGTACTATATTCTGGGATCGTAGAATTAGTGCCTTGCGGATTCAGTGAGTTAAGGTTTGGTATATTGGTACTATTATACACCACTATTGGTGATGGTTGGCCATCACTGATGTTTGTTTGTTTCTGTACATATTAAATTTTTGAACTGGAGATTTCTATTCATGTCACGTATATTGTCTGCTTTGATTTTCGCATGTGTGTGGATGTACCAAGTATCTTGTGTATCAGATTGTGATCTACGAATTGGTGGTCCGAGTTTTCCCATTTGATTTTGGTATAAATTTATAAGAAAATAATAATATCTCTCAAATATTGTGTTGGGAAAATCCGGACTGTCACATATGTTATGTTTGACCCATGAAGGGCAAAAATGTTAAAAATAAAATAAAATTTCAAATCCCATGGCCTATGGATGTTATTAGTTATTTTGTCATAATAATGATAAAACCTAGATGTGCTCCAAAGAAGTATTAAAATGGTAAGTAGATTCAGTGTTTCCGTCGGTTAGACGAACGTCCGTGACTGAACTCACAGACATCCATAGTCATAGACATCTGTGAGTGATTCACGAGCATCTGTGTCTCGACGATTAAGGAAAGTTAGTGAGTCACAGACATCCGTGAGTGATTCACGGACATCCGTGTCCTGATGGTTAAAAAGGAGGATAGTGTTTCAGGAAGTAAGGCTTTTGGGGGACAGATCTTAACTTTCAAAAATCTTTCAAGAATTTCTCAATTCCCTTCTCTTTTTATAATCTAGTGTTATTATAAAATGATCTAAATCTCAAAGAAAACTTTGCCTTAGTGATCTGAGGTTGAATTTGTTTTGATTCAAGGTTATTGTGACAGCTCATTTTTCCCGTTACCACAAAAACCACCATAAATATATTTGTCTTCAAAATTAAACTAAAAGCAACGGGAACACCAGATCGCCAGATCGTAAATCATGATCCAAATACAAAAACTTGGTACGTCCACACACACACGTGCAGAAAATCAAAGCAAAAAAACATATTGTAGAACTAAAATCTCCAATTCTAAATATACTAAAAGAAAAACATCAATGCAACATCTAAACAAAAGGGCGGACGTACCAAGCCGCACAAAACTCTCATAACACTATCTAAGTAACGCAGCTCCGACTACAACAAGAACTCAGCCGGAGGAAAGTAACATGGATCCTCGCCACCAGAAGCAGCAACAAAAAACTTTGAACCTGTGACGTATTGTCAAAAGGGTGAGCTACATTATAGCTCAATAGGAAAAAAAATCGAACATGTAAAACTATCTTACTCACACATATTTCATGACATAGGTGAAGCATGAACTCATAAGCTGAAAACCAATTAAAACATTTAAATTACTGAAAACTTGAACTGAATGTACACATCACATTTCACATCTTATCTTTTACTTATCCTATTCTCTTATCACATGAAAGCTTATCTCAAAATTTTAAATCAAATAACTTAAATAATCCCTGAGCAATATAGCATCGAGCCTCAATGGAATACCCACTATCGTCATTCAATTGAACACTTTTTATGTAAAACAAACCCGAGTCCCTTTCCCAATGGTGATCGGGCACTTAATTTCACATGCATCCTTGGGATGCCACAGAGTGTACGGGTATTCCGCCGTACCGGTCACGGATATCCTGTCGCGTCAGTCACGGGTATACCGTCGCGTCGGTCGAGTATTAAACCTTAAATTGTATGTGCAAAATACATATAGTTTATCACCATGTAATTGTGCTAAATATTATATCACCAAGCTTTCTTCAAAGTTTCACACATACATATATTGATCTCATCACTTAGAGGTTCACATCACATATACGTCCCTCGGACGTCACATTCACATTATACTTGCTTATTTCTTGCTTAGTGTTCACACACACACACACACACACACACTTAGTGTTACACACACACATAGTGTTACCCACGTCCACTTAATGCACATGCTTAGCACAAATTCAAAAAAAGCAAATATCACATTTTACATGCTTAAAAACACACCTTCATATCACAGCATACATGCTTTTGTAATCAAGGGTACATGTTTAAAACATTCCCTACCTCACACGGTTCACACGTAAAGCATCAAGGTCCAAAGTAGCTCGCCAAGCCAAGATCCCACATGCACAACCTAAACACATCAAATCCACAACTCACACATCAGGAATGACGCAAAATGAAAAGATACAAGATTCCCTCACAATCCCCCAAACAAAACACAATAAAAACCCGTATCAGGCAAATTCGATTGATCAAACCCTATTTTGATCGATCGAAACCCAATTTCGATCGATCAAACTCATATAGATCGGTCGAAACCAACAAAATTAATACATCAAATACACAATTCGATCAGACGATTTCATTTCGATTGATCAAACCGCCAATTTGATCGATCGAAAATATTTCGATTGGTCGAATCCCGAATCCATCAAAAGGCAAAGTTTGGCACCACAATTCGATTGAACGAATCTAATTCGATCGATCGGACCTCATATTCGATCGATCGAAATGAATTTCGATCGGTCGAATCCAAATAGCACAAAAATCCAAAATCCATGATATATACCTTTCAATCGATCGAATGTTTAACTCGATCGGTCGAAACACATTTCGATCGATCGAATTTAATTTCGATCGATCGAAATCCTTCAAAAATCGAAATTGACTATCTCAAGTCAATTTTGATCAATCGAATCTATTCTCGATTGATCGAAATCCACAGATTTCGCCCATTCCTAGGTTTCTCAAATTTTCTTCCTTTTCTCCTCCTTTAATTCATCATTTAAATATTAAATTGAAACTAAAACCCATACACATCACAGATTTACAAACCCTTACCTCAAATCGGTTCAAATGATCGATTCCAAAGCTCGAATCAAGAGCTAGGGTTCCTAACTTCGAAATCCCCAAATCACATGCGATGTCCACGGAGTTAACGCATTGGCATGACTTCTACGCACAATCATCGCATCAAATCCTAAGCATCAACCTCCTTTCCTTTCTTCACTCCCTCTCTTCTTCTTCCTCTTTTTCTTACAAGTAACCCAAGCCTTAACCTCTCAACTGAATGGCTTCTAAGAGAAGCCTCCTCTCTTAAATACTTAAAGGACCTGGCTCACCTACAAAACATACATATGTATCAAATGTATATATGACCAAATTCAATGGTTCTTATACCATACTAGTGTGCACTTTCACACCAAAACTAATCCAATCCAATACATCAGGTTGACTTCACTTGATCAAAATAAGTGATCGGACAGGTACGCACCTTGAGGTACACTATTCAAAGTCCAATTTTTTGGGATGTTACAATTCGTGTGAAACGAGTGGGCCATCGTGAGAGGTATCGGTTGAAGGCTATAACTTTATACTGTGAACTGTACAATCGTGAGAAACGATCGTTGTTGGTGAGATGAGTGATAAAGCATTTCATCCATAAGAATTGTAAGAAGTTATTTTTCATAGTCTCAATTTAAAAAAAAAGAAGTTATTTTTCATAGTGGATTGTTTATCTTAGATTTGAGATAGATCCCATAGTTTTTACTTGTGATAGAGTTTTTCACGTTAAAATTGTATGTGTTCATTTTGTGATGGTGATTGTATCTTTATATCGACAATAATATTGTATCACTTGTGATATCATCATGTACCCCGAAATTTTAATTGGTATCAGAGTTAGTACACTTTGTTTGATTCTCACGAATTGAGTGTCATGGCCAACTCGGGATATCATGATTTTCTAAAGAAGTTTTTAGTTTATTTGACTATACTTGACAAATCAGTTAGGGGGAGCAATAGAGTTGTAATTTTTTCATTACATATTAGATTGATGTATAAGACTTAAATGAGAGCTAATCTGATGATTTTTTTATTTCATTGAGTCCTTATACACTAGGTTTTGTCATGATTTTGACGTAGTATCCAAAAACAATTTTTTTTTTTTGTGATCAAATGCCACATGGCATGTGATCTAGTCCTCATGGGTAGTGCTTGGGCGCCATCCTCGTGGGTACCATCTCTTTTCCCTTACTGTTATTGTTATTATTTACTTCCACTGTAAAATTATGCAACTATTTTTAGATCTATTGTTATTGCTTAATTAAATGGCTTTTATACTACTGTATCAAATAATTTGAGAGTAGATATTATATTTTTTTAAAACTTTAAACATTTTCATTAATTTTTTTAATTTATTTGGATAATTACATGTTCCACATATTAAAAACTCTTGGAATATAAAACATCTGATTGATTAGGTGACCAAAAGTTAATAAGTAAATTAGGGATTTACAGTTTTTTAAAGGGTACAACTATTCTCACTCGTTTTTGGAGTAAAGACACATAGTCTTTCATTGGATGAAAATCATTTGACTGATTTGAATTAGACAATAGAGATTGTTTATTGTTACAATCTTCCCCATGATAGATCTTCAGATTATGTCATGCTTATTAGACGATCAAATGTTGATTCCACATGGCACACGCTTTTAAAAGTGAATTTCAACTCTTTTGTCCATGATCTAAGTCACTTTTGGGGGATGTGTGATATATGGAATCAACACATGACAAGGTCAACTCCTTTGCTATGATCTAAATCACTTTTGGGATATGTACAATGAAAAATCAATACCTGACCGTATGATAGGTGGCTTCAACACCTTTTTAAAAAAGACTTTAAATAAAAAAGAAATAAACAAATTGATTTCTTTATTTTATAAATTATTTTAGAAAATAAATTTTATAAATGTCCACCTGTTTTACACGTGCATTTTTTACTAGTTATACATTAAATAAGAAATAAAAAATATTGGGGCCTTATTAAAATATATTTGGGGCCTAAGCTTTAATATTCAAAAAAGACTTTTGGGCTCACTTTTTTTGCCCGCCTATGGCAGCCACCACGGTCGTCACCTTGGTCCAAATCTTGCACACAATAGATTTTTAGATCATGGCCTACCAAACGGGCATATGTTATTTTACATCACACACATCCTCAAAACCAAGTCATATTTAATCTAAGTAGCTGACTTTAATAGTTGTCATAGATTAATAACTTTTATTTAGGGTACCTCTCTTGGCGCCTACATGATTATGTTGGGTACCTATGTCTAAAAACCCATTGATTGATTGAGATCAATCGATGGAGATTGTTTTTCACCACAATCTTCTAAACACAGGATCTTGAGACCATGAGCATATCATCAAGATTAATTTTTCATTCCATGTGGCATATATCCAAAAATTAGCCCTAAAATCACATGGCATATATCACACTCAAACCTAATTTTTGGGCCATTTCTTTTGGATCTATGCTGAAATCATAAACTAACCGTGTGATGGTTAAGGTCATTGTCTCAAGATCCATTGTGGAACATTGAGGTAAAAAACAATCTCCACCATCTTATTCCAAGTAGTCAATGTATTTCAAGGGGTCTTAGACGTAAGCGCCTTCAGTAATCCTGTAGGCACGAACAGAGGTACCCTTTTCATTTACCCACAAATCTTTAAGTGGCTTCACAAGTGTTGGGAGTTTCACTCACGTACCGTGGTGTGCAAACACAAAAAGACCTAATTGCAGATTTGTGCTCCTCTTACAACCTGAGCCCATGTGCTCCTGGTACTCGGGTCACTTTTTCTTCTTTCTCAGCTCCTACCAGTTGCAAAAAATGATGCCAACATCATCGAAACACCCTCTTTTCTACCGTTTCTTCATCTTTTTCCTCAACTTAGGCAACTCGACGGCTACTATGGCAACTCTAGCGACTAGATCGCAACAATGACAACACCAGCTTCACTGGAACACCCTTTTCTTTTTTCCCTTCTTCCACAACTCTCATGTGAACCTTAAAAAAATCTTACAGACAAAAAAGAAAAACCTAAAAAAATTTTAATTTTTTTTCTTTAAAAAAAATCATAAAATTAGTGACAGTGGGCATCCACCGTCGGATGTGATACTTCAACAGTGGGAGCCCACTATCAGTATTTTACTACTGACAGTGAGTACCCACCGTTACGTCTTTTTTAAAGTTTCCCTGTTTATATTTTAGGGTTCTAGATATTTTGTTTATTTTTTAAAGGATTTATTATTAATTTTTTGGCTTGTTTTTAGGATTTTGGCCGAAGATTATTACCGGTGATGCCGATATAGTCGTTCCGGCTTGCCGGATTTGAAAAAGATCATAAAGGAAAATAATGAAGAATAGGAAGAAAAAGAAAAATGGAAGAAAATAAGAAAAAAAAGAAGAAGGTGCTTTGAAGATGTCATCGACCAACTGCCAGAGGAGGAGAAAAAAGACGGTCGGTGCTGTCACATAGGGTAAGGGAAAAACAAAAGGTGGGCTCGCACTGGTAATTTGGGTTTCATAAGTGGGCGCTTTCAGTACGTTGGGGCTACCTAGAAAGTAGTGCGTGCGGACAGCAGTACCCTATAATCATTCATAGGAAAACCTGAAGATTTGAAGCCCAACTGAATGACTTTTGGCCGCTTCAGATTCTGAGGGTATGTTTGGCAACACTCCCTGCTCGCTCCAGTACCTGCTTACTGTGTCGTTGATAACCCCGCGGGGAGCCGACCCTGAGTGAGTGGGTACTGCTGAACACTGAAAAGAGTGACATAGCTGAAAAAGGGCGGAAATCTGGACATCTGAAATTTCTGGGCAAATCTGAGTTTTCACAGATTACAGCCGAAAAAGGTCTGAAAACCGTAAACAAGTTTCAAAAGATCGTTTGTCTTCAACCCGTTTATAAATCCATCTCACCGCGATTTTCTCGCCCGCACATTCCCTTACCCCTTACCACTTACCACTACAGGCGCCAGAATGTTGGCGGGAACCCTTCAAACCCTAAATTTCAGATCTCCAACATCGGGAAATTTAGTTTTCCGGCGACGTAGTCCTTTTTTCCCGGCGAATTCTCTCCATTTTTCCGGCCAGTTTTTCGTTTTCAACCCTAATTTACCCCTCCTTGGAAACTCTGGATGGATTCCGCGGACCGTTAGATTATGCCTAAGATCTGATAAGGTTTCCACCTTCCACTCCGCTTCACTTTTCGGCCACTCATTTGTTTCTCTAGAATTTAAATCTGTTCTTTGATTTGTGTAGTATAACTTCGGCGGTGTTGGATTTACTTATACCTAGATGAGGCATAAACATCTGATACCAGAATCGTGTCATTTGTTTCTCATTGAATAGTGGTTAAACCATAAAAAATGGTTTTTGTTGCAGCAATTTTGGGTATAATTTTCGTGTTTGAAGAAGGATTTTGCGGGTTTCTGGTACAGGATAATGAGAATATACATATTGGAGGTTTGAAATTGGCGATTACATCATCTTGGGCACGACGGTTGTTGGATTTTGCAGCAACCAATTTCCTTCCATTAGGTAATGCCTCTGTGCTTCTTAGTGCATGCAACATTTGTTAATGATGTGGCTAGATCATGCTTAAAAGTGTTATATTTATTTATTACTTTAGAATATAATAAATATTTTAGATAATTTCAAAGAAAATAAAATTTCCTTTTTGATTTCTTAGTTTAGTGGGTTGATTTTTAGATAATAAAAGTTCTTATTTTTTTTATACAAATAAATAGACGTTTCATATAGCCGTTGGATGGAGCGGTTGGGATCTCTGAAAGATCTACGCCGTCCAAAATATGACTGTTGGTCCAACAGTCATATTGAAAAGACGCTTCATTTTTTTTTTTAAATATTGAAAAGACACTTGAGATCTATAAAAGGAGATCTCTAGATACAAATTCAGACACTCTGAAATCCATCGAATTTCCTTGCAAAGTAATAGATCACATCCAAGAGATTGGGTTCGTTGTATCTTGAAAACGTCTCGCTAGACTCTTTTTCCAAACTTGAGAATTTACTCGTGTAGGGAGCGAATAGCGTTTTAAAGATAACGATTACGTGTCTTGAGTTTAATTTCTTTATCCCAATTTCATCATTTTTGGATTTCAGATTGTAATTTTTCTAAACAATTTTAAAACGCTATTCTGCATTATCATGACATCAAATCTGAAAGTGATGAGTCACGACTTCGTCAAATTGGAGCGATTCAATGATAACAACTTTGGAAGATGACAACAAAAGCTACATTTCCTATTGGCGACTTTGGGAGTTGCTTATATCATGACCACTCCAAAACTCGCGGAGCTTGAAGATTTTGATGCAGAATCTCTTGCCAATGCTCGTAATTGTTAGAAATGGGATCAAGATGATTATATCTGCAAAGGGCGCATTCTCAATATGCTGGCAAATTCTCGATGTGTACCAGAGCATGACATCTGCAATGGAACTTTGAGAGGCACTGAAGAAAAGTACAAAATTGAAGACGCCAATATAAATTTTTTTATTGTAAGTCAGTATTTAGATTACGGAATGATTGATAATAAATCGATTCTTGATCAAGTTCATGAGATTCAATATGTTATCGGTCAAATTAATCAAGAGGGTATGAAATTGGATCCCATCTTTCACAGTCATGTGAATATCCACAAATTGCCTCCCTCATGGAAAGATTGCAGGAAGATTCAAACATAAAAAGAAAGAACTTTCGTTTGAAGAGTTGTCCCACCATCTTCGAGTCGAAGACGAACTTTGTGTTCGCAACAAGAATAACGAACAATCACAATTAACTTCAAAGGCTCATATGGTGGAAGTTAGCACGTCCATATCATATGGAAAACGAAAAGACAACTTCAATTCTGATAAGGCTAACAAGAAAAACAAGAGCCAAGGTCATCAGGGTCAGAAGAAAAAAGACCGTTGTTATCACTATGACAAACCCTGCCACTTCAAGAAAGATTGCAAATTTCTAAAAAGGGAGAAAACATCTCAAGCGAATGTGACTGAAGAAAAGTTTGTAGCCATGGTTTCAGAAATCAATATGGTTGAAAGCGAAAAAGATTGGTGGATCGATTCTGGTGCCACTAGGCATGTTTCTAATTACAGATCTTGATTCGCCAACTATGTGGAGGACACGAACGGACAAGAGCTCATTATGAGGAGCGCTTCAACTGCAAAGGTCAAGGGTTCAAGGAAAATCAATTTCAAATTAACCTTTGAGAAAACTTTTACTTTGATCAATGTACTGTATATTCCTAAGATTCGTAAGAATCTGATTTCGACCAATTTACTCATTAAACATGGTTTCAAGTTAGTGTTTGAATAAGATAAAGTTGTAATCACTAAGGGTGAAGTATTTGTGGAGAAATGATATGTCTGTAATGAGATGCTTAAGTTGAATGTAATCAATGAAATGCCTCATTTCGTTTATATTGTTAATTCTCTTGCATTATAACATGATAGATTAGGATATGTGAGTGTTAATCGTTTAAATTTTATTATAAAGTTATGACTAATTCCTATATGCGAGAAAAATATTCATAAAAAATGTAGAATTTGTTTTCAAACTAAAATTACTATAAAACCTTTCAATAAAGTAGAAAGAAAATCTCAAATTTTAGAACTCATTCATACTTTTGTGATTTAAATAGTATTTTGACTAGAGGAGGAAAAATATATTTTATAACATTTATTGATGACTATTCTACATATACTTATGTTTCTTTGCTAAAACATAAAGATGAAGCTTTATAAAAACTTAAAACCTATAAAAAAGAAGTTGAAAATCAGTTAAATTTTAGAATTAAAATTTTAAAATCTGACAGAAGAGGAGAATACACTTCAAAAGATTTTAGTGAATTTTGTGAATATATGGGGGTCGTACATTTTACGACTGCACCTTACACTCCTCAACAAAGTACAACATAAATAAAAAATCGAACTTCAACAGAAATGGTGAATGCCATGCTTTTAAATTTCGGTTTAAATTTAAATTTATGGGGTGAAGCACTACTTACTACTTGTCATGTATTAAATAGAGTGTCACAAAAGAGTTCTAGTATAACTCCCTCTGAGTTATGGAAGAAAAGAAAATCAAATCTTAAATACCTCAAAGTGGAGATGTCGTGCACTGGTTAGATTACTAGATCTTAAAAGACCCAAATTAGGTAATAGCGCCATTGAATGTCTATTTATTGGATACTCATTAACCAGTAAAGCCTACAGATTTTTGGTAACTGAATCTAAGGGTGCAATTGATCAAAATAGTATAATAGAATATGGAGATGCTGAATTTTATGAACACTGTTTTTCTTCTATTCTTAGAATGAATGAAAATTCTGATAAAGAAATACTAATTATAAATTCTGAAAATATAGAAATCATGGATCTCAGAATAAGTAAAAGAATGCATCTCAGAAGAAGTAAAAGAATGCAAAAAGAAAAATCTTTTAGTTTAGATTTTTATATGTTTGTAGTAGAAGGAATAAGATCAAAATAAGTAATGGAAATTATGTTTTCTTTTCATATCGAAAATGATCCTTTAACATTTGATGAGGCTATGAAATCACAAGATACTGCCTTTTGGAAGGAAGCACTAAATGATGAAATAGAGTTTATAATGGGTAATAAACATGCAAATTAGTTGATATTCCTGAAGGATCTAAACCTATAGGTTGTACATAGATTTTCAAACGAAAACTAAAAGCTGATGGAACTATAGATAAGTTTAAGGCCTGATTTGTGGCAAAAAGATTTAGACAAAAGGAAGGTATTGACTTTTTTGATACTTATGCGCCGATAGCCAGAATTTCGACTATTAGAATCTTAATAGCACTTGATTATATTTATCATTTACAGATTCATCAAATGGATGTAAAAATCGCATTCTTAAATGGTGAATTAGAAGAAGTTCATATGGAACAACTTGAAGGTTTTGTAGTGGCTGGACATGAGCATAAGTTTGTAAATTAATTAAATCTCTTTATGGTTTAAAACAAGCTCCTAAACAATGATATGAAAAATTTGAAAGTGTTATTGTTTTTAACGGCTTCAAAATTAATGAATCTGATAAATTTGTTTATGTAAATTTTTTATAAATAAGAGAGTTATCATATGTTTATATGTAGATGACATGCTTATATTTGATACTGATTTAAATAGTATAATGGATGCTAAATCTTCTCTCTTCCAGTTTTGATATGAAAGATATAGGTAATGCCGATGTCATCTTAGGAATCGAAATAATAAGAAATGATAATGCGCTTACTTTGACCCAGTCTCATTACATAGAGAAAATTATTAAGAAATATAATCATTTAGAAGGTAAACCTGCATCTACACTATATGATCCTAACATTAAATATTCTTATAATAAAGGTAGATCTGTAAATTAGTTGGAGTATGCTAGAGTAATTAGTAGTTTGATGTATGCAATCCACTGTACTAGACCTAACTTAGCATATACAGGTCGAAAATTGAGTAAATATACTAGTAATCCTTGTCATGATCATTGGAATACTATATCTCGTGTATTTAGATATTTAAAAGGAGCTGTAAATTATGGATTAAATTATTCTGATTTTTCTAATATTTTAGAAGGATATAACAATACAAGTTGGAATTCAGATTCAGATAAATCAAATGCAACGAGTGGATGGGTATTCACTCTCGGTACTGCTGCGATCTCATGGGAATTTAAAAAGCAAACATGTATTACTCATTCCACAATGGAGTATGAGTTTATTGCCTTAACGACATACAGTAAAAAGGCAAAATGACTTCTAAATTTATTCTCGAAAATTCCTATATGGCCAATGCCTATGTCACCTATTACAATAAATTGTGATAGTGAGGCTACAAGAGCAAAAGTCTACAATAAAGTTTATAATGAAAAGAATAGACATATAAGTTTACGACACCGTTATATTAGAGAATTACTCAAGGATAGAGTAATTGGGATAAACTCAATTAAGACTAATAATAATTTGGCTGATCCGTTTACCAAAGGACTTTCTAGAGAATTGGTAAAGAAAACATTTATCGGGATATGACTAAAACTATATAGTTGATCACCTATGTCAGAAGTCCAACTTAATATTTGTACATGAAATCCTTAAGTTCAATGGAAGAGTATAATGTGAGAGTGATGATTAGAAGCACTTTAATTTAGTTAAAATGTCTACCCCAAGACATGTGTAAAGTGCTTGGAATTTGTAATGAAAAAGAGAAGGACAAGCCTTTACTCTTAATAAGTCTATAACATTTTATGTTAATGTGTTTGATTATAGAAACACATTCGACAAACTTACCTATGTGAATGTGGAGGTGTGGCCGCTTCCTATGAGATTATGGTTTTTCTCAAAAGCATTCATGAAACCAGGGTATAAGCACAAGGCCATAATAGTGCTAGCTTTATAGAAAATTCAATCTTAAAAAAATATGTGTGCTATTTATCTGGTCTTGTCATATAGGGTCCTCAGTTCAAGACCATGGTCTCTGTGTACCCCGATAAGATTTCGATGAGTTTGGACTAAGTGAAGGTTCAAACCCAAAAGGTATCTTTCATGGTATGCCCATATTTTCGGTACCGGTGTCTTTATTTTATTTGAAATTTGTGGGTGATTGTTATATTTATTTATTAGTTTAGAATATAATAAGTATTTTAAATAATTTTAAAGAAAATAAAATTTCCTTTTTGATTTCTAGTTTAGTGGGTTGATATTTAGGCAATAGAAGTTTTTATTTTTTGTATACAAATAAATAGTCCCATATTGGAAAATGTCAAAGTGTTCCATGCTATATATAGAACCTTTTACCTTTTATTATTGTTTGACAATAAGAAGAAAAGTGTATGCCTAACGGTGAGCCGCAGTGTTCGCGCACGTGCGGGCTTGGGTGTGTGTGGCGATTGGCGTTTTGGTGCTTTAGACACACACCTTGCACGTGCTCATCGTCGCGAGGAGCCCACCATAAGTTTGACTTTTTGACCGGGTAGATTCAACGGTCAAATTATTCATTGGCCGGGTCGGGTCTAATGAGTTACTAATCAGTGGGTTAATTCGGTTCTATTAGGTCAAACGAATTGGTCAAATGTTGACCTTTGGACATAACCGTTTCATAACCTCTTATAAAGGTGTGTAACTTTTCGAAAAGGTGCAACGTTGGATCCCTGAAAGATCCGAGTCGTCCAAAATATGGCTGTTCGTCCAACAGTCATATTGAAAAGGCACTTGAGATCTATACTTTGGTACTTCAGACACTCTGAAATCTATCGAATTTCCTTGCATATAGATTTGAGAATTCTCTTGCTTTCTTCTTTACTTTGGTACTTCATCAGATCGAGTTTTCTGGGGCGATCCTCTACTGTTGCAAAGTAACGGATAACATCTAAGAGATTGGGCTTGTATCTTGGAAACGTCTCACTGAAACCCTTTTGCAAACGTGAGGATTTACTCGAGTAGGGAGCGAATAACGTTTTAAAGAGAGTGGCTACGTGCCTCGAGTTCAATTTCTCTTGCCCAATTTAATCATTTTTGGATTTCAGATCGTAATTTTTCTAACAAATAGCAGTACTTCAATCTAAAAACACTGAATTGAGTTATTGAAATAAGGGTCAAAATCTCGGTTTGCTGATACATTTGTGCCAGATCCAAAATCGATGCGTACCGGACTATATTCATCGGTTTTGGACGATACATGGTAGGTTTCGGCTGACACATACCAATATATATGAGTCGATACATTCAATGGATCGATCCGGTGACCTTTGAAACCAATACGTATCGGACAATATGTATCGGTTTTGTTCGAAACTTTGAACCATGATTGGAAACTTTTTTATCCACAAACAAATTTAAAATAGTTCAGAGATTGTGTTATGGTAGATTTATATATTGAAATTGATAAATGGATCACAAGAAAAAAGGGGATTACAAAGTGTCATGACCCGAAATTCTACCCCATCCCGAGGTCCTAGAATTCCGAGTTATGACTTGCACGCATCCCAGATATGCTAAGCGGACATACACATAATCAGAGTTCTCATTCAAATGTGGATCCACGAAATCCGTGCATCCAACAAATAATGATGAGATATAAAGGCAGTTCTAAATAAGGGATAACTGTGATAAAAATCCAAGAAATATCTCATAAACAAAGGAAATAGAAATCAGGAACAAATCTGCTATACGAGTCTACGAGTCAATAATAACAGTATAAAATGAAACTCAGTACCGAATCTACTAATATCAATAGTCAACACTCGGATCAAAATCAACACCAAAGTTCTCCTAGTAACCTGCTGCGTCGCCCTCCCAAGGCTCATGGTACTCAGAGTCCATGGGTAGGGATCTCAATGGGTCGGGCCGGCCTCGATTTTGGCCTGCACCCGGCCCAGGAAAAATGGTACTTTCTATCAAGCAAACCCGGCTTGGTATTCAGACCGGGCTAAACATGTGGCAACTCGGATAAATCCGAGCCGGGCTTGGGTTGAGTGTCCAAACACCCGAACTACACCCGACCCTGGTATAATATATATATATATATATATATATATATATATATATATATATATACTTATCCTTTTAAAGTTATAATTTTTTTTTTTAAATTAAATATGATTTACTTAATGCCCTGAGATTAATTGTTGTCTGTTATAACCATTGCCCATTATAACTATTGTGCAACCGTTGTCCGTTATAACCATTGTGCAACAAACTAAAATGAAATACTTGAATAAAAACATGTACCTGAGCCTCTATTTTATTAGAAAAAAATAGCTTAAGCCCAACCAAAATTTATCAGAAAAAACAGTTAAAAAAAAGCCTAACCAAATTTTATTAGAAAAAAAAGCCGAAAAAAGTTCGGAAAAATGCCCAAGCCCGGGTCGGCCTGGTAGGAGCCGGGCTTGGACTGAGTACATCACAGCACGGGTTAGGGCCAGGCTGAAAAATTTGGGAACCCGACTCGGGTAGGTTAGGGCCGGGTTGAACCCCAGCCCAACCCTAATCCAGCCCATTGAGAGCCCTATCTACGGGGTCAACGAAGTTAATACCAATAGGATTAGAATAGCTGGTATCCACTTCGTCTATATAATCACCTGAAATAGATAAATGCCACAAGGGTCGAGTTGCTAAACAACAATCCACCCTATTCTACTCAGGTGCATTGTGGTTGTACCTGAGTGGATACACGAGCAATCCATCCTATTCTACTCAGGTGCATTGTAGGTGCATCACGTGAGTGATAATAATAGTATATCAACGAAACCAGAAAGAGAGAATGATAAAATCATATGTAGATCGTAAAGCTCATATCATAACATAAATGCAGGACTATGATGTAAATACACTCATATCCCAACGTACCTCACCATACCTTATAACCATAACATATCTTATTATTACAACGGCACATGCGTCTGTACATCACATGAGCGTACTTACATACTCATAATCCTAATACGACTTGTGCCAGAGTCACAGCTCAAGCTTATCATATGAGGGTCACCATAGTAGCTTACTACCATAACATTATGCCCTCCAGAGCATACTCATACACCCCATCCAGCCTAATAGGGAGCCTTGGCCAATCATAACTCATAACATACTCATACTGTCTCCCAGAGACCCCCGTCTTGGCTGTAAGACATTGTAGCTCTTACGGTGACTATGTAAGAAACGACATGTATATACTTAAGTTCTTAATTTTATGCTAGCCTACACAACGGTGTCTTATTATCATACTCCTAACTTATCTTATCTTACGTACTTATATCTTAACATACTCTTACAACTTACATCTAGGACGAGTTATAGTGGGATGACTTCACAAAACCACGCTTCCCAAGGAAAAATGTTCCATAGTAACCTAGATGTGCTTCGTGTTGCAGCCCATACTACTATAGAGGTGTTACATTCGTACATGGACGCCTATATTCCCAGTTTCACGTGACTATAAAAGAAACCTCACTACAACTAAGGCCTAAGGGTCGAATCTCATATCTTAACTCATATCATATCCTATTATATTAAAAGTCGGGGGTGATAGGATCACAACATATGTCACTGTATACGAGGTTACACTGAATCCGCACTCACCACGCTTGTCATAATGTCCCATACTACCATGAGTTGGGAGACATACGAATAAGATGTATTCCTCCCTTCGATACCATCTCAGCGAATCATCACGCTCAAGCGTAGGCATGATCTGATACCCTCGCGTACATATGACCTAACATGTCCATAACTCGTGCAACATACTAAATGAAAATATAAAATTATCCTACTTAATGAAAATGTTTACATTCGAGATTTCGTTATGTTTATTCGTATATATATTTACATAACACACCAATACAAATGTAGAATAAAGTTGTTCTTAGTATAAAATTGAGAAGGTGGAGGTCATAGTTTGATTTTCATGAGGACATCGAATTTCTAACTCTTACATGCTATCGAAGTGGTCACGTTGAAGTGATAAAATTGATGTATATATATATATTACTATAATTGAATGCTTAAATAGAAAAATATTACAATTCTAAGTTAGGTAAATCACGACCATCGATCGAAACCTACTTGTGATTTGCATGCATTAAAATTTTTGGTCGTGATAAACCGGGTAGAGTATTTGATACACCGCCAAAAGACATCGATGTTTCGAAATTCTAGACGTCGAGTTGAGTATGAAGTCCAAGTCCAAAACATCGCGGGTCTCAATCTAGTGAATAAAAGAGCACAAAGAAGACATTGACCGGATGGAAACATTAGCATAGAAATTGTGGAAAATTGATCGATCAGTTTTTGGAATCGATCGATCGGGATTATAAATAATTATGACATTCAATTCGGGTCATAATCAATCGATCGAAAATTTGGATCGATCGATCTATTTCATACAAAAAAATAAGCACTTCGATTGGTTCATAATTGATCGATTGGAAATTAGAATCGATCGATTGAAATTAAAGTGAATAGGTAAACCGGTTCAGTCCATAATTGATCGATCAGACATAAGGAATTGATCGATCAAAAATGTGATGCAAGGAAGACATTTGTTCGGTTCAAAATCGATCGATCGGACATAAGAAATTGATCGATTGATAAATAAAAGAAAATATGCACAGTCAATTCGGTCCAAAATCGATCGATCGGACGTAGGGAATCGATCGATCGAAAATGAAAAGTAGACATAAATATACAATGGTCTTGATCTAGAATCAATCGATCACTGATTAAAATCGATCGATCGACCATGAATAGAAAATAAGCAAGGTCGATTCGGTTCTGAATCGATCAATTGAAAATATAAATCGATCGATTGGTTTCAAAATTTCTGTAATTTTTAGGGTTACGAAAATAAGATCTAAAAAAGAAAAACAACATAACACTAAAATTAACATCGGAAATAGGTTTAACCATTTTACTTTCTTTTATATTAATATTTATAACCAAAATGTACGGGTTCATTTATTAGCCCGTCGATACGCGATCGAGCGTACCTTACGCGATGGGATCTTAGATGAACAGAATGGATTGATGGGTACCCACCTCTTGAAGCGTGAACGGTATATCTACGGCGATTAAGGTTGAATAGATCGACGTCCAACACGATAGCCCGTCCGAGATTTCTTCTATTCCTTCTTTCTCTTCGATCTTGATGCAAGAAAGAGGTCACGGTAGTTCTTGTGGAAGAACACACGGGAGTTTGAGAAGATTAGAGAGTTTTAGGAAGGGTGGGTGGAGGAGTTGTGACGACTAGGGTTTTTAAGAGGAGAAGAATAAGAGAGGGCTAGGATTTCTCAAAAGATTAAAATAAGAAAAGAAGAAAAGAGTTACGTACTGAAATAAAGTTTTCTAAAATAGGGGTAAGTTCCGGTGTGGAGCACTAACACCAAGTATGGTGCAAAACACTATTAAAAATATTTAAGAAAATCTGGGTTGTTACACAAAGAGAAACATGAGGACTTACATGGTTTATCATAGGGTTGGCTAATTTGATCAAAGTGTGTACCAAGAACTAGTACACAACTGTAAGGACCCTACTCGATTTTGTACGAACCGGACCTGTAAGGACCTGACCCGAACCGATTCTGCATGAGATCATTTGTTTCTGTGTTTATTTAATGGCCGATATTAAAGTACATTAAACGGGTGGTTCACGTCCACTGATAAGTGTGACGTTTTTACAGGGCACAGAAATGTGTTAAACCCATTAACTTTGTTAGATCTGACCATGGAAATCAGTTTTGGGGATGTGTGCTACGTGACACTAAGACCCATTGGATGAGTTCTGTACCATGTGATCGGATCAGTAAGCACAAACTAACTGTTTGACGGTAAGGTGATGGTTTCAGGATCTGTATTGTCCGAAGGATCGGACTGAAATTAGATCACCATCATGTGATTCAAGGCAGTCACAATATTTTAGACCTGGATTCCAACCAGTAGTTTGGTTGGTGCCAATAGAGGAACCTCATCCATGGAACATGAAGGTGCGTTAAGATATACCAGGGGCGGTTTTGATCTTGAGCTAATATAAATAGAATATATGAGAATCATATACTATACTAATCTGAGTTAATTAATATAATAATAATATATTATATTAGCTTAGGAGATGTTTCTAGAGGTTTCGAGATTAGTCGAGAATATTGTGTGGTCGTGGAGTCTGTATACGCTCACAGCTAATTGGTGTTGTTGGGTTGGTACAAGCTAATAGCCAAAACAGTAAAAGAAACAAAAAGAAAGAGAAAAGAAATAGAAAGAGAGCCAGAGAGAAAGAAAAGAAAGAAAAGAAAAGAGAGAGAGAGAGAGAGAGAGAGAGAGAGAGAGAGAGAGTGGTCGGTCCCGACGAAGGCGGATCCTATAACTGCGTGGTTTCTTTGGAGGTAAGTACCTATTCTAACACATTTTGTTTAAACCTTGATTCAGGCTATACCTATATTGATTCATCAGTTAGAAATCGGCATTTATTAAAAATCGGACTTTGTTACGTCTTGTATATTTTGAATTGTACATCTATGTGTTGCATGTTATGCTTGTATAAGAAGGCTTAGTACTGCAATTTATACATTCATTTTGTGTTAATAGCTGGATTGATGTGTTGATGTTGTACCATTTGAGGCATATGAAGGGCTTCATGTGGTCTGATATGTGAGTTTTATGAACACTGTATAATCGAAAATCAGCCAAATCAGTTACACCTAACAGTGTAAATATTTATTACCTGAATCTGTAATACTTGAAAGTGTAATTAGTTATTATCAATGTAGGTTACACCTAAAAGTGTAAATATTTGTTACCTGAATCGGTAGCACCAGAAAGTGTAATTAGTTATTATCTGTGTAGGCTACACTTGAAAGTGTAAATATTTGTTACCTAAATCGGTAGCCCCTGAAAGTGTAAATAATTATTATCCGTGTATGCTACACTTGACAATGTAAATAATTATTATCTGAATTGGTGACACCTGAAACCTGAAAGTGTAGTGTAAAATTTGGTAACTGAATATGTTATACAGGTTACAATTGCTTGTGTAAAATTGGGTAACTGAATATGTTATACCGGTTACACCTGTTGGTATAATAATTTGGTCTGAATATGTTATGCCGGTTACACCTGATTGTGTACAAATGTGGTAACTGCATATTGTATACTGGTTACACTTGATTGTGTAAAAATTTGGTGATTGAATATGTGATACCGGTTACACCTAACTGTGTAAACATTTAGCAATTGAATATATTATACTTGTACACCTGATTGTGTAGATATTTGCTAACTGAATCAATACTGTGGTAGACTTGCATGTGTAACATGCATAAATTGATGCGTTATGAGTGGTTAGATTTAATCTAAGACCGATGGAGTTTTGAGACATAAATTTATGTGTTCTGACATTTCTTGATATTTCTGCACCGGATTTGAATACCATAATATCTGAAAGGCAATGAGATGATACCTCTGAGTCCGTAGTGGACAAGCGTAAGACCCTGACCAGGTCATAAATCTGATATCTTCTTTGCTCTGTTATCTGATCTCAACTAACAGCTGAGTTGAGGAAAACACTTGGTATTCGTGCTATTAGCTATAAAATTACCCCCAACAGTGATAAGTCTGTTGTGCTAATATAAGTGTAAGCTTCAAAGTTATCTGGAAATGACTGTCTGATTTATCTGTCTTGTCTGGGCATATCTGTCTGGTTCATATGCATGGTCTGAGAATACTATTATCTGATTTGAATATGTTATCTGATAATTCCGTTATCTGCTCTGAATTTGATATCCGTTCTTTGAGAAAAGCACCCTGTAGTTGATACTAGATTCGTTTTTGTAAGTGATATTTACCTGTGTACGAGATTCGTTTTCAATCACAGACAGTCACGATTGCAAATAAAGTATTTGATTAGTCTGAAAAAGAAAATGAGACGTTAAGATTGACCTTTGATAATTTGAAACTATCGGCATGTTAGTGGTTTAGTCATTATGTATTACTTGCGGAGCATGTGGATTAGCTCTTATGGTGGTTTAACCACCCTGTAGGTGAAGGAAAGAGATTGGCAAAAGATTAATTGGCAAAAATTTAGCAGTATTATTTGATACATATCTCTGTGACTGGTACGTAGTGCTTAGTTAATGTACATGTTAATCCCAAATCTGGTTACCTGACTATCTGGTTTTGTTTCCTGAGTTAGAAATTTTTATTCAGATGTAGTGTTTTCTTTTGATCTGTCTGGATCACGACTCGAAATCCAGGTGCGTGGATTTGGGGTCATGACAACAACGAACCAATTTGCAGTTTGATGCGAAATTGAAGTCTACACGTCGAGATCGTGTTTGGATAAAGAGGAGACAACAAAAGAGAAAGTGGACATGCGAATGAGTTTTTAAAAGACTCATTAAAGATGAGTTGAAGGCTCGTGTGCACATTATTTTAGGTGATTTTATCTAGGTTTAGTTTTCTTTTTCATTAGGATTTTTTTTAATAAGTAGTTTGTTTTAGGTTAGTTTCCTTATTTGAATTATTTGGGGGTTAGAAACATATATGTGATTTGGTGATTGTTAATTTCGTCACTTTCAACACAACCATTGAAAAATGGTCATAAGTCTATCAATATACGTTAAAATTCTGTGATTCTTGTCTTATTGGAAAGCTACTTCGATAAGTTTTCAAACAAGACAAATTTTGCGTCAATGGGACATCATTTGGCCACTTCAAAAGTGGTTGCGTAATAAAAAATAGGATTAGTGGTGAAATTAATTGTGCCTGTTGGATTAGAAAATTTTAATGGTAATTTTATGAGTTTTATTTGTAGGAGTATTCTTAGAGTTTCTTTGCTATGTAAACGCATTGTAATCTCTTTTGAGAAGAAATTTATGATGAATTAATGAAAATTTGATTGCTTTGTGCTATCTTTGAGAGTTCGTTGAGAATTTTCGTCTTCATCGAATTTAGGTTTGGTGTGAGGCCAATATTTTCACTGGCGAAATTTTAGTGATTTTCAATATCTTATTTATCTAATTTTGTTTTTATTTTATCCCGGAGATCAAAACTCTAATCCTATCGTGCGAGATTTACGCTACTTTAGGGTTAGCGTCTTTTCGTCCTGCATCAATTTGGTATCAAAGCGAAGTTCAACACTCGGCATGTGGGGTTCCACCATGAGTAAAAATCAGTTTATTGAGGCCTTTCGTGAGTTGAATGATCAGATGGCTAACACGGGATCATTCGTGTATCGGAGGAAGGGACTTGAATTGCGTCAGCAAGTTATTAAGATTGGAAAAGTATGGGAGGAAGTTAAAGCTCGATCAATGAATCTAAGGGCTTTGAAGTTAACAAATCAACATGGGTTAGTTTTAGAGAATTGGGCCTTTACTGTTCAGATTCTATGAGAGTTAAAAATTTCACATCGGATAGTGGATGCGTTAAGTGAAAGTTTCGTTTAACAATTTCTTTGGAATTTTCTTCACAAATTACAAGAAGAAATTATATCGACGAGGCTCGAAGCTTTGAGATTTAAGCTTACAAATTTCGTGCCCGTCAACCCAACCCGGTCACTAACCATCCGTTTTCAGACTATAACTGTTGTTCACCCCACAATCGTCGTAACACCTACAACTGCTATTCTATTATCGGTGTAAAATCTATGCCGGTTGCAGATCTCGTAACAATTTACAGCCCAGAGCCCGTTCAAGAAACTAATTCTGTAATCGTTGTTACCCTAGTCGAACCCATCTCACCCAAAGTTGTTATCGATCCTCTACCCGAACCCGTGATAGCAACAAAACCAGTCAAAGATTTCATACCGGTTGATGAAAACCCTCTTACCGTTAATATTCGTACCGATCCCGAAACCGTTGAAGAGCCCGAAATTTTTGAACAACAAGTATTTACAATAAGTCATACTGAGCCCAAGATCATCGAAGAGCGAGTATCCGCGATAAAGCCTATCGATCCTATGATCCACAGGTTCCAGGATCGTATTAGTCATGTGTCGACACAAATTCAGATAAGCATAATAAAGTCGAATCAAATCTCGCTCGAGTTAAATCCGTTTTATCTGTCCAAGCCGCATCCGACCATGATTCCCACAGTATTATTTATTGATTTCTCCGCAAAAGGATAACTTTGATGAAAGTTTGAGGTCGAACTTTTTTAAAGAAGGGGGGAATGCTGCGGAATTGAAGCCTACACGTCGAGATCGTGGCCGGATAAAGAGGAGACAATAGAAGAGAAAGTTGACTTGCGAATGAGTTTTTAAAAGGCCTATTAAAGATGAGTTGAAGGCCTGTGTGCACGTTATTTTATGTGATTTTATCTAGGTTTAGTTTCCTTTTTCATTAGGATTCTTTTAATAAGTGGTTTGTTTTAGGATTAGTTTCCTTATTTGAATTATTTAGGGGTCAGATACATATATGTGAGATGTGACTGTTAATTTTGTCACTTTCAGCACAACAATCGAAAAAGTGGTTATAAGCATGGGTCAAAATATCGTTCGATACCAATACGTATTGGACGATCAAACGATACGTATCGGTTTTGAACCTCACCAATACGGTACATTCAAGGTACCATATCGGTGCCTCCCATACAAAAAACTAAAATTTTGGACGATACATTGGAATGTATCGTCCGAAACCGATATGTATCGGTTTTGGGGCTGGACGATATGTATTGTTTTTATGAGATTTTAACCCATGGTAATTAGTCTATCAATATATGTCAGAATTGCGTGATTCTTGTCTTATTGGAAAGCTACTTCGATAAATTTTCAAACAAGACTAATTTTGCGCCAATTAGACATCATTTGACCCTTTTAAAGTGGTCGCGTAAACGAGATTAGTGGTGAAATTAATTGTGACCGTTAGATTAAAAAATTTTAATGATTATTTTAGGAGTTTATTTTTAGGAGTATTCTTAGAGTTTCTTTGCTATATAAACACATTTTAATCTCTTTTGAGAAGAAGTTTATGATGAATTAATGAAAATTTGGTCGCTTTGTGTTATCTTTGAGAGTTCGTTGAGAAGTTTTGTCTTCCCCGAGTTTAGGGTTTGATGTGAGGCCAATATTTTCGCTGGCGAAATTCTATTGATTTTCTATATCCTTATTTATCTATTTTTATTTTATCCCGGAGATCAAAACCCTAATCCTATCGTGCGAGATTTACGCTACTTTAGGGTTAGCGCCTTTCCATCCTGCATCATAGTTCAGTTAGGCCTAGTTAGTGAATCGATTTGTGCTCTGGTTTACCGTACTTTTACTTAAGTTTTATGAGAATATGAGAATTTTAGTTAAAGGATTTGAATTTAATCCTCTTTTTCCTAAGTTAAGAGACTTAATTAACAAGCTATAAAACATTTATTTGTTGCCAAAATCATCGTTTTGTAATTATTTAATATTTTCATTTAAAACTCATTCCCCTAGCAAACCTGGTTCACTAGAGTAGACGATGGTGAACTACAAACTGCGAATCTGAATTCAATCAGAACGAACAAGCAAATCTGTAACATTGGCTTATCACACAATCAATGTGACAACGCGCACGGGCAAAGCAACTACTATAATGGCTTTCATTCATCATAATCATCATCATCATCAGGGCCTTATCCCATCTAATTGGTGAAAGAAGATTGGGGTGTAATCGTATAATTTGGCCGCTGTGAACTTGACTTTCTAATGATTAGGGATCTCTTTTAGAAAAAAAATGTTCCACCTTCGCTAGCCATTCGATAAAATTGTCCATATTCAAGCTTACATGAAACTTGAGCATATCTACCTTATTCCGCTAAGCACGATCTAGAGCCTGATGGTAGTAATTGTCTGCTGTAGACGATCTCAAAGCCTCACATTGACGACATACATTGGTGGGAGATCGATCATCCAAACCATAACCCATCCTCAATTCTTCTCTTCATTCCAGTGTAAGAAGATTTTACGTTTGGTTGATCTCGTCCCTTTCTTGTTCAAGTAGATTAAGCCATTGAGTGATTGTAGAATGTCTTTTAGTCAGGTATCTTATTCTTGCCCTCTTCCCCAGGAAAGTACCTGCCCTGACACCACTTGATGTGAACCGTAGTCCATTCCAGTAATAATTAACAAGAAAATTGCAATGAGATACCAAAATAGGCGCTACCTTGCAGCTATTATTTGAGTTCAACAATATCCAACAATCAAGGTGTCAAACTCGGTATCCATATCGGGTATCTGTCCTCATGTGATTGATATATATTGGCTGATACAAATTCTTTTTCTGTTTTGCTTTTTTTTTCTTTCCATAAAATTTGATAAATATTTAAACATATATATATGTGCAAAAAATAAGTGAAGTTTCATTAATATATATATATCCCCTCAAAAAATAACTACCGGAGAAACTCCTATGAACAACTATCTATGTCAATTGATTGAGATGTAAAGAAAATGAAGAATAACCCCGACAAGTCAGGGTCTTCTCCTGCTGTGACAAAATTCCAGTAAAGGAGAATTTCTTCTCCATATTAGGTTCAGAATGAACCTAGAATTCACCATTAGAGCAACACAAATGTTTCTTGAAAACTCTTATCCTCGAAGTAAATGGAAACCAGTTCCTTAAAACCATGTTGATTCATATCCATAATAAGATACCAAGAACCAAGTTAAACATTTTTAGGACTGGAAGATATGGAAGACAAACTGTTAAAGAGCATAACCCTTCAATCAAAACAGTGCTTCTAATTGGTCCGGTCTAGGATCTCGACGATCAATGATCCAAGAAACACACACACACACACACACATATAATATAACTTTATATGTACTTAATTATGTATGTAGGGTGTGTGTGTGTGTATATATATATATATATATATATATGTATTAATGCATTTTTATTAATATATATCAGTTTTTGACTCTTTGGGCTTAAAATGGAAGAAATAATTTTTATACATAGGTAGTTAAGAAGTTCTAAATTACTAGTACTACTGTTAATGTATTTACATTAATATATATCAGTTCTTGACTTTTGGGGGATAGAATGATAGAAATAATAATTATACATAGTTTTATACTAATATTTGCCATACTGCATAAGATATTACCATATTGATATAGGTGTGCATTGTGATTGTGTGAGACTGTGAATGTGAGAGACTCTGAATGTGAGAGACAGATTAATCGATACTGTGATTTTTAACAAGTTGATAACATTACAATTTACAAGTCAAACAAATGGAATGAGTGAATGACTATTAAGTTTTAACTTGAGGTTTACTCTTACCTCTCAAGTCTCATTTCTACTACATATCAAGTATTAAATCTAGCATCAATTCAATCGAAGAAGCCAGAAAGATGTGTTGTACAGCTCTACGCCATCATCATTGAGTTTATATTAAGTTTGATGAGTGTGAAGGTAAGAAGATGAACCAAATACTTAATGCCCAAACTGAAAATTTTGATCATATTCTGCCCTTGTCACTGCCCATGGCCATATTGGTGAAGTTGACTCAGCCGATGCCTGTAAGGCTATAACCATAAGGCCTATGTTGGCCATATTCACGAACTGATGTCCTATACAATTCACTCTTAAACTGATATTGATTCTCACCTCCATATCGTCCACTCGCCGTATATGAGCCATGCAACTGCACCAGGAGCATAACCACCAACGCCACCTCGACCAGGGGCATCACTACCACTATCGCCTTCATCACCCTCCTTTCAATGTCACTAAGAAGTTGAGACTGCCTGATAATATTTTGGTTTCTGTTTCTTTTCTAAGTGAGGGTCAGAAGATAAAGTTAAATTCTCTACCTCCCAAAGCACCAACAGCTAAGAAGGGTAAGAGCGATAATGAAAGGATGGTGAGTCCAAGGCCATTCGCAATATCAGTCCCTCTTAGTTTAAGAAAGACGTTAAAGATGAGAGTATTGTTTGTGGTCCCATCGCAGTTGAAATCTCCGATGCAAGTCACTATCATTTATATTAATTTGCGGAAATAATACATCCACACCATTAGTTCTATGCACACCCACACTGCATAGCACTATACATAAAGTCTACACTACCAACCCTCCTCAAGATGGAGAATAAACATCATGCATATCCAGCTTGACAAAGACATCACGAAGAAGCGCTATGGCTTGGTGAAAATATCAACGAGCTGTATGAAGAGAATACATCAACTAGTTCCAATGTGCGATCTCAAACGTTTTCCCTCACTAGGTGAATGACAACTTCTATATGCTTTGTTTGTTCATATAGATAGAGTCGAATACAATCTTCTAGATGACTTCATTATCACAATGAATAGGCATGGGAGTACTGATTGGAAATCCAAGCTCATAAATAAGAGAGCGAAGCCATAATAACTCACAAGCTCCATGAACTATCGTATGATGTTCGACTTTAACATGAGAATTGTGAACCACAGGTTGTTTCTTACGTTCCCAAGATACAAGGTTGCTTCCAAGGAAGACACAATACCTAGAAGTAGAGTGGTGATCAGTAGCTGATCCCTCCCAATCAACATCGGTGTATCCAATTTATGAAGATAAGCATGGGAATGATATACAAGTCCACGACCAGCGCTGGACTTTATGCATCTAAAAATGCGATGAGCTGGAACTAAGCAGGGAGTGCGAGGTTGATGCATAAACTGGTTGACAAGGCTCACAATAAAAGCAAGGCTTGGCCTCGTTTGAAGTAAGATGAATCAATCGACCCACCAAACACTGATACTCTCTAGGGTCAAAATCAACTCCCCCTCACATAGAAATCTCGAGCATATTCTTTGATCTGGCAACCTCCATACCAAGAAAGTATTTTAGGCTGCCTAACTCTTTCATTTCAAACAAATGAAAAAGCTCTTCTTTTACATAGGAAATAAAGAGGAATTATCTCCAATAATCACTATATCTTCAACATATACAAGAAAGATCGTGCGATCAACAGAGATGGAATGATAACAAACTACATATATTGAGAAGAGATGTAGGGTTTAAATGGTTGAGGTTATGGTATTATGATTTGGAAGGTGGTTTTAGGTTTATAATCAGAGAGGAGCAAGGAGAAAGGAGAAAAAGAAGAGAACAGTTAGAGAAGACTTAGTGAGTTAGGAGTCCCTCACTAGCATTTATTTTAAGTTTCGAAAATAATACATATACACCCATTAGTTTTATAGACACTCACTACATAGCAAACATAAGGTCTATACTACCAACATGATTTGCGTATAATAAATGAATCAATAGGAGGCATGAGTCTGTTGGAGGTAGTGCATGGGTACAAGCCTAGAACACTAATTATATCTCATTTAATGATTCTAGAGGCAACGATTTCGAATATTAAGAGAGACCTACAAATAGATGGGATAAGGCTGTGATGATGATGATGACGATATGATGAAGGGAGACTTGCAAATCCTTTACAACCAATTGTTTGGTTTTAAGAAAATATCTGGATTTTAATGTAGTAGGTTGGTTTCTCATACTTGTGGAATGCAATGATTTTCTTGAAGCGAGCTTTCCCTAGGCTATGTTGTTGTGGTGGTGGAGAACCGACAAGATTGGCTGTATTTGAATGAGAGGAATGGATGAAATAAGATGCCCTATGATGAGGAGGGATGGAGAGGGGTAGAGATAAGAACAAAAAAGTGTGCCATGGGGGATTAGTTTACTTGTGGAATGCAATGATTTTCTTGAAGCGAGCTTTCCCTAGGCTATGTTGTTGTGGTGGTGGAGAACTGACAAGATTGGCTGTATTTGGATGAGAGGAATGGATGAAGTAAGATGTCCTATGATGAGGAGGGATGGAGAGGGGTAGAGAAAAAAGTGTGCCATGGGGAATTAGTTGAGGTTGGAGGTAAGAAACTAGTGAGGGGTCACAGTGGGAGAAGAGGAAGGATAAGCTTTTATCGACTAGTTCGAGAGGAGGAAGAAGTGGTGGGGAGGATTACTTGGAGGAAAGGAAGAAACTACGATGGAGAAAGAAAGGAGGGAGGTTTCAGTAGATTTATGTAATTAGGGTTAGGATTAGATGTCTGAGAGGAGGAAGTAGTGGTGGGGAGGATTACTTTGAGGAAAGGAAGAAACTATGAGGGAGAAAGGAGGGGGGTTTCAATAGATTTATGTAATTAGGGTTAGGATTATATGATGAAGAAGAAGAGGAAGAAGAAGAAGAGAATTAGGGGTTGAGGTGATTAACTTAACACACTCACCAATGCATTAAGAGAATATATAGTTAAGAGCTCACTCCACACAACTCACTATGACTAAATACACCAACACACATATAAGACTAAGGCATCACTAACACTCCTCCTCAAGTTGGAGCATATAAATCAATCATACCCAACTTGGAGGTGATGTCAAACAAGTGTTTCCTTTGACACCCTTGATGAGAATATCCATCAACTGATCCTCAAAGTGAACTTGAGGGATGATGATTTCCTTGGATTCGACCTTTTCCTTGATAACATGGCAGCTAACCTTAATATGTTTCATTCTTTTGTGATATACTGGATTTTTTGCAATGTGATGAGCCACTTAATTGTCGCCATAAAGAATCATAGGTGAGGTCATAGGAATGGTAGTAGTATGCACTCTTTTCTTAACAAACACTGTGTGATCATAGTGGCTTCTTTGATAGCCATAACTCAATGCGACTTCACTGAATTTCTGAAACTAGGATCAGGGTAAACGCTTCAAACTGTATATAGATTTCTTGAGCTTACAGACCTTGTCCTTTTTACCTTCTTTGACAAACCGGGGAGGAAGGACCATGTACACCTCTTCCTTGGGATCTCCATGAAGGAAGTAATTCTTCACATCAAGCTTGGTGAGGGACCACCCTTTAAATGCCGCAAGAGATAGAAGAACCCTTATAGTGTTAGACTTTGCCACGAGAGCAAAAGTGTCTTGATAATCATTCCGCTGTGTTGGAGTGAATCCTCTTGCCATCAATCCGGCCTTGTACCTTTCTAAGCACCATCAGGTCTACACTTCACAGTGTAGACCTATTTGCATCCAACTATCTTCTTTCCTTTTGGAAATTTCACAACATCCCATATTCTATTTTGCTCAAGGGCACTCATTTCTTGAACCATTATCTCCTTCCACTGTGGCTGTAATAAAGCACTCGAAACAGAATTAGGAGAAAATAATGTCCAAAGAGGAAATGAATGAATAATAGGACGTAGAATTTTTTTGATATGCCAGATACTTACTAATTGGATGGCCAATGTGGGACCTAGTTCCTTTCCGAACAGCTATGGGAGGATCCAAATCAGAAAAGGGAGGACCATCATCGGGAGAGGGATCTTGAATCATGGTTTGAGAAGGCAGCTCTCCTTCATGTTCTATTTCTCTTGTTTGCTCATTCATAGTCTTTTAGAGTTTTCTTTTTTCATACACCAACCTCTTTCCATATCGATCAAATTGTGCTGCAACATCTTCACCTTTATTCCTTTCTTTCTTATTTTCCGTATCTTCCGCCATATCAATAACTGAAGAACCTCAACAGTGTCCTCTTCCACCAACTTCGGAATCCCCTCCTGAAGAGGACACTGGATAACATAAAATGGTGTCCCTTCAAAGAAAGTAGCATCCATAGTCACCACAATCCAACGAGAAATATGATCAAAACATTTATATGGTTTTTGAGAAGAGGGATACCCAACAATGGCACAACGAGTGGCTCTGGGATCTAGTTTGGACCTGTGAATGTTATGAACATGGACAAAGCTCAAAGAACCAAATACATGGGGTTTAAAAAAAATGGAACCTTGTTGGGAATAGAAGTTGAAAAGGTGATTTTTCTATCAAGAACATGAGAAGACATACGATTAATGAGATATGTGGCTATAAGAACAGCTTCCCCCCAAATATTTGGAAACATTCATACCATTCAAGAGTGAGTGGGCTACTTCGAGAAGGTGACGATTTTTCCTTTTAGACACTCCATTCTATTGTGGAGTAGGGACAAGTGGATTGCCACTCAATATCATGGGTTTGAAGGTAAAATTGAAGATGATGATGGGAGGTATATTTACCACCATTATCAGTTCTTGAAACCCTTACATTCCCAATGAAATGAGTGGGAAACAACTTGTGCAGCAGAGGAAAAATAAAAGCCGCCTTATCTTTAAAGCACATCAAGAATACTGGTAAAACGAGTACAATCATCAATAAAAGTAGCAAAGTACTGAGATGGAGTAGCTGGAGCAGCAATAGGTGGAGGAGATGGTGGCACAGAAGAAGCCCCCTCATCTGTAGTTGATTGTAGCTCGCGAGCAGAACCAGGAGAGAACTTGGGTTTCCCATCCAGATCCTTGCATTTATCCCGGGTATGTGCTGTTTTCTGCAATGATTACACACCAACTTATCTCGTCTTCCTTGGGAAGGCCATAACCTCCCTTACACTAAATCGGCCACCACTTTCGACCAAATGAAGACGAGGGAAAAGCAAATCTCTCTAGTCCACCACAATCTTGAGAGTGTATCTGGCAACGACTCTCCTCATTCTATAAGGGAGTAAAAAAGTGCCCAGAGAAGGGCAATCCTCCCTTTCGAGAACCTTAGATCTAGTGTTCTCATACTCAAGGTTCTCTCTCCTTAGCAAATCAAACACCTATTTCTGTTCAGTCCCTGCACATATCTTATTCGAACATGCCTTGCACGCCTGGACTTCATACTGTGACAAGTCTTCCCAAAGGCCTCGCATCTCAGGGTATTAATCACTAATGGACTTGTCACTCTGACAGAGTCCAATCTTATCCAACACTTGGAACTTCTTCGCTAAGTTCCTCTTCTGCGAATATGCCTACCGCAAAGAATTTCACAACTCTTTTTTACACTTTATAAAGGATTTACTGATTGAATGCACCCATTGAATGGTGTAACCACATCATTACCCTAAGATCGATACTCTTCCAATCCTCATAATTTTTATCTGTTTCTTTCATTTTCGGTATGGTTCCTAAAATGAACCCATATTTTTTCTTAGCCCCAAGAAACATGGCAGCCGACTATGTCCACCCAAGTTAGTTTCCACCATCAAATCTCACAGTGCAATGTGTGTGAATTATCTCCACCATAAGTGTCAGTACCTTTTGAATTCTTCCTCTCCTATTAATAAAGAGATATGACCAAACTATGGCTGCAAAAACAGATTCTGGGCACAACATAGGGTTCCACAGCCCACAACAAGGTTCTACAACCTTAAGGCAACACTAGCTGCAAAAATAAAATCTGTGCCCAAAATTGGGTACACAACCCACAACTAAAAAACAGCCATAACAAGGCTGCAAGTATCAAATCTGAGCAAATAAAGGGTTTGCACAACCCAAATAGTTATGCTACAACCACCACAGCACACACTCCATCCACATAACTTCATCAGCATATGATAAATCAACTAATAATCCATATTCGGTGGTCGATCTCATATGCGAGAAATACTAAGAATTCTTCAATCAAAAGCGTAAAACAAGGTAAGATCTCACTGATCGAATGCATAAGAGGAATTAAACGATGAATCTTGTGAGTTCAAGACTTTTCCGACAAGCTTTAGAGGGTTTCGATGACCACCGTACATCGATCCGAGAGCAAACAACAGTCTCAGTCACATGTCTTTACCTGAAATTTCATACAGGAAAATTTAAAATATCGGGCTGTTAATTTCTTGACTTGAGCTTGCAATGCAATAAATCTTAAGATTAATGATAATTTTCTTTATGAAAATAAGAACCATTTTTTTTAAAAAATAAACAATGATCAATAACTCATCTATCATAAGATTAACAACCTGTATTTTCTTATTACCATGAGCCTAGGTTCTAGAACAGTTGAGGTTTCTCGTCTTTAGGAGAATAATTCAGATCTCCTTCGAGTACTTCTTCTTCTGAAAGATCAGGATCATTAGAATCTGTGACACAAAGTGTCGGGGTAAGCACAAAATATCCACGATGCTTAGTAGGGAGACATTAATTGCCCTCCATGCCTTGCAACATTTAACCATTAAGCATGCATATAATAATCATTACTCGAGTAACATAACAACAATCTTGAGAATTTGAGATAGAGAATTTACAACAAAGTATAACTATTATTGGGAAAGCAGTCAGTTAATGATCATAGAATAAATACTTATGAAGAATTATATTCCTATTGTTTTATTCTGTATTATATTTAAGGCTTGAATCTTTTATATATAATAAACATGCACATGCACATCAAAAGTTATCTTGTCTAGGCGTCATACTTCTTGAAATTCTTGCATGACTTAAATTTAACTTAAAATGTTCTCTGCACATAAATAGGTGATAGAGCTATAATACTTATTTATAATTGACAATTTTACTTGATAAGCTGTAGCCCTTGCTAAGTGAGGTGACTCATGGTTGGTCAGTGTCTTGTCTTGTCATCATGAGATCTTTTAAATATCATAAATCATTCATGCATAGAGTCGCTTGCCTTCTTAGCGTACAAATAATAATAGTGCTTGTCTTGTCTTATCATAAAATCATGTGATGTCTTGTCATGTTATTCCATGCATATTTATCCTTGCTTGAAATTCTTTTGACTAGTTAATATTTGCGTGACTTGTATTTCTTGCGTAATCATCATTTGTGGACATCCATGATGTGATAGGAGTACCAATCACGTCGAAGTTGGTGCTATGAGACCGTCGCGAAGAAACTGTTACCAATGGCATCCCATTCCACCATGGCTTTCATAACTCACGATGGGCCTTTGACAAAGGTCCAATGTGATTCGCAATAATACCGATTCATGACGAATGCATATCTTGTCTTATTGTTGTATTTTCTTGAATTTTTTATACATTTTTTAACAATCATATCATGTAATATCTTAATCAATGAAACATAAGAATTAAGCATGCATGCCCATTTTGATTTAAATGTTATATAGAAAGGCCAATTTCGATCATTACAATATAAGTGGCAGGAATATTAAATTGGATCGAATATATCGAAATATATGTTTCATGCATTTAACTAAACGATTAATGAATCAAGAATAAAAAACTCACAGTGCAATAAGAATAAAAGAAATACTCATAACATGTCGGAACAGTCATGACCACATCATCATAGGAAACTGAGGCTTGCATGTGTTATGGAATTTCAATGCAATTCAGTCGAATTATATGACCTAATTAGTAAAAAATTTATGTTTTATAATTCATGTAAGAACCGGATAATTTAAGTGTCATATGTGAAGATTGCTAAAAGTTGTGAGGGATTGGCCATACTAAAATTTTCGTGATTCCACTCATATGGGTGTATGATCAAAGGTCAAAAGTACGTTCACAGAACACTTAAAAATCAGATGCAGGAATTTACTGTGCAGATTTTTAAGTAGGTGGCTTGAGGTTAATTTTTTAGATGACGAGAGAATGATTTAGCCTTTAACTATAGAATAGGTTTGGTAGAGGCACTGACATCTACATCACCTCTTTGGCGGTTCGTCCATTACAAGTTTATAAAAGTTTATACGGTTGAATGAAGTTAGAGAAAAACTCCTGGTTAGACATAAAATTTTAGTAACTATCACCAATTTACATGCTAAATCAAATTGCCAAAAGCATGACCAACATAATAAAATATCATAAATTGGAATTAACATACATGTCCTAGTACACATATAATTAATTATTTAAACAAATTATAAAGTGAGAAATGGTAATCACTAAAGATATTTATACATACATGATTAGTTAAATAAGTGGGTTAAAGGTAGGACATGATAAATTAAAGAATAGTTTCTTGTTCATACACTACTAATTAGTCAAATGGATCAATCAAAGAATAAATAATTAAATTCCCCCTACCTTAAGTCCTAATGTCGCAATTGATTGAATCAAAGCTTTCAATCCTTTGATCAGATGGTTTGCATTTCACATCGGCGGTCTATATCATTTCATTCACAACATTCATCCAATCGAAACAACCGCAATTGTTCTTGTCCATAAATATATATATATATATATATATATATATATATATATATATATATATATATAAAATATAATATATATATTAGCCTACTATGAATTACATCATATTGTATGACTCCTAAACTCTAATTACTAAAAGTTTCAAATAACAAAACCAACGAGATAATGGGAAGATGAATTATTTACCTTGTGTATGACTTGGTGGATCCATCCTGCCAAGAAAGAATCAAAAGATCATGGGTGTGGCTATTTTGAAAGAGTGGAATTGTGTGGTTCAAGTGTGTTGTGGCAATGCTTGTGGGATAAGGTGACCTGCATCATTGAGAGAGAGTTGGAGAGATAGAGGAATGATTGGATGGCATTCTTAGGGCTGTGCATGTTGGCATTTCCAATAACAAGAGAGCATAGTCAAAAATTAAGGAGGGTAGATTAGGGTTAGGTTTGGTGAGGAGGAAGAAGAGAGAAGAAGATTGGGAGAAAATAGAGTTGAGTCAATGTGACCCAAATCCCAATGTAAGTTATTATTTATATCATCTCAGCATGTTCACGGATTACATAGTCCCATAGTTAGGTGAATTGTACAACTTAAAATTCACCTAACTACACACACCCAAAGTTACTTACTACACATCCATATAGGGAAAATATCATCTCCAACACTCCCCCTCAAGTTGGAGTGTAGATGTCGATCATACCCAACTTGATGGAGAAGCCATAAAGTCTCTTGCCACCAACACCTTTAGTCAAGATGTCAGCATGTTGATCCTCAATTCTAACTTGAGGAATACTGATTTCTTTAAACTCAACCTTCTCGCGAATTTAGTGATAGTCCACTTCAATGTGCTTTGTTCTTTCATGAAAGACAGGATTCTCTGCAATATGATGAGCGACCTCATTGTCACCATACAAAGTAATTGGAGATGATAGGGCGACTCCCATATCTGACAAGATGAATTTAAGCCATATGCCTTCTCTCGCACCCTGGGACATGGCACGGTACTCCCCCTCAACAGTGGAGTTTGATACTACATGTTGCTTCTTTGATTTCCATGTGACCAAATTACCTCCCAAGAAGGTGCAATATCTTGAAGTTGATTTCCTATCATCCAGAGACCCAACCCAATCGACATCAGTAAATATCTCTACATCCAAATGATCACGATTTTTATAGAGAAAACATTTGCCAGGACTTCCTTTCAGATACCTCAGGATCCTGTGAACAACCTCCAAATGTACGGTCCTTGGTGAGTGCATATATTGACTCACCACGCTTACTGCATAAGCAATGTCTGGACGAGTCATGGTTAGATAAATCAGTTTGCCAACTAATCTTTGATAGGTACGTGGATCCTTGAGTAGGTCACCTTCTTTGCCATTTAATCGGTGATTTTGTTCAATAGGGGTCACAGCAGGCCTACACCCCCAAAAACCACGTATCATGGAGGTCTATGGTATACTTTTGCTGGGATAATGAGATGCTCTTCTCAGATCTCGCCACTTCAATGCCAAGGAAATATTTCAAACTCCCCAAGTCTTTAATTTCAAACACTCTGCTCAAATACTCCTTCAGCTTCAAAACCTCATGACCATCATCACCAATAATGATGATATCATCAACATAGACTAATATGACCGTCATCTTGATCCCCCTTATTACAAATAGAGTATGATCATAGTGACTTCTTCATTACCCAATTCTCATAATAGCATCACTAAAATTTGAAACCAGGCCCTTGGGAATTGCTTTAATCCTTAGATAGACTTCTTCAATCTACACACAATTCCCTTCTCTCCTTTTACAAACCCAGGAGGAAGATCCATATAGACTTCTTTCTTGAGATCACCATGAAGAAATGCATTCTTTACGTCGAGCTGAGATAGTGACCAGTCTTTGTGGGCAATCAGAGATAACAATACCCTAATTGTGTTAGACTTGGCTACAGGTGCAAAGGTATCCTGATAATCCACTCCTTGTGTTTGAGTGTACCCATTTGCTACAAGCTTTGCTTTGTATCTTTTGACAGTACTATCAGGTCTATACTTAGCTGTATACACCCATTTGCAACCAACAACTCTCTTTCCTTCTGGGAGTTCAACTATTTCCCATGTTCGATTCTGTTCCAGAGCATTCATCTCTAGAATCATAGCGTCCTTCCATTTTGGCTGCAACAAGGCATCATACACAGTAGAGGGAAGGGTGATAGAATCAAGAGAACAAATGAAACTATAATGGGATGATTAAAGATTGTGATATGACACATACTTACTGATGGGATGACGAGTGTACGATCTAGGGAGTTGCAATGGGTAGATGAAGATCAGAACGAAGAGGACCCTCTTCAGGTAAGGGATCCTGGTCGGTATTTTGAGAAGGAGACTCATCCACATTCTCATGCATAGTGGCTTCAGCGATATTTTTGTTGTTCTTTCGCACATACATCTTTCCCTTTCGATATTTAATAAAGATGGGTTGTCCGCTTTTCTGTGGTTCAACAATTTCGTCATCCACTTCGTCACAATTTTCACTATCTCTCATAGGTAAAACTCTAAACATCTCAGAGTGCTCTTCATTGTTACGTTTTTCTCCCCCTGAAGAGGACTCGCAGAATGGGAGAAAGGAGTGCCCTCAAAGAATGTGACATCCATGGTGACTATCACACGACAAGTGAGAGGATCAAAACACTTGTATCCTTTTTGAGAAGAGGGATACTCAATAAAGATACACTTGGTAGCCTTAGGATCAGGTTTACTTCTCTGAATCTTGGGGATATGAGTAAAACATAAGGACCCAAAGATACGTGGTGGGATTATGAACAGAGGTCGATGAGGAAACACAAGTTGGAAGGGAGAATGATCGTCCAGAATGGGTGTAGGTAGCCGATTGATGAGGTAGGCAGCAGTGAGAACAACTTCACCCCAGAGATATTTAGGAACCTTCATATCAAACAATAGAGATCGCGCAACCTCGAGAAGATGCCTATTTTTCAGCAACCCCATTCTGTTGGGGGAATAAGAACAAGTAGTTTGCCACACAATTCCATGAGAATTAAGGTAAGATTGAAGAATGTGAGTGGAATATTCCCCACCATTATCCGATCTAAGGACCTTAACATGCCCATGAAATTGGGTGCTAACTAGTATGTGAAACAGAGGAAAAATAGAGGCAACTTCATCTTTGGTGCGTATAAGAAAGAGCATAGTGAGTCTAGTATAATCATCAATAAAGCTAACAAAATAACGATAACTATGCAAAGCAGTAACAGGGGAAGGCCCCCATACATCAGAGTGAATAACTTAAAAAGGAATATCACATTTACTACCACTCAAGGGATAAGAATTGCAAACATTTTAGAGAACTGACAAGGCTTACAATTAAACAAACTACTATCAAATCCATGAAATTTTTCCGGAAATAAAAGTTTCAAACGACTAATATGAGGGTGGCCACAGCGGGAGTGCTACAATCTAGCTTCATCAACAGAAATCACCATAGCTGCAGGAGGAGATGCACCACGTAAATCTTGAAAGAGGTAGAGTCCCTTCTCTTCAGTACCATGACCAAGGATCTTCCCGTATTTCAGGTCCTGGAAAACACAATGGGATGGAAAGAATGCCACACTACAATGTAAGGAATTGGTAATTTTACTGACAGATAATAGATTCATAGGCATGTTGGGAACTAAAAGAGTGGAGTCAAGGGACAAGGTGCCTAAGGGAACATTCCCTTTACCCTTTACGGGAACAAGGGATCCATCAGCAATGCGAATATGAATAGAATCAGAAAGACTAGACACAAATGAAAATAAATTTGTCATACCAGACATGTGACCCGTAGCCCCAGAATCGATGATCCATGGGGAGGTAGAGGTAGAGGTCACATGGGCAGACCCATAGGTACCTGACTCAGCTATGTGGGAGGAAGATGCCTGTCCCTGTATTACCGTCATGCGTTAAAGGCGGCCCTGGAGATCCTGAAGCTCTCTTTGAAAGCTCTGGAAATCAGATGAAGGTGAGGCTGAAGGTGGAGCTAAAGGAGGTATGCTCTGACTAACAACTGGACTAGAAGTGTCCTCAGTGGAAGATTGAAATGCGTGACCCAGAAGAAATTTCGGTTTCCCATGTAATTCCCAACATCTTTCTCTGGTATGACCCTTCTTGCTACAATGAGAACACAACAATTTCTCTCTGTTTTCACGGGAGAGGCCCCCACGACCTCCACGACCACCACCTCTACCACCAAACTTGCCTCGACCACGACCAAAAGAAGTGAAGGATGGTAGGGCAGATCTCTCAGATACATCACCACCAGGAATCTGCATAAACTGTTGCCTGCTCTCCTCATGCTGAAGGAGGGCATACACGGTACCAAGTGGAGGACACTCCTCTCTGCCTAGAATGTTGGGTTTAACATTCTCATATTCAGGTCTAACCCCTTTTAGCAAGTGGAACACCCTCCTCCTTCGATATTTTACAAACCTTTGGCGGCACCACAGCTACTTTGCGAGTTCTTCTTCTTGATATTGGGCTAGTTCATCCCACAAACTTCTCATTTGAGTGTAATACTCTCCAATGGTCTTATCCCCTTGCTTCATAGTGTTAATTTTGTCACTCACCTGAAACATTTTCGCGAGATTTTGTTTCTGCGAGAACGCATCCCTCACAGCCTCCCGTAATTGTTTAACATCACTGACATACATAAAGGAATCACTAATGTCAGGTTGCATGGAGTTGAACAGCCATGTCATGACAGTTAGATTGTCACTTTCCCAATCAATATACTTAGGGTTATCTTCTTTGGGTTTGTGGATAGTTCTGTAAATGTAACCCAACTTTTTCTTCATCCCTAAATACGTAGCAGTAGACCGTGACCATGAAAGATAATTGGCTCCATTCAATTTCTTGGTAGTAATTTGCAAGTTATGAGAGACATCTCCCCCGCCAACGATCCCGGATTTATTCTCGTCCATTATTCAGAGATACCGAGATCAAAAAGAAAAAAAATATTAAAAAAGGGAAGACCCACAGCTTCCAAACAAGGTTTCTAAGTTTCTTGCACCTACAATATTTTCCAGCAGATTTTTTGGGTTTCTTACAACAAACTCCAGACTCCAGATTCCAGATTCCGGTAAGGGCAATCATCAAACAACAACAACAAAACTGATTCACAGAAATATTCTGCCGAGTATCACTGTTTTCTAGCAGAATATCATCACCACCGATTCACAAAAAAACTTCAAAAACAACAAAACTGGTTTTTAATCCATCAAAAAATACTTCCTACCTGTTTCAATGGCGTGCTTGAGAAACCCGAGTGAGAACTACTTATTAACAGGTCTTGAAAGAAAGTAGTAACAGATCTGAGTTTCAGATCTCATCTGTAACAGATCTGAGTTTCAGATCTCGTTGGAGAAGATGAAGTTGGAAGTCTATCTTCCGGTGATCAGATGGCTCGGCGGTAGAAGACAACTTTGCTGAGGATAAAAAACCGACCAAAACCATGTGAGTTCCGATCACTTTCGAGCAGGTCCAAGTTGGAATGCTAACGTCAGTATGATACCAGCGCTGACGTCAGCAATTGTAAGGTGATTTCAGCACCAGCAATGCAGCGGCAATGTCAAACCTCGATCGTCTTGCTCTGATACCAAGTCAAAAATTAAGGAGGGTAGATTAGGGTTAGGTTTGGTGAGGAGGAAGAAGTGAGAAGAAGATTGGGAGAAAATAGAGTTAAGTCAATGTGACCCAAATCCCAATGTAAGTTATTATTTATATCATCTCAGCATGTTCACGGATTTCATAGTCCTATAGTTAGGTGAATTGTACAACTTAAAATTCACCTAACTACACACACACCCAAAGCTACTTACTACACACTCATATAGGGAAAATATCATCTCCAACAAGCATGTAGTGGAGAATGAGATTGTGATGGTTGTGTATTCAATAGATGGCTGGGTTAATGGAGAAGAGAACATAAACAAGAGAGAAAAAGGATGAACGTTTTATTATTGTGTGTGACTGACTATACATTCACCACAAGAGAGAGAGAAGCCGAGGAATGTGTGAGAGCTGCTATCGGATTCAAGAAAATTGTGGAGAGAAGAGGTGTTTGTGTTGGACTCTTACACACTGGAATTACCCAGATTTTAAGGCTATTATAGGTGCATGATTTCTTGAGATAGAGGAAGAGAAAGATAGTGAGGAGATGGTGTATTGAGAGGGATGGGTGGTTGTAGTTTTGTTTGTCTTGGGCTCTAAGAGATCAGAGGAAGGTTGTGTGCCACGTGAGGTGAGAGATGGTGCATGTGTGCCACGTGGAGTGAAAGGTTGAGAATATGCGCCCCTTGACTTGAGCGGTGGGCATGTAGGCCACGTGAGTGAGAAGGAGAAGCCCAAGATTTGGTACGCAATGTTTTTAGGAGTTGTTTTGCTTGGTATTTGCCACATAGGGAAAGTGTAACGTTGACTTTGAAGAATTTAAGTGAAATTGAACTCTATGTCAATTTTCTTGTTATTTCTATAGTTATCTCAATTTCTCATGAGAAAATAGAGAATTTCTCATCATTTTAATAAGAGCGATACGTTTAGGAGAGAAATTATAGGGAGGCTCCTAAAATTTGTGCACATGAATTTTTCTCTCTATCTATTCTTCTCTCCATGAGTTCTACTAGGGTGTTAAGCACATACATTTAAGTAGGTTGTATAGATTCTAGAAGAGTTAATGTAAAATTAATATTTATTGAGTTTAAGATGACTTGATCCCATGACCTTAGGTATATTTCTCTAGTCACTAACCATTGGGCACATATAACTTTTGTTAAAAGACCACCATTAATAAATTTTATATTATAAAGATATTTATATGTACTTTCTTATACAAGTTTATATATTTTTGAATCCCTAATTATTTAGGGTCAAAATATTCTAGGGTTCCGATCAATCTCATTGAGATCACAATTATTACACAAACAATTGGATTAAAGTCAAGGAGGTCAAATTAGTCAATACCAGTTAAATTCCTTGTGGATGATAAGAATAGGTCATTGAAGCCTTAATTAGATAATCGAAAGTCATTTCACGAAAATCAAAGTGACAAAGAAACATTTATTATATTTAAATAACTTTTAGAAAAGTCGGGTTATTACACGTCTTCACTCAACAATGATTGAGATTCACATCAGGAGGGTTGTACTACCTTTAGAATACAGGAACTGGCGCTGCGGATCTTGCAACAGTCAACTGGTTCCGTCGATGAAGGGGAATCGATGGAGAAGACGATGCTAGAAGAGGAGGAAGGAGGTCTCGGTTGCAGTTGGGCCATAAGGGACAAAGAACCTCCACACAAAACCGATCGACCTGACATCGAGTCTGGTGGATTCCGACAGACTTCCGGCGACGTTGCTGACATCAGTGATGACGTGGATCGCAATGTCAGCAGGTGTAGGGAGGAAGAAGGAGAAGAGAATTAGGGTTGATGTTCTTAGGTTAGCAGTTTGTGGGACAAGCAAGTAGTATGGAAGGCCGTTTCCGAAGAGCGAAAATCAGGAGGAGGGTGTTTGCTAATCCTATATATTTTTTTGGTGTAAGGGAAAGAAACATGATCTTGTCAGCGAATCCACGAATATGGTACTGAAACCTTTTGATATTACGCCTTGATTGTGCTAAACCCATAGGGTTATACTCCTGTGACATTGTCGTCTAAGAGCCCTAGTGTTCTTCTTTCGCACATGCATCAGAGCTTCCATGTGTGGGGGTGGTGGTGAGATGGAGTGAGGGTTTGTGTTGATTGTGCGTAGCCAAGTTGGAATAGTTGGAGAACATCTTTTCTTTGGAATCTTATATGGTTGTTGGTTAAATCTATTTTTGAGCACTATGATAAATTGTTTTAGGTTTGTCAAAAGTATGTCATGCTCATGAAATCTTTTGTGCAGCTCTTGTCAGTGGAGTAGCTTTAGGTTTTGCAAATCCTAGTCTTGGTTGTCTTGCAGATAGATATTCTCTATCAACATTCAGCACGTTTGGGATATTTGTTATATCAGGTAACATTTGAAAGTATTACAATGCTATGTTTTGTCGGATTCTTCCAGTTTATTTATTTATTTTCTCACTATTATTTTTTAATAATGTTTATTTTTCATTATATAGGGCTCATGTTGCGGAGTGGGGAAATTGGAGAAGCTACAAAAGCATGGCCTGCCTTATTGTTTGGGCTAGTATGACTTTGATTTTCTTATGTGCCTTTTGTATGTCCTAGGTTCTTTCTGCACTAGTTCTATCCTCATTTTTTTGTTCAGATTTGCATTATTTCTAGCAAACAATTCCACTAGCGTTTAGGCATTTTTATCAGAATTTATTGTGGATAACATCCTACTTTCTCTATGAATAGTGTATTAAGATTCAAGGCTATGAACTTTTAAAGTCAATAAATTAATTTGGATTCTCTTTTATTCAACGCTAGTTGTAACAATAGGAACACCAATCTATTATTTTTTGGCTGCTTTAACGCAGAAATAAAATTATAATGTTTGTGGAAAAAGTAAAAAATTTCTAACTAATTAAGGTCACTGTGTTGGGACTTGAGAAAAATCTCAAATGACCAAATCCTGTTTTCATCTTCTTTGTATCTATTCGCTGGCTTGGTTTACTTAGTCATTGTGTTGGTTAAAAGTTAAAAACTGTCAAATCACTGTGAAACCACTATACTTCATGGAGGATTTTCTCTCACATTTTTTGGACCTTCCTACCATTATGAGGATCTGCAAATGGTGTTGAATTTAGGGGTGGCATTTAGTCTTGTGTGGATTGGGCCACGATTTGTTTAAGCCTGCTTCACTGAGGAAGGTCTAGGACTAAGTCTGGCCCAGGTTCATGACAGGCTTAGGATGACAAGCTCTCTTCGGCTTGTTCTCATATAGTACGGGCTTAGATTAAAATATATGATACAGTCCATTACACGGAACATGATCTTTCAAGTGACGACTTTGCTCAAAATTCTCACATGTGAGTAAAGCTTTCCCTAAGGATTGCTTGAGGGATCTAACATAATCAACGCAGCTAGTTGCTCCAAATAACCCTCAATAGACTCAGTGATGAGGACATCCAAGCCAAGCTGCCTTTTATCGTGTACCGGAGCACAAGAAGATACCCAAAATGTGTCGTACGTTGCGAAGGGCGCAAGGAAGGATGAAGGAAAAGGCCCGATGAAAGTGGACTTTCTGTTAAATCATGTATGCTTGCCACCATGTTCATCGACAAGAGAATTTGTTCGCCACGTACTCAGCTGACCAGTTATGTTGCTTAACACTAAGTAATACTTTGCTCTTGTTGATCCTTTCTAATGCCATCTTTATATTCTGCCACCAATTTTCCACTTGATATTTCTGTCTATTGATATTCTAAGCCTGTGCAAGTCCATGAGTCAAGTGTTCAATTGAGTGTTATTATTGTTGTGTGACGGGGAATGTCAAGATCGAGAGCACTGGAATTGGGCCGCGACAAATTTTTCATCTTTAGAAAGGCTTAAAGGAGCAGAATTAGCGTGCTGGAACAATGCACAGTCGATCGATCGACTCTTGGAATTCGATCGATTGACTGTGGCCTGTGAGGGACTAATTTTGGCGATATATATATATATATATATATATATATATATATATATATATATATATATATATATATATATATATATATGAGTCAATCGATCGAATACCAGATGTTGATCGATTGGCTGTGCTGTGACCAGAGACTAAATTATATATATAAGTCAATCGATCGAATTCCAGGTATCGATCGATTGACTGCCGTGAGTATGGGTTTTTCTACAGAATTCGAAGTTGAGTTCCTAGAGGCATACTTGTCTTTAAGTATTTGTTTTAGGGTTTTCTTATGTTTTAGAGGCCTCCTATATAAGGTCTTTTAAAAAAATAATGTAATTAGTTATTGATGATGAATGAAAGCTATTGCTTGTGTGCTTGAGATGAGTCATTGTTGAAGAGTGATTCTTCTTCTTCCCGAGACGGGTTTGGTGTGAGGCCAAGGGTGTGATGCCCACAATTTTATCTCTTATCCTTATCTTTGTTTATCTATTTTCTGCTCTTATTTTATTCCCATAAGGCCTAAATCCAATTGTTATTCTGTCAAAATTTCTCAAACCATAACCCTAGTTTTCATCTAAACCATTGAATCGACCCGATAATCTTAAATCTCATACCAGCCATCTAACCAATCTAAACCCTTGAATCGACCCGATCACTAAACCCTTGAGGAACCTGAGATTCCACCATTGAACTATGAGCGAGCACCCTGATCTGGAAGCGGCTAGAGTTCTACCTCTAGGATCCTCCTTCCGCAAGGCTAACAGATCTAGCGCAACGGATTGGACTCTACCCGAATCGAATGTGATCATCCGAATGGAAGACTACGAACCTTGAGGTATTCGCATTTATTTATATTGGTTTTGCTTAATTAATTTAGTTTAATTTCGGCAAAATAATTATTTCATCATCATTCACGTAGTCTAGGGTTTTGTCCTACGTCAATGTGTTAGCTGTTAGAATACATGTAATAGGAGAGTTGGTGTGTTATAAGTCCCGTTGAGTGTGTCATAGGTCAGTAGGTTTACTTGCTGGATTCTCTTTTTTCTATTGTCCAGATAGATGTGGGATATCATATTTCACATATAAGCTAATGATATGGTAGCGTGTGAGAATCACAACCCTAACTCTTCATCTTCTTTCTTCTCCTCTCCTCCTAATTCTGATCCTAATTAGTACATCAGTACTTGAACTCTTTAACTTGGTCTCAGAGTGGCTCTGCTTTGGAGTGACGTGTTGTTGATGCCATCCAGCAAGTGCTGATGTCAGCAGTCAAACTGTTGACCATGAAATTCACTTTTTGGGGCATGGCTGTGGGCGGATTCTCTTTCTGAGCGTCTTTAATGCTTGGGTCATGTTGGTTTGAAGCCGATTCGGAGTGACGCGTTGCTGATATCAGCAGTCAAACTGTTGACCATGACATTCACTTTTTGGGGCATGGCTGTGAGCGGGATCTCTTCCTGAGCGTCTTTAATGCTTGGGTCATGTTGGTTTGAAGCCATTTAACAACTGTTTCAAAGGGTTCTATGTGAAAAGTGTGATTCACGGTTTTTGAGCTCTGCTCAAATACCGTGATCGAAAGGATGTCGAGCCTAGGTGGGATTTGATCATTTTTGCTTGCTTTTCCTACTCATTAGGGCGTTAATTGGATTTAAAGCTGTTTCATGCTCCATTTATCGATTTTGTTGAATACACTATATTCTTATATGAAACACGAAAATCGAGATTCCGCAGATCTGTGCTGCTGAAGGCCTCATTTATCCTGTATGTATGCATCTCTTTTTTCATTGTGAATCATTTGGTTGTGGTCTCTTTCGAATCAATGTTGTATTGAAGGAGAGTTGACTATTTTAGTGCTTGCATATACTGTAAATTGGGTGTATTCTTTCATTTTTGAGGTGAATTGATTACGTTAGTGTGTGGATGGTGTTGGAGATTGAAGCACTATCTGAATTACTTCGAAATCTCCAACAGGTTGTCCCAGTTGGTTTTCAAGAGTGTCGCTGATATTGTTTTGTGAATATTTCTGTTGTATAGCATTATATCTCCTATATGTGTGCTGAAATCACTTTTGTGGACAGTGATTTACATTGATGGAGGACAATAATGTGAATGCGAATAGTGATGGAAATCATGGGATGCAGATCACTACTGTTAAATTGATGGAACAAATTATTTAGAATGGTCCCGGTCTGAGGAGCTGTTCATTGGTTCAAAGGGGAAGTTGGGTATGTGGATGGTAGCATCCCTGAACCGGCTCCTACGGGTGAGACGTATGTAGATTGGAGATGCGATAAAATGACAGTGATGACTTGGTTGTTGTATTCCATGCAACCCTCAATTGGAAGATCATTCATGTATGCTACTTTGACCAGAGAATTGTGGATTGCTATTAGTGAAGCATTTTCACTAAAGCATGATTATGCTAAGGTGTTTAGCCGGAAACTTGGGACGTCCACAATGTCTCAACAGATTTCTCGTAGGTGTGCTTTCTACCACAATAGGTACACTTTAGTTTTTCTCTCTTCATGGGTTATGTTACTTCTGTCGCAACCATGACCTCCACTTCTACCACCACCACATTGAAATTCAAAGAATGAAGGAAGGGTTAAGAGCTCTAGGGTTTAGAGGGACTCATCCATGAACTTCAAATGAGTCTCCTCCCACTGAAGAAGGGAAAAAATTGTGCCTAAGGATGGCAGCTCCTCTCTGGCGAGGTAGCTAGCACGAACACACTCATACTCCGGATTAAAACCCTTGAGAAGATCAAATATCTTCTTCTTATATCATCATCCCTCTGGATTCTGAAACATTCAATGCATTGGGCCATACTTGCAAACAAATCGCATTTACTCTTTCCTTACTAACTCATTCCACATTACTCTTAACTGGGTATAATAGTCACCAATAGATTTCTTCCCCTTGCATACTTGACTAATTTTGTCAATAATAGTTGGAACCACTGGGCCAATGCTTCTGATACTGATGATGGAGGCACATCGTCTTCTAGTGCGCTGACCCTCCCGTGATGCCTCCAACAATATCTTCTTCCCTCTCAAAGGGAGTATCAGAACTTGCTACAATGGGCTTCAATCACACTGACCTCATCCTCTTCACATCTCTCGGAGACATGTATCATTGGGTCTGTACACGCCTCATCCTCATCACAGTCTCCCTGGATCATTTATTCGGGTCCAACAATCACATGCCTGGTAAGTCCTCATTTGTTATATTCTATTATACCCTTATCTTCCCCATGACATATACATGTTGCAGATGGATCACTTGTTCCTGTTGTGAGATAAGGAAATGAACATGTTGGTACCCTGCCTCTTACTTCTACTCTCCATATTCCAAAAATGCCCCCCCCCCCCCCCCCCCCCCCCCCGAGTCTTTCTTTCTGTCAATAAACTTACTGAATTTATGAACTGCAGTGTAGCTTTCTTCCCTTCTCATTACTTTTTCAGGACCTAATTATGTGGAGGACATTTGGTCGCTGTCGTGAGGAGGGAGGTCTCTACCTGTTTGAAGATCAGAAGGCTTCAAAAGCTGTTGCTGCCATCACATTACTGGAGACAACTCACCCTTTTGTAACGACCGACACTTTCATGCATTATTAGACCGTAATTGTTTTGCTTAGATTATTGTGATTAGTTAGATTGATTTGATGCACTTCATTAGTTGTTACACATGAATATAATATTTAATTTATTTAATAATTACCTATGATAATTGATTAATCTAATTAATAGACCTTAAAAGCTTAAAATCTTTTGGCTCGAGCTGGGTTACGCCGGCAACGCCAGATTTTCAATTCCTGGTGTGGTCATCCATTAAAATGGAGGGTGATCTAGGGGAATATTGGATGGCAGCTGTGGTGGCCGGGAGAAATATGCAGATTTTCGAAAATAAAAGATGGCCTATGGGGATGATCATGAAGTCGGTCAAAGATTTGGTGTGGTTTTGGGTGACTAGAGGCGGAAATGGGTGTAGATACGATTCCTTTACCTGGAACTCGGGCTAAGTGGGTCGGACCCAATTGCTGCTTTTTGCTGTTTTAGTTGTTTACTCTTTGCAGTGTTTGCTTTCCTTTTCCCTGTTTTTGGTCGTGTTTGTATTGGTCTTTCAGCATCTTGCTGTTTTTTAATATATTCTAAATTATTGATAAAAAAAAACACCTTAAAAGCCTTTGAATGGATGTTAGTAAATTTTGGTGTGCCATTAGTAATAGTTAATGATCCTTTAAATACGTTAGTAAATTAATTAAAGACCCAATTGGTAATTCAAGACCCAAGATAAGGCCATTGGGCCTTCACTTAAGAACGAGAGAGTTAAAGATAGAGGAGTGGGACGTGGATCCCATTGTAATAATAAAAAAAAAGGGACTGGGTTATTTTCTACGCACCTTAAGAAGAAAAAGAACAAGAAAGAAAGAAAAAGGAGAAAGAGACAGAAACGAAAACAAGATAAAAAGGGAAAAGAAATTGAAATGGAAGAGATTGAGGTAAATTTTATATTTCTTTAATATCAAGAATCAAGATCAAGATTTTAAAAAGAAAAGGCTTTTTTCTTTGTTTCTTAAATTATCCAAAATTTGATAAATCTTCAACATCCTCAATAATCTTCTCAAAACTTAAGATACCTTTTACAGATAAAATTGAGGAGATTAAATTAGGGTTAGGGTTTGGTGAGGAAGAAGAAGAAGAAAGGTTGAAAGGAAATTAGGGTCAAGTCAATGTGACTCAAATCCCAATGCAAAATATTATTTATATCATTTTAGCATGTTCACGTATTACATGGTTCTGAGTTAAGTGAATTGCACAACTTAAATTCACTTAACTACATACACCAAAGTTACTTACCACACACCCATACAATAGGAATAACATCTCCAACACTCCCCTTCAAGTTGGAGTATAGATGTCGATCATACCCAACTTAAAGGAGATGTCATAAAGTCTCTTGCCACCAACACCTTTATTCAGGATGTCAGCAAGTTGATCCTCAGTTCTAACTTGAGGAATACTGATTTCTTTGGACTCGACCTTCTCTCAAATATAGTGACAGTCCACCTCAATGTGTTTTGTTCTTTCATGAAAGACAGGATTCTCTGCGATATGATGAGCGGCTTCATTGTCACCATACAAGATAATTGGAGAGGATACAACTCCCAAGTCTGACAAGATGAATTTAAGTCACATGCCTTCTCTCGTACCTTGGGACATGGCGTGGTACTTCTCCTCGGCATTGGAGTTTGATACTACATGTTGCTTATTAGATTTTCATGTGACCAAATTACCCCCCAAGAAGGTGCAATATCCGGTAGTTGATCTCCTATTATCCAGAGACCTGATCTAATCGGCATCAGTAAATACCTCTACCATGGGTCAAAATCTCGGGTTACCGATACGTATCGTCCGAGCTCCAAAACGATACGTATCGGTATCGTTTGATACCGAACGATACATTGAATGTATCGTTCGGTATCCGCCATACAATTGAACGATACGGTACATTGAGTGTACCGTATCGTTCAGCTCCGATACCGATACGTATCGGTATCGGACGAAATTTTGATCCATGATCTCTACATCCAAATGACCACGATTTTTATAAAGAAGCCCTTTGCCAGAACTTCCTTTCAAATACCTCAGGATCTTGTGAATAGCCTCCAAATGTACTGTCCTTAGTGAGTGCATATATTGACTCACCACGCTTACTGCATAAGCAATATCTGGACGGGTCATGGTTAGATAAATCAGTTTATCAATTAATCTTTGATAGGTATGCAGATCCTTGAGAAGATCGCCATCTTCACCATTCAATCGATGATTTTGTTCAATAGGGGTCACAGCAGGCCTACACCCCCAAAACCTTGTATCATGAAGGAGATCTATGGTATACTTCCGCTGGGATAATGAGATGCCCTGCTTAGATCTCGCTATTTCAATGCTAAGGATATATTTCAAGCTTCCCAAGTTTTTAATTTCAAACACTCTGCTCAAATACTCCTTCAGTTTAAGAATCCCATGACTATCATTACCAGTAATGATGATATCATCAACATAAACTAGTATGGCGGTCATCTTGATTCCCCTTTTTACAAATAGAGTATGATCATAGTGACTTCTTCGGTACCCGAATCTCATAATAATATCACTAAAATTTTGAAATCAGGCCCTTGGGGATTGCTTTAATCCATAGATAGATTTCTTCAATTTACACACTTTTCCTTCTCCCCTTTTACAAATCCAGGAGGCAGGTCCATGTAGACTTCTTTCTTAAGATCACCATGAAGAAATGCATTCTTCACATCAAGTTGAGAGAGTGGCTAGTCTTTGTGGGCAGCTAGAGATAACAATACCCTGATTGTGTTAGACTTGGCTATAGGTGCAAAGGTGTCATGATAATCAACTCCTTGTGTTTGAGTGTACCCCTTTGCTATAAGCCTTACTTTATATCTTTCAATAGTTCCATCAGGTCTATACTTAATTGTATACATTCATTTGCAACCAACAACTCTCTTTTCTTCTGGGAGTTCAACAATTTTTCAAGTTTGATTCCTTCCATTTTAGCTGCAATAAGGCATCAGAAACAGTAGAAGGAAGGGTGATAGAATCAAGAGAACAAATAAAACCATAATGAGATGATGAGAGATTGTGATATGACACTTACTTACTGATGGGATGACGAGTACACAATTTAGAAATTTTTTTGTGAGCAATGGGTAGATGAAGATCAGACACAAGTGGACCCTCTTCGGGTCAAGAATCATGGTTGGTATTTTGAGAAGGTGACTCATCTACATTCTCATGCCTAGTGGCTTCAACAGTACTTTCCTTGTTCCTTAGCACATACATCTTCCCCTTTTCATATTTATCAAAGGTGGGTTCGCTTTTCTGTGGCTCAACAGCTTCATCATCCACTTCGCCACAATCTCCATCATCTCCCATAGGTAAAACTCTAAACATCTCAGAGTACTCTTCATTTGCAGGTTGTATCTCCCCCTGAAGAGAACTCGGAGGACTGGAAAAGGAGTGCCCTCAAAGAATGTGACATCCATGGTGACTATCACACGATGAGTGAGAGGGTCAAGGCACTTGTATCCTTTCTGAAAAGAGGGATACCCAATAAAAATACACTTAGTAGCCTTGGGATCAAGTTTACTTCGTTGAATATTGGGGATATGTGTAAAATATAAGGAACCAAAGATACGGGGTGCAACCAATAACAGAGGTTGATGAGGAGACACAAGTTGGAAGGGAGACTGTCCTTCCAGAATAGGTGTAGGCATTCGATTGATGAGATAGGCAGCGGTGAGGACAACTTCACCCCGAAAATGTTTAGGAACCTTCATAACAAATAACAGAGATCGAGCAACCTCAAGAAGATGCCTATTTTTCCTCGCAGCAACCCCATTCTGTTGGGGGGTATAGGGACAAGTAGTTTGCCACTCAATTCCATGAGAATGAAGATAAGACTGGAGAACGTGAGAGGAATATTCCCCACCATTATCCGATCGAAGAACCTTAACATGCCCATGAAATTGTGTGCTAACTAGTCTGTGAAACATAGGAAAAATAGAGGTAACTTCATCTTTGGTGCGCATAAGAAAGAGCATAGTGAGTCTAGTATAATTATCAATAAAAGTAATAAAATAACGATAATCATGCAAAGCAGTAACAAGGGAAGGCCCCCACACATCGGAGTGCATAACTTCAAAAGGAATAGCACATTTACTACCACTCAATGGATAAAAATTACGAACATGTTTAGAGAACTGACAAGTCTCACAATTAAAGAAACTACTATCAAATCCATGAAATTTCTATGAAAATAAAAGTTTCAAACGACTAATATAAGGATGGCCACAACGGGAGTGCCATAATTTTGCTTCCATAGCTGCAGGAGGAGAGGCACCACGTAAATCCTGAAAGAGGTAGAGTCCCTTCTCTTCAGTACCATGACCAAAGATCTTCCCCGATTTCAGGTCCTGGAAAACACAAATATGACGGAAAGAATGTCACACTACAATGTAAAGAATTGGTAATTTTACTGGTAGATAACAAATTCATAGACATGTTAGGAATCAAAAGAGTAGAGTCAAGAGACAAGGTGCCTAATTGAACACTCTCTTTGCCCTTTACAGGAACAAGGGATCCATCAGCAATGGAATATGAATAGAATCAGAAAGACTAGACATAGATGAAAATAAATTTGTCATACCAGACATGTGATCCATAGCCCTAGATTCGATGATCCATGGGGACTGAGAGGTCACATGTGCAGACCCATAGGTACCTGACTCAGCTATGTGAGAGGAAGATGCCTGTCCCTGTGTACCGTCATGCGCTGAAGGCGGCCTTGGAGATCTTAAAGCTCTCTGTAAACTCTGGAAATTAGATGAAGGTGGAGATGAAGCTGAAGCAGTAGGGTTACTCTGACCACCAACTGGATTAGAAATTTCCGCAGTGGAGGGTTGAAATGCACGACCTGCAAGGAATTTCGGTTTCCCATGTAATTCCCAACATCTTTCTCTGGTATGACCCTTCTTGCCACAATGAGAACACAATAATTTATCTCTTTCTTCACGTGAGAGGCCCCTACGACCTCCACGACTACCACCTCTACAATCATATTTGCCTCCACCACGACCAAAAGAAGTGAAAGATGGTAGGGTAGATCTTTCAGATACATCACCACTAGGAATCTGCATAAACTGTTGCCTGCTCTCCTCATGCTGAAGGAGGGCATACACGGTACCAAGTGGAGGACATTTCGCTCTGCCTAGAATGTTTGATTCAACATTCTCATATTCAGGTCTAACCCCTTTTAAGAAGTCAAAGACTCTCCTCCTTTTAGTATTTTACTAGCCTTGCTGGTACACGAATTGCATAGTTCTTCTCCTTGATACTGGGCTAGTTCATCCCACAAACTCCTCATTTGAGTGTAATACTCTCCAATAGTCTTATCACCTTGCTTCATAGAGTTAATTTTGTCGCTAACTTGAAACATTTTTGTGAGGTTTTGTTTCTGCAAGAACGCATCCCTCACAACCTCCCATAATTGTTTAGCATCATTAGCATACATAAAGGAATCTGACGCGGGACGGGAACCCTAAAATGCGTGAATATGATTTTCAATGCGATTTGTCAAAATTAAATAAAATTAATTCAAGAGTAATCTCAAAACTGTAACGATACCTTTGGGCTCGTAGAATTTCGGTAGGTAAATCACACAAGATCCGAATAGGGTGTCAAATTCGATGCGCAAGTCCCGTTAGATTTGAGGTGGGATCAGGCCTAGAGATGGGACTCTAGCTTTTCCAGGCTTAGGCGCTCGTCTTCGATCCGATGTAGATTCACTGCTCGAACCAGGGTTGCAGAATTAGATTATGGGTTTGTAATAGGTTTTGGTTTTCGGATCGGTTTATGGTTTGGAAAAGGGTGTTGGCTTTGTTTGATTTAGGGTTTCAAAAGGTTTAGGGTTTTGGGATCGAAAGGAAACAATTAGACTAAGGTTTAGGGAAGCAAACACAGATCGAGAGATAGCAAATATAATAGATCAAAGCAAATTGATGACAAAGATAAATAAGAAGGTATATGGGAATCACTCCCTTGGTCTCACACCAAATCCATCATGGGGAAGAAGACTCTCTCTTCATAAAACAAAAGTTCTCATTCAATAATCAATCAACTAACTAAAAAAGTGTTTACAAGCCTCTATATATAGGCTACCAATAATTAATTCCATAAATAAAATAATCCTAATACTAATAAAACATAAAAGGCAGTTTTCGCATAAAATAAAAATCCTCTGAAGTTGGCGGTGTGTGTGTTGCAGGATAAAGGCATTATCGGTGGCATGCACGGTCTTGCAGTAGTCATCCTGTTATGCATTTGTTCTCCTGGCGGTTTGTGTCCTTTTCTCCTCTGAGGCTACGGTATCTGGGCTTCCTCTACGGTTCTTCCGACACTGGTAAAACTGATGTGGTCCAAATCCGATGTCCACGTATGTGGCATCCCCGTCAATTCCCCCGGACCAAATAGGTTTCATCACCAATGAAACGCGCTCGTGGTAGATGTCAATCAAATCGGGGTTAAATCGGCGGACCTCATTCTCGTGGATCCAAGTGTTTTCAAACTCCGGTTTTCTGACCCATTTAATCAAGTACTTCTGGAATCCCCCTTCTTGTGTGGAGACGACATGATCATTTATTATATCCTCTATCTCATCTTTTCTCTGTCGGCTTGGGAATGGAAGAGGTACGGGCTGCAAGGTTGGGTTAGGGCTGGGACTATGAGGTGGTTGGAGTGGGTTTTCAGGAGGTGGGGTGAAACCCAAGTAAGGAACCAAGTCCTCCACATTGAACGTTGAACTAACCCCTATACCTAGAGGAAGCTCAAGCACATATGCATTAGAACCGCTCTTAACCAAAATTCTAAAAGGTCCAGTGCCTCGGGATTGGAGCTTCTTTGCGGATCCCGATGGGAACCGCTCAAGCCTAACCCAAACCATCACATAATCACCCACGTGAAATTCTTTAAAATACTTGTGAGCATATAGACTGTTGCTCGAATTAATCTTTTGTTTAATTTCGGCATGCAAGCTATGAATGTGTTGTGCAAATGCATCAGCAGACTCTTACACTCTATGGGATGCAGACATGGGGATCAAATCTAATGGGGTCCTAGGCCTATGACCATGTACTACCTCAAAAGGACTCATGCGTATGGACCTATTGGCAGAATTATTATAGGCAAACTCAGCTGTGGGTAAAATGGTATTCCAGATCCTAACATGATCACCGACAAGACTACGAAGGAGATTCCCAAGGCTCCTATTGGTGCTTTCGGTTTGGCCATCTGTTTGAGGGTGGTAAGCTGTCGAGAATTGGAGTAATGTGCCCATCATGTGCCAAAGAGTTTTACAAAAATAACTAGTGAATTTAACATCCCTACCAGACACAATGGTTTTTGGTAACCCATGAAGACGTATGACCTCCGCGAAAAATAATTTAGCAATTTGGGATGCATCGGAGGTTTTGGAATAAGGAATGAAGTGGTCCATCTTGAAAAATCGGTCCACTACGACAATGATGGAATCGTGCTTCCTTGGAGTTTTGGGAAGTCCAAGCACGAAGTCCATTGAGAGGTCTTGCCACGGTGTGTGGCATGGGTAACGGGGTGTACAAGTCGGTATTTTGTTTAGTCTGTTTTGACACTTGGCAAGTACGACAATGTTTAACAACCCGGGCGGCATCTCTCATTAGGCTAGGCCAAAAGAACCTATCCTCTACGAGCGCAACAATTTTATTACATTCGAAATGCCCGGCCATCCCTCCGGCATGTAACTCCCAAATGAGAAAGTCACGCAATGAAGTGCGAGGGATGCAAATGCGATTGCCTTTAAATAAGTATCCATCCTGGATGGTGTATGAGGAGTGTGTGCTGGTCGGGTCACTAAGGAGAGTAGTATACTCTACCTCAAAATCTGGGCAATCGGGGTACTCAACTTTTAGTCGTTCGAACCCGACGGCCTCGGTGCTCATGGAGTGCAAAGTCGCCACCCGATGACTAAGCCCATCAGCAGCCCTATTTTCGGCACCGACCTTATTTTTTAACACAAATGTGAACCCTTGAAGATACTCGACCCACTTCGCATGCCTTGGGTTCAACTTTTTCTGTGAAGCAAGAAAGCGTAAGGCTTCATAGTCAGAGAACACCACAAATTCCTACGGTCTAAGGTAATGTTTTCAATACCAAAGAGATCGAATGACTGCATAGAACTCCTTGTCATAGGTGGAGTATTTTTGCTTTGTCTCGTTAAGTTTTTCACTAAAATAGGCCACTGGGCGACCCTCTTGGCTAAGCACTCCTATGCCTACACCCGATGCGTTGCATGCGACTTCAAAGATTTTGAAAAAATCCGGCAATCGCATGACGGGTGCACTACTCATCCGTTGTTTGATTTCAGCAAAGGCTTTCGTCTCCGCTTTGCCCCATTTAAAGTCTCCTTTTTTCATGCAATCTGTAATTGGGGCCATGATGGTGCTAAAAGTTCTGATGAAACGACGATAAAAAGTAGCTAAACCGTGGAAGCTGCGGACATCATGTATGTTCTTAGGTTTGGGCCACTCCACAATGGCTTTAACCTTTTCGGGGTCTGCGACCATTCCATCGGCCGAGATAATGAATCCTAAGAAGACAATGGAATGTTGCATGAAGGTGTACTTCTTGAGATTTGCAAACAACTTCTCGCTCTTGAGGGTTTCACAAACCAACCTAAGGTGGTTCAAGTGTTGATCCTTGTCATGACTATAGATAAAAATGTAATCGAAATAAATAAGGAATTTGCCTAGAAATGGCCTCAACACTTGGGTCATAAGTCGCATGAAAGTACTCGGGGCGTTTGAAAGCCCAAATGGCGTGACCATCCACTCATAAAGACCATCCTTAGTCTTAAAGGCGGTTTTCCACTCATCACCGGGGCGGATGCGGACTTGATGGTAGCCACTCTTAAGGTCTATCTTTGAAAAGATAATGGCACCAACCATCATATCGAGCATGTCATCGAGCCTTGGTATGGGAAACCGATACTTAACCGTAATCTTATTGATTGCACGGCTATCCACACACATGCACCATGTACCATCTTTCTTAGGAGTGAGTAGGGCAGGTACGACACACGAGCTCATGCTCTCACGGATGAACCCCTTATGAAGGAGCTCATTGACTTGTCGAGTCAACTTGGTGTGGTTAACCAGATTCAACCTATAGTGGGGCAGGTTCGGTAAGGTAGATCCGCGAATCAAGTCTATTGCATGTTGGATATCATACAAGGGAGGAAGTTCGTTTGGGTAAGTCTTCAGGGAAGACATCCGTAAACTCATTCAGGATCGGTTCAACCTCCTTGGGGCACTCGCTCACCGACTCGGGAGCACTCGCAACGGTGACGACTCCGTGCACCACACTCTGATCTAATGATGCCTTTTCGAATTCTGAAGGGCTCACAATATTGATAGATTTAGAAGACTCGCCCTTCTCGATTTTGTTGGTCGATGGTGTTTTGGGAGGCAAAGGTTGTAAAGTGATCTTCCTCCCCTTATGCATGAACGTGCATATATTTGATTGACTATAAAGAGTCACGTCCATGTTGGAGAGCTACGGTCTTCCCAAAATGATATGGCCCACATCCATCGACACCACATCACACCATAAGGTGTCTGAATAAGAACCTAATTGAATCGGGACACGACACCTTTTCAACACGGGAATAGATGAAGAGTCGACCCATGCGACTTTATAAGGCCTCGGATGGGCTTCGGGTGTAAGCCCCAAGAGGCGTACGGCATGTGTTGACACTACATTGGTGTAACTACCGCTGTTTACGATGATCTTACAACTCTTTTCACCAAATCTGGCAAAGGTGTGGAAGATGTCCTCCCTTCGCCAGTCATCCTTCTAATCCCGTTGAGGTTGTGCAAGAGCACACCTCAACACTAAAGCATGACCAATTGCATCACCCTCTTCATCACTGGGTGTGCTACCCGGCTCAAATACTGCTTTAATCACTACATCATCATCATCGTCCTCTCCCTCAATGAAGAGAGTCCTTTGGGGGTCTTTTGTAGGGCATTAGGCGGCAAAGTGTCCCATCCCATGACATGTATAGCACTTAACTTGAGAGTTGCCCCTTGAGGATTCTCCAACTACACCTTTTCCCTTTTCAAACCTCGTATTGGTAGGGACAGGTTGTGTCGGCTTGGGAGGAGGAATAAATCGTCCCTCACCGGATCGCTGACCACTATATTGTGGCTCGTTCCTCTTCACCACCGTAGTTTTTAAATATCGTTCAAGATCTTGCACAACGACATAACATCTTTCAAGAGTTTCTACGCGGTGAGAAATCATTTCTTTTTGTAATTCAAGTCGTAATCCGGTGCGGAATCTAGAGAGAGTGATTTCAGGGTCTTCCGATATCTCATCATGTACTCTTCGAATTTGACAATGTAATCGGTCACGGGCATACCAACTTGGTGTAAATTTTGCCACTCGTCGAGGAGGTGGTGGTATGATAAAGGAACATACTTCTCAGTAAGTCGTTCCTTCATGTCGTTCCAACGGGTAATGGGAGGACAACCCGCATTCACCCTGATCCGCTCAACATTGAGCCAGAAAAGTCGAGCTTAATCAACCAATTTCATTTTAGCGAGCCTGACGCAACGATCGTCATTAATGGCATACCAATCAAAGTGTTGGTCTATGTCGGAAAGCCAACCGAGGAAGACTGTAGGGTCCGTTCTTCCCTCGAAAGTTGGAATCTCAACTTTGACATTTTTAAGGAGTTGCACTTCGGGGTCGTAGTCATCTCTACGAGGATTCGTACGATTCCGATTCCGATTACCTTCGCGACCATTGCGTTTAAAGTGCGAAGCTTCACGCCCTTGGCGTGAAGAATGGAGTTCATCATCCGCTTCTAATTGGTTGATTCGATCACGCAATCTATTATTACTGATTCTGGGGGATGTTTGGGCCTGCTCTATGTTATGTACATGCTCATTAATTGCACCCAATTCTTCTCGCATAGCTCTTAGAGTATCGAGAACCTCATTCGAAGCCATGGTGATCACAAAGGTTTATTAGGGTTCTAATATGGAATGCAATATGAACTCAAAAGGAAAAACAACGCAATAAAATAAATATGACAAGCAAAGATGCCCTAACCTAGAAAACCTAAGTCTTTAATACCAAAACTGACGCGAGACGGGAGCCCTAAAATGCGCGAATATGATTTTTAATGCGATTTATCGAAATTAAATAAAATTAATTCAAGAGTAATCTCAAAACTATCACGATCCTTCGGGTTCGTAGAATTTCGGTAGGTAAATCACACAGGATCCGAATAGGGTGTCCAATCCGATGCGCAAGTCCAGTTAGATTTGAGGCGGGATCGGACCTAGAGATAGAACTCTAGCTTTTCCAGGCTTAGGCGCTCGTCTTCGATCCGACGTAGATTCACGGCTCGAACCAGGGTTGCGGAATTAGATTATGAGTTTGTAATAGGTTTTGGTTTTCGTATCGATTTATCGTTTGAAAAAGGGTGTTGGCTTTGTTTATTTTAGGGTTTCAAAAGGTTTAGGGTTTTGGGATCGAAAGGAAACAATTAGACTAAGGTTTAGGGAAGCAAACACAGATCGAGAGATAGCAAATATAATAGATCAAAGCAAATTGATGATAAAGATAAATAAGAAGGTATATGAGAATCACTCCTTTGGTCTCACACCAAACCCATCACAGGGAAGAAGACTCTCTCTTCATAAAGCAAAAACTCTCATTCAATAATCAATCAACTAACTAAAAAAGTGTTTACAAGCCTTTATATATAGGCCACCAATAATTAATTCCGAAAATAAAAGAATCTTAATACTAATAAAACATAAAAGACAGTTTTTGCATAAAAATAAAAAATCCCGTCTAAAGTGTAAAAGGCGGTCAGTGCTATTTATTGACACAGGTGGCATCATCCGTGCTCTCAATGACGTCTTGTGGCAATACGGTATCTTTCTCCTGGCGGTTTGTGTCATTTTCTCCTCTGAGGCTATGGTATCCGGGCATCCTCTACGTTTTTTTCGACGCCGGTAAAACTGATGTGGTCCAAATCCGATGTCCATGTATGTGGCGTCTCTGTCAGAATCACTAATGTCTGGTTGTATTGAGGGTAGCAGTCATGTCATGACAGCTAGATTGTCACTTTCCCAATCACTATACTTAGGGTCATCATCTTTGGGTTTGGGAATAGTCCCGTAAATGTAAACTAACTTTTTCTTCATCCCTAAATACATAGCAGCAGATCGGGACCACGAAAGATAATTGGCCCCATTCAGCTTCTTCATAGTAATTTGTAAGTTATGAGAAGTATCTCCCCCTGCAACGAGCTCGGATTTATTCTCGTCCATGATCAAACGATACCCAGGTCAAAATAATTAGAAGGCCCACAGCCTCCAAACAGGGAGAATGCCTACACAGGCTTTTCAACAAATAGAATTTGTGTCCCTACCAAATCAGCACCATGGGCCGATTCAGACAATAAATCAAACATTTGATGTCCATAGTTTGAATCACCACAACATGGACAACCAAACCAATGCTCATGATAACCATAAAAAGAGAGTAAAATTTTCTGTTGTAAGGAGAAATTCTGGGCTTCACGATTGCAAATATTCTGGGGTTGACATCTACAAAATTCTGGGCTTCACAACTGCAAATTTTCTGCTGCAAGGAGAAATTTTGGGCTTCACGACTGCAAAATTCTGGGCTTTACGAATGCAAATATTGGATATGTTCACAAAACTGGGTTGCACACCCACAATCAACAAACAAATCTAAGTTGAGGAAACCCCCAAATACTCTTCAAAAAATAACATGCAGGTCCCTTTATTAAATAGGTCTGTATGAGAAAACCGATCGAAACACATAGAAGAGATTTTTGGAACAGATTTCAGGGTGTCCGACAATTTTCGGCGACATTTGGGCTATTCTGGCGAGGTTTACATAGCTACAATCATACTCTGATCGTAAAAAAACAAACAAAAAGAAACACCACAGAACTTCACTTCAGATACATCGGAACCTGATTTGCTGAATACTCCGATGCTTTACATGCAGCTGTGGAGGGATTCAAAGCATACACGAGAAACCCAACAGTTCTGCAATTCCTTCACAGTAGAGTCTTGAGGAAAAAGATGACTCCCAAGTCTATGTTCTGAGCTTCAAACAAGGTGGCTGCAAGAGAGTTTATTGTTGGGGATTGGATTCCGATCCCAACCCTAGAATCTGGGACCTTTTCATCGAGCTTCGGCGATCGCTGACATCAACGTGACATCAGCGCTGACACCAGCAAGTTGACAATGACGTCTGCAGTCAACTCGTATTGGTTTCATGATTGATTAACCAAGCTCTAATACCAAGATAAAATTGGGGAGATTAAATTAGGGTTAGGGTTTGGTGAGGAAGAAGAAGAAAGGTTGAAAGGAAATTAGGGTTGAGTCAATGTGACTCAAATCCCAATGCAAAATATTATTTATATCATCTTAACATATTCACGTATTACATGGTTCCCGAGTTAAGTGAATTGCACAACTTAAGTTCACTTAACTACACACACACCCAAAGTTACTTACCACACCACCATACAATAGGAATAGCATCTCCAACCTTTAGAAACTTTAAGGTTTGCAACTCTATCTTTAAATCTTTTTAAAATAAGGCCTTTTTTTTTTTTTTTGAAAACGATAACAAAACAATTGTATTAAGAAGGAAGTCAAAACATACTTTGGCGGGTAGTAAGATAGTACCTGAACAAAACGAAAAATCCCCCTCTCCCCGACACTCACCTTGGAATCCTAGCAGGATGCAAGTCCTCGAAACTCCCCAATCACAGCCAGCACATCTCGCAAAAAACCTCCCGCTATCCGACTGATCCTCGAAACCCCCTACGCACCACCAACTCCCAAACAGGTCATCCGACAGTACTTTCCCATAACATTCGGAAATGCTGCAAACCTTCCTCAAAATCAGACTTCTTTATGACATTCCTGCTAATGACGAGGTCCCGAACATCGCGAATTACCATCCCATTAGGCTTAGCCCTTCTCTTGAACACTCTGTTATTTCTCTCGATCCAGATAACCCAAAAAACGGCATAAACAGTCACATTCCACAGCTCCTTTCGTGTACCTCCTACCTCAGCAGCCACCCACATCTCCATCATTTGGGTCGGCCCTTCCGGCATGACCCAAGAGACATTGAAGAAACCAAAAATCTTAGACCAAATGTTGCACGCAAAGGAGCAATGCTAGAGGATATGATCCGCCGATTCCCTCCCTCTGAGACATCTATTAGTGACGGGGATGTTTCTCCTCATCAGCTGGTCCTTGGTCAGAATTCTACCCCGGGTTATCGTCCACAAAGAATTTAATTTTTGGTGAAATCTTGATTTTCCAAAAATAAGGCTTTTTCAATAGCCTTTCAAGATTTCCTTTTCAAGATAGGACTAAGAAGCATCAATAATTCCAATACCCTTGAAGAAGACTTTTTAAAAGGTTTTTTCAAGAATTCCTTTCAAGATAAGATTTCAGGGCTTTTTAAAGAACCTTTTAAAGGCTTTTTTTAAAGAACCTTTTTTAAAGGCTTTTTTTTAAAGAATTTTTTTTAATGCATATTTTTAATACACCTTTTTCCCAAGGCTTTTCAAGAGGATTATCAAGTAGGCATTTTCAAGATTTATTAAGGCCCTTCAAGAAGTATAGAATACAAATCAAGAAAAGCAAGAAAATCAAGAAACCATAAGGTATGGAAAAATCATAGGGTTTTTAATGCTAGGAATAAGTATCATGCTAGGATGAGATTAATTCCTTTTCAAATATTGAAAAAGCATGTTTATTTTATTTTATTTTATTTAATCACCATATGCCTTAATGATTAATTATAAAATCACATGATTTATACCATTGTTCCGTAGCAATTTTACATGTTTATTTACTATGCTTATGCCATGCCACTCTCACATGAAAGTTATGTTAATGTTCATATCACTTAGTTGGTTCCTACACATGTGCATTTAATAAATTTGAGACCATAATAATAGACCATGCTATGGATAAATAAAGTGGAATAGTGAATGGCGTTTTTACCAAGGTTTTTGCATCATATTTATTGTATATCTCATAAGCATATGAAAGTGGTAAGATTCATGATTCTCACAAGACTAAATCATGATACCATTAATGAATTAGACACTACGAATGTTATGAGTAAATTTACATCTACTATTTAAAGTGAATGATATAATTCGATGAAAAAGACATGAAAAACATGACTTAATGAAGACATAATGCATACTAGCGTTAATGAATATGTTAAGAGATTACCGTTGCATGTCGTAACAAGCTCGGATCTAATGAGCAAGTAACCTAAGATATGAGATGGTGACTATGTGCATCTAAGAAGAGAAGACCATGTAGATGCCCTGTACCCAATTGATGTACGATAAGGGTGAAAATTGGGACGACGGACCAAAGATGAAGAATGATCATGATGAATGAGGTTCATGTTGTATTGTATTAACTTTAATAATGAAAATTATTAGACGGAAAACTAGGAAGAGACATGAATAAGTCGTATGTTATGCATCAATGCTTATCCTTAGTTATTGTTATATATTGCTCATATACATGCCGTGATCCTATTGCTTTTGTTTTACATTGTTTATCATTAGACTGTTTATCATTATTTGTTCGTATAAGGCTTGCATACGGATTTCTTGTATTAGTGATCCTATGATTGACCCATACGGAGCATCTTCATTGTTTACAATGGGATGACCAGGAGATGAGTTGATCACATGATACGCGGATACTGATGTGGAGATCCATGACGCAAACTAGGATTTGAATGAAGACGGTTTCGAGCGTTAGGAGTTTATTTATTTTGAGAGTTAGACTTTTATTTTAGATTTTATTTAGAGCTTTATTTGAGATTGTTGAGACTTTTTTAGTTGAGTTATTTTGGATTATTGATTATAGTATTTATGAATAATTAATTGATTAATCTTAATTCAATTCAGTTAATAATAGCTCATATTACTTATAAATGAATGGCGATTTATTTTATTGTTTACATTCTATTGTGCTATAATTCAGATCATTATGTTACTATTATATTGTATCTTTTCTCGCTAGTTATGTATGTTACGTAGTGCTGCGTCTCCAGATGAGCACATAGATCCGGTGTGTAACTTTGGGGATGTCACACATGTGGTATTGTCGTGTGGGCCATCTACCTTTACCTTGTTTGCATCTTTTATTTGTGAAACTTTTTAATCAGTTCGATAATAAAAATACTGTCGAAACAATCATCCTGTTACTCTATTCGTAGCGATAGAAGTGTTATTTTTTCCCCATGTTATTCATTCTGGTGGGGTCCATTCCCAGTCGTTGTATTACATGGATTCCGTTATTGATAGACCACTGTGTTCTTAATGAAAACCAGAGACGAAGTTAGCTCAATTTTTGTTGTTTATCATAAGATGTTTGAAACTCAATTCATTGCAAGTGTGAAGATCCTACGATATGATAATGGTGATGAATACTCCTCTCACAATCTCTAAGCTTATCTTCGCACTCATGAAATTGAGTGGTAGACCTCTTGTCCTTACACTCCACATCAAAATGGTGTTCCATAACAGAAAAATTGACGTCTTCTCGAGGTTGCTCGTTCATTACTCTTCTGCATAGACATTTTGAAACTTTCGTGGGGTCATGTTGTTCTGATTGCCACCTATCTCATCAATAGAATGCACACTTCTTTCTTGGATGGAGAATGTCTTTCCACGTTGTTGTTCCCAGTTAATCGTCTCTTTCGTGTACCACCACACATCTTTGGGTGTCTATGTTTTGTCCGTGTTCCATCTATTCACCGGGATAAGCTCTCACCTAAAACTGTCTAGTGTATTTTCATTGGGTACCCTCGGTCCCAAAAGTACAAATTCTTTGACCCTACAATTGGAGAGTGCTTTGTCACCATGGATATCATGACGCGGGACAACGACCCTAAAATGCGGAATATGATTTAATGAAGATTTTGCCGAAAATAAATAAATCAATTCAAGTTTAATCGCAAAATTATCTTTGATACCTTAGGGTTTGCAGAATTTTGATGGGTAGATCACAAGAGATCCAGATAGGGTCCACTCCGATGCGCAAGTACTTTAGAGTCGAGGCGAGATTGGCCTAGAGATAGTACTCTAGCTTTTCTAGGATTAGGCGCTTGTCTTCGGTTTGATGTAGATTCGCAGATTCCAAATTGGGTTGTGAAAGGGATTTATGGTTTGTAAAGGCCTATGGCTTTTAGATCGGTTTATGATTTTGGAAAAGGTATTGGCTTTGTGTGGTTTAGGGCAAGGATCAAAATCTCGTTTTTTCGATACGTATCGTCCAACCCCAAAACCGATACGTATCGGACGTATCGGTTCCGGACGATACTCTTTGATTTTTTCCCCAAAAAAAAATAAAAAAAACATTAAAACCGATAATTTGAAATTATCGGACGATAATTTGAAATTATCGTCCAATACGAACGATACATTGAACAATACGGACGATACGAACGATACATTGAACGATAATTTGACTGTTTTTTCAGGGGGCGATAAAAACCCATTGTATTGTATCGGTGAGGTCCAAAACCGATACGTATCGGTATCGAACGATATTTTGATCCATGGTTTAGGGTTTCAAAAGGATTTAGGGTTTTAGGGATCACAAAGGAGAAATTAGGCTATGGTTTAGAGAAGCATGCAGAGATTTAGAGATATCAAATATAAGCAAACCACACAAATAAACAAAAACAATAAGGAAAATATAGGGGAATCACTCCCTTGGTCTCACACCAAACCCATCTCAGGCAAAGATTACTCAAGCATAAAAGCATTCAATAATCAATCAACTAACTACGATGTTCTTCTTAATGACCTTATATAGGAGGTCTTACAATAAAAGAAAACCTTAAAATGAATATTAAATAAAGACAAATAAACCCTTGAAACAAAAGTTCGAAACTCAACAACTAAAGTAACTCGGCACGATTTCGATCAATCGAAATTGAAGATCGATCGATCGAAATTCATGTCTATGAATATCGCCGTCGACATTCGATCGATCGAAATCTTACTTTCGATCGATCGAATTTTTCGATCAATTGAATTCTTACTTTCAATCGATCGAAATTTTCAATCAATCGAAATGTCAATTCGATCGATCGAAATTTCAAATCGAAATTTCGCCATCCTTTCAGTCCTTCCTCTCGCTGCTGTTTTTCAAACTTGGTGTTCCCCGTCATTCTCCTCCCCTCAAAATGTTTCATCACCGATGAAACACGCATGTTGTACTGATCAAGTGTATCGGAACTTGCACGGTGGAACTCCTTGCTACTAGCCCAAACAATCTCGACTTCTGGTGACATATGATCCTCATCTCGGTTGATTGTAGCGTGACTCTCGTTGTAGTCCTCTCTTCGACGAACTAAATAACCCGGCTTGCTAACCCATTCTACCAAATATTTTTGAAGCTTCTCATCAACTCTCCCGGACCCAAAGGAATTCATCCCCGATGAAATGTGATCGCGATATCGGTCGGGATGACGTGAACTCAAATGGCAAGCTCTTTCATCATTGGCCCATGTAATCTCGGTAGTCGAAGTATCAACATATAATTTGTAACGATTGTTGCTTGAATTAATCTTGTGTTTAATTTCGGCATGCAATGCAAAATGAGACTCAAAACTTGACTGACAACAAGACTCGGAATGTGAAGCGGAATGCAACTCGAGACTATGATGTGTGAGTGTATCTATGGACTCGATACACTCATGTGCATACGACTCTACCACCGACAAGGACTCATGCACAACGGGTTCTACGGGCACCAACAAATCGTGCATATACGACTCAGTAGATTCTTGTGTGGGTGACTCGGTTGATTCACGTGTGGGAGACTCAACATCACTACTCACAAGGGAAATAGAAGTCGTTTCAACACAAACTAGACTTTCGTCAGCTTCTTCCATCTCCTCTTCACTTAGCACAGTTCTAGGGTCATACACTTCCTCTTCTACTTTCATATTTTTCAGCCCCTTAGAACTTTCGCTTTTAGTCAATAAATTTGGAGTAGGAAATTTTGTGGGGTATTGGTATGCAAAGTGTCCGAACCCTTGACACTTAAGACAATCAGGGCACTTATTTGTCTTAGTTCTCAAACTCTGTAGAAGGTGACGGTGTGTAAAAGGAACATACTGTTCGATAAGTTCCACCTTCATGTCCTCCCATGTGGAGATGACTTTATTCTGAAGAGACTCAGTGCGACGTTCTAAGCGAGTTCAAAAAAATTTGGCATTACCCTCCAACTTTGTTTTCACTAATCTAACTTTGTACTCATTCAATACGCCATACCAATCAAAATACTCTTCCACACTAGACAACCATTCCACACATTTTAGAAACTTTTCGGTGGGATCGTACTCGGGTTCAGCCATCCCTTAAGACATGGAACTTCATCCTGAATAGATTTTAGAAACTTTTCGGTGGGATCGTACTCGGGTTCACGCTGATGAGGGTATCCCCTAATTCTAGTCTCATCACGACTTTTAAGACTTTGCCCAGAATTTGGTGCGTAGTGGCTCTTATTATTAATTGCACACATTTGGGCTTTGATGTCCCTAAGGGCATCGACAATCTCGCTCCTGCTCATGGTGAACATAGCTTTCTAACACAGGTGTTAGATGACATGCAAACATGAACCACAATGGATGAAGAATTTTGTCAAACACATGATGTGCACACATAAAACTGAAGGAAGATGCAATAAAAATTAAAGTGACACACAATATGCCCTAACCTAGAAAACCTAGGGCTTTGATACCAAAACTGACTCGGGACAACGACCCTAAAATGTGGAATATGATTTAATGAAGATTTTGCCGAAATTAAATAAATTAATTCAAGTTTAATCGCAAAATTATCTTTGATACCTTAACGTTTGCAGAATTCTGATGGGTAGTTCACAAGAGATCCAGATAGGGTCCAGTCCAATGCGCAAGTACTTTAGAGTCGAGGCGAGATCGGCCTAGAGATAATACTCTAGCTTTTCTAGGATTAGGCGCTCGTCTTCGGTTCGATGTAGATTCGCAAATTCCAAATTGGGTTGTGAAAGGGATTTACGGTTTGTAAAGGCCTATGGATTTTAGATCGGTTTATGATTTTGGAAAAGGTATTGGCTTTACGTGGTTTGGGGTTTCAAAAGGGTTTAGGGTTTTGGGGATCACAAAGAAGAAATTAGGCTATGGTTTAGAGAAGCACGCAGAGATTTAGAGATATCAAATATAAGCAAACCACGCAAATCAACAACAACAATAAGGAAAATATAGGGGAATCACTCCCTTGGTCTCACACCAAACCCATCTCAGGCAAAGATTACTCAAGCATAAAAGCATTCAATAATCAATCAACTAACTACGATGTTCTTCTTAATGACCTTATATAGGAGGTCTTACAATAAAAGAAAACCATAAAACGAATATTAAATAAAGACAAATAAACCCTTGAAACAAAAGTTCGAAACTCAACAACTAAAGTAACTCGGCACGATTTTGATCAATCGAAATTGAAAATCGATCGATCGAGATTGAAAATCGATCGATCGAAATTCATATGTCCATGAATATTGCCGTCGACATTCGATCGATCGAAATCTTACTTTCGATTGATCGAAATGTCAATTCGATCGATCGAAATTTCAAATCGAAATTTTGCCATCCTTTCAGTCCTTCCTCTCACTGTTGTTTTTCAAACTTGGTGTTCCCCGTCATATCATCTTCTATACATCCTCTTAATGCCCTCTTGATAGGGAGAAACACATCAGAGATGAGAGCATTAATACTTCTCCAATGCGACTGCTGTTGCTCCAGGAAATTTGGAAGATGTTGAGATAGAAGTTAAGCTCGCTAGTGGCAATGATCCAGAAATGGTTATAACGGGGATGCCGAGCACGTAAACATTGGTTTTGGACCACATCGCTTCTACTAGCGTCGAAAGAAACGAAGAGGGAGCCCGAGTAGCTTGAGTACTACAGTTTCAAGAGAAAAACGGAGGCTGAAAACGTCAACAAATGATGGACGTCCGTAGGATTAGGACAGACGTCCGTGAAAATGACCCGTCACTGTTTTAGTATCACGGACGTCCGTGATCCTAGGACAGATGTCTGTGGGCGTCGTGACGGGATTTCTAATTTTGCGACCTTTTTTTTTGTCTTATAATTCTTTTAAGACTCTTTATTTCGAATATTACTTTGATTGCCTATATAAAGAGGCTTGTAAATACTTTTTAATTAGTTTTTATGAATATTGAATGAGCTTTTGCTTAGTGGAGAGATATTCTTCTACCCTGTGATGGGTTTGGTGTGAGGCCAAGGGAGTGATTCATATCTATGCTCTTTGATCTATTATTATCTTTGCTATCAATCAATCTCTGTTTTGCTTTAAACCTTGATCAACTTATTTCGTATTCTAAACCTTATTCAATTAGTTTCTTTTCGATCCCAAAACCCTAAACCTCTTTTGAAACCCTAAATCAATCATAATCATAAGCCTATTACAAAACCATAAATCCATTCCACCACTCTAGTTCGAACCCGTGAATATACATCGGATCGAAGACAAACACCCAAGCCTGGAAAAGCTAGAGTTCTATCTCTAGGCCCGATCTCGCTATAAATCTAACGGGACTTGCGCATCGGATTGGACCTTAACCGGATCTCGCGTGATTTACCTATTTGAATTCTCAGATTCCGAAGGTATCGTGATAATTTTGCGATTAAAACTTGAATTAATTTTATTTTATTTCGGCAAAATTGCATTAAATCATTATCCACGCATTTTAGGGTTCCCGTCCCACGTCAGGTTAATTTGACAAGTTTGGAAAGTGAAAATTCTTTGAACGAAAGAAGTTGAAGATGAAGGTTCGCTCGTCTCTCCCTCAAGACACGAACCGAATGTCAACACCATAGGCTGGTCTTTGTTGAACCTCCACCGTCCGACCTGGACCTCCCAATTGCCATACAAAAAGATACAAGGCATCCCATTAATATGTTTGTCTCATATCATGCTTTGTCCGGCTTCTATTCTAGTTTCATCTTAGCTTTCTCTATTCCTGACTCTATCTCTGAGTGTAAAGACCCAATTCAGTACAAGGTTCCCTGGTATTTATTTTTTGATTTATTTATATATACTATTTATGGTCTTTATCTTATTGGGGTATTTTAGTCTTTTTCATTCATGGATGATAGGGTGGTGATTTGGGAATTCACGAGGGATGTTAGGATCTTTTCTGTCTTCAGGATATGGATGGACTTTGTGGGTTGATAGGGTGTTTAATGTAATTTAATAAATAAGATGGTTGAATTGGTATTTGGTTCCTTACTAGGGTTATATATTTAATTCAATAATTGGAGGGGCATAATATTTTATGTTATTACAAATTTGAAGAAGGTGCTAAAGAGGAGGGGAAGACACTAGGGTTAGAGAGTGGGGGAGAGATTTGTTTGAGGAGGTTCTCATGTGGGTTTTATAAAGAACAACCCATGAATGAGAAAGAAAGGACGAGAGGGAGGGAGCCTGTTTAAATTTTTTTTGATAACTCTACTGTATTAAAATCTATAAATTTGATTGAAAAATTGAGATTCCTATGGTGTAGGTTTCATATAATCTGTGTTTTTCAGCGCTGGATTTATGGATTTGTTTTTCTGCACCATAGTTAAAGATTTAATTCCAGAAAATCCGAGATTAAATTTGAGTAAGATCTGACATCTGATTTGTTTGAGTATAACTACATACATTTATGATACTATAGTATAGATTATAGATTTGTCATTAATCTATGTTAATCTGAGTTTTATCAGTAGGATGCAAGCTAAGATTTTACTCTGAAATTTGAAACAAGTCGGACTAGTGGAATGCTGTCTATCTGGAGTTTATACTTAACAAACCTGTAAATCTGCAATTATTGGTGTTGAAACCTAAATTCTAGAATGTTGATTCTGTAAATCTGCAGTTGTGGCATTGAATTTGTACGGTTGAACCCGTTAAATCCGTCTTCTTGAAATGATAAAATTGAAACCTGCAATTTGACTTTACAGTCTGTAAACGTTTTATTTATTTATTTATTATTATTATTTTTTAAATTTTATGAAGCCGCTCTTTTAAATCATTAAATCTAAGATGAACTGAATTAGTATGAGAGAAATGGACATCTTCACGGTTATAAGGCGAGAAGGCCGAAAATAGGACCTTAGACGAAAAAACTTTTTTCGTCCGAGATGTTTTCAGAAATCTGATAAAATTATTAAAGGTACCTTATTTGCAATTGTAATTGCGACGAAAGAATCTACAGTTGAAAGTAATGCTACCTATTACTAAATGCTGTTTAAACCCCCATCTGCAAATGTATGCCCTTTTTCTCAATCCGAAAATGTACACCCTTTTTCTCAATCTCTGATCCCCAAAAAGTCTCTCTTTGCAGGTGCATAGAATGTACCACCTACTAGTACTATATAATTTTGTTGTTTTCTGATTTCAGGTGAAAACCAAATTATCTGGAAAACATCAAAGTAATGCTTATAGATTCTGATTCCTTTTGTGAATCTGACACACTGGCCATGTGACGTATCTGCTATCTGAATATGTTACCTGTTCCTTCACTAAAAATTTAGTGGGTAGAGCACTTGCTAAGTTATAAGATAACCTCAACAATGTCAGTCTGTTCTTGTATTTTAAAGAATAAGTATATCTCTAATTTATCTGTCACCCAGTTTCTATGATGGGTTTTCCGTTAATAATATGAGTGTATTTTAAGATTTTTTTTCCTTGAGTTCACCTTGGACACATTAATGTAACAACTTATAAATAGGCTCAATATTACATACTGGGTTTAGTCAATAAATGTTGGACTTGGTTACTTGTGGAGCGTGTGTTTTGGCTCTCATAGTGGTTTTAACCACACTCCTGCAGGTTGAAAGTGTGGATAGAGTTCTCGGATACTGTTGACTGGTGAAAGCTTCTGTGATTGGTAGAGGTATCTGATATGTAAGATCTGTCAGTAGTGTAAGGCATTGTTGTAATCCAGTGTTTGAGATCATTGTAAATATCATTCTTATCAGTTTCTTGAATCAGCAAGAGTTGTAAAGATGTGTCTAATCGGTTGTACTGTTTATATATATATATATATATATATATAGTAATGAAAGAAAAATTTCCTTGTGTTCCCATGGAATTTGTCTCTTTTATTTATATTATTTTTTTGTTAGTTGTTTTCTGAAATTTGAGGTTTCGCTGTTCTGATTGGGTCATGACTCAAGGTCACCTATGTGGATTTTGGGTCGTGACACCGAGGCTTTATCTCAACCCAAATGGAAAGAGGCTATGTTGCAGGAGATGCAAGCCCCTTGAGTAGAATCATCTTTGGGAAATCACAAAACTTTCACCGGGCAAAGAAAGCTGTGGGATGCATGGATCAAAATACCGGAAAACCGATACGTATCGTCCAATCCTCCAGGATGATACGTATCAGGTATCGTCGGATACATTCAATGTATCGGTTTGATACTTTTTTTTTTTTCAAAAAAAGCCCCAAAAATACTTTAAAAATCAGAAAAATTGTATTTAATGGTTTTATATTTATTTCAACCTTTTTTAGCTTTATTTAAGGCTTATTTGATGCATATTTTGGAATTTTATCAACGCAGAACCTAAATTACATTGTACATGACTCATGGTCAAAATTAAAAGGTACATTGTACGCGAAAAACTTACTTTAAAGCTATATTGAATTTCGTGGTGGTTCTTGGCCCTCATGATCATCATCATCATTGCGCGAGCTTTCCCTATAGTGTTGGCCATATTGATACCCATGATCATATGTGCCCCCTTGAAACTGAGGCATTAGCGACGAATATGGCTCAATGTAATAGGTAAAGGTCGGTCCTCTAAAAATTTGACCAACGAAGTCATATGGCTCGGGGTAGGTTGGTTGAGGCCGGTCTGGGTTACTGGTTGTTGAATCGTCGGTGTTTTGCAAACTAAAATTCCCGAAGCTAGAAGTCATATAACCCAAATCATCTTGTGGACTTTGTGGTGGTGGTGTTTAGTAAGATTCTAACGCTCCTCTTCCTTCAACCCCTCCACCTCTAAAAGTAGGAGTGTCAAGCATTGTTACCGGTTCATCATCCCATGCGGCAATACCTCTATAAAAACAAGAGAATATCATCCCCTCCACCACTAGTGCCAACTTCATCGCCTCCACCATCACACCCACATCACCCCCAGCACCCTCATCATCGTCATTATCACTACCGAGCTGCGTTTCGTCATCAAATCCAACCACTAAATGACGATTCAATCTTCTTTTCCGCCTAGGTGGTTGGGAAGCCTGCTCCGCTGCTATTCTTTTAGCATTGTCCAACCATGTAGTGCTCTCACTATCCAACACTGACTCCTTTCTCTTCGATCCACTGATTCAAAAGGTCATCCTCCGTGAATAGATAATCCAACTCGATGGGATTAAAATATTCACTATCTGTAAGGTAGAATATGATAGATGAATTAGTATATGCCTCGTCAGTTACATCAAATAAAAATTGTATGAACTAAGATTTCATATATTTGCTTACCACGATTGGTCCTCTGCATATTCCTGACCCTTAGTCGCATGTTGTAGTGGCAGTAGATTAACTTTTTCAATCGTTTAATAGTTAGCCAATTCCTTGTCTTCGTGTGAATGAGAGAGAAGGTGCTCCAATTCTGCTTACAGTTGGATGAGGAGCATGTTTGCGATAAAACGTGCATAGCAATCCGCCTCAGTACCGGGCCATCATGTCCATAGTGCATCCACCAATCAGCCGGTTTATTGTGTTGGATTTGGGATTGCGCTAACCTCGTCCCAAATGACCCATGTTTCTTGCGGAACATGTCAATCTACAAAGATGGATACAATAACGCACATATCAATAACAAATCATATGACATTTGACTTATGAGTTATAAGTTATGACTACTCACGTCTCGCTTGACCTTGGTCCGCCAACTCAGGGAGTATTCGTTGGATCACATGAGCAAACCACTGTACAGTTTATCGCCCTCACTCAACTTGAAGCGTCGCGTATACTGGAAGGCTGAATTCAAGTAGTGTGCTATACATAAAATATGAGCAATCTCATCAGTATATGGAAACAGTGAATAATATGAAAAATAATAAATAAATACAAATCACAATATAAGCAGTTTAACATGTTTTACCTGCGACATGCAAGTACTGGTGGAATTGTGCATCCCACCTGTTGTCGATAATCGCCCAATATCTTTTATATTTTTTAGGACATTTGGTTTTGATAGCTAATTTTACCTTGTCCTTTGACTCGTACACATAATCCATCGCTGGTTTCTCATCACCATCTACCAACCTCAACACTTGCACCAACGGGGTAGTTACGGTGATCAGGTGGTCAACATTTGCCTAAAGCTGGGGGTTGTAGATTAGGTCAACAACCTCATTGCAAGCAAGTCTCTTTGATCATGGGAGTTCTAACTCATATTTTCTCCATTCTTCGGACGACACCATGCTTTTCAGTTGACGCCTATATCTAGCCAAGCTCTGCAGGGCTTGAAATTGTGTTGTAAACCATGTAATTGTAGACCAAAGCCGCTCGTTTTCGGTGAACGATCTCATTAAATTCGCCAACGTGTCATTGTTGTACAGGTAAGAAGTAATCGTTCTTCCCTTCTGAATAGTTGCTTGTGCCTTGGTTCTCTTTCCCAAATCCTCAAGAATGAGGTCCACATAATAAGCGACACACGAAGTTTAGTACAAGTGAGGCCTCTTCAACATTAACTGCCTTCCTGCGGCTTTGTAATTGGCGGTATTATCTGTTACCACTTGTACAACCCGCTTCTCTCCAACCTCTTCAACTACCTTATCCATTAGTTGAAAGAGGTAATTAGCGGTCTTTGCGTGTTTAGAAACATCAATTGATTTCAGAAATACTGTCCCGACATCGTTGTAGACCAAAAAGTTTATCAAACCCTTTCTTGTGGGACCGATCTATCCATCGCACATGATTGTGCAACCTCTCTCATCCTATACTTCCTCAAAACTCTTTACATAAGCTCTTATCTCCTCGTACTCATTATTTAGTAAGGGCCCAGATGCCTCTTATGCAGAAAACTTTTTAACTCTTGAACCAACTTCTGCACTTGTATCAATCATACTTTTGAATTACGACTCCACAACCTGACTCGGAATGTGGTTGTATATCACGAACTTTACAATGAATTTTCTAAGCCTCTTCCCCCATTTTTTAAGTTCAGTTACACTCAATTTAGTTTGTTTGGAGCTTTCTGTCCGATACATGAACGGATCCATGAGACCTGTAGTACGACCTGTAGTAGACAACCTGGTCTCCCTTACGGATGCTGAACCCGACAGTTTCCTAAATGTCCTCATCATCATTAACATGTGGCCTATGACTAGATCCACCATCGGCAGCAGGCATGAATAGGCCCCTCAAGCTGGATCGAAACTGATAATCGACTTCTTCCTGATCTCGTCATTGTCGTGCTTCTCTAGCACTCTCTCTCATGACTCTCGCTATCACCACACCCTCATCCTCAGGTCCACGTGCAGGAAACTCAGGATCTCCCCTCCTTATTCTCTCATACATTTCTCTATCCCGGTCGACTTCTGCTTTTTCCTTTCCTTTAGCTGCTTGCATGCTGACTCTGATAACTTCTCTTACCTCTCTCGGTTCATTGGGACATCATTTTATCTCTCCCTTAACGTGAGCCAAATGCTCATTCAACCCTGTTATACCTCCTCTTAGCAATTTCTTTCCACAACACTTGCATCTATTGTTGTGTCGTATTGCCAGGCTGGATTTTGTCCACGTACCATATTTATTTATTTCACCTCCATGAATGAGCAAACAAGTGGATTAAATTACATGTGATACATCATTGCATGTTGATTACATGTTGACTAATATTGGATTACATTTTATCATATTTGTTTGATATTATTCGAATTTTTCTAATTTTTAAAATATTAGATTACATTTTACCAAATTTATTTGATATTATTCTAATTTTAAAAATATTAGATTAAAATTGACCATATTTATTTCAAATGTAATTTAATTTTTCTAATTTTAGATTACATTTTAAAATTTATTTCATATTATTCTAATTTTAAAAATATTAGATTACATTTTACCAAATTTATTTGATGTTATTCTAATTTTAAAAACATTAGATTACATTTGACCATATTTATTTCAAATGTAATTTAATTTTTCTAATTTTAGATTACATTTTAAAATTTATTTCATATTATTCATATTTTTAAAATACTAGATTATATTTTACCAAATTTATTTGATATTATTCTAATTTTAAAAATATTAGATTACATTTGACCATATTTATTTCAAATATAATTTAATTTTTTTAATTTTAGATTACATTTTAAAATTTATTTCATATTATTCTAATTTTTTAAATATTAGATTACATTTGAGAATCATATTTATTTGATATTATTCTAATTTTGAAAATATTAGATTACATTTGACCATATTTATTTCAAATATAATATAATTTTTCTAATTTTAGATTACATTTGAAAATTTATTTGATGTTATTCTAATTTTGAAAATATTTAATTACATCTGACCATATTTATTTCAAATGTAATCTAATTTTAGATTACATTTTAAAATTTATTGGATATTATTCTAATTTTAAAAATGTTTGATTACATTTGAAAATCATATTTATTTGATATTATTCTAATTTATTTAAATATTAAATTACACATGTGACACCCGTGTAATTGATGTGTCAGATGTGTCACATGTGTCATGTGAGACGTGTAATTGATGTGTCACATTTGTAATGGATGTGCCACATGTGTCATGGGGTATGTGACATGTGACACATGTGACACATGTGTCATGGGGTATGTGACACATCAATTACATGTATGATACATCATGGGGTATGTTACACATGTGTCTGCACATGTGACACATGTCATCTGTATTACTAACATATATTATTTATTAAGTATTTATAAATAATTTTATAAAATAACTAAATTAAGTTTTTATATAATAAATAAACTAAAATTTTAAATTAATTTCTATTAATAATATGTGTAACATTAATTAAAAAATATCACCAAAAATGAACCACATATTTGCTAAAAAAACCCCAAATTGACCCACATATTTGTTAAAAAAACTCCCCAAAATTAACCTACATAAACCCCAAAACCCCCTAATTTGGGCTTAAATTAGGGTGGTTTAACACAAAACCCCCTAATTTGGGCTTAAAAATTCAAGATCTATCATATTTAAGGGTAGATCTTAAATATATAAACCCCCAAGATGTAAATCTAGTGAAAGTAAGATCTACCACATTTATGGGTAGATCTAGCGAAAATAATTAAAAAAATGTAAGCAAATAAATAAAAAACAAGCTATATGATGGAAAATTTAACCTATGTGATGATCTCGGCCGAAAATGTGACGATCCTGAGCTTTTTTGGTGGTCGGTAGCCGAACTTTCGTCTCCCAGTTGCTAAGGTGTGAAGAGGAAGTGAAAAAAGCTGAGAAAGAAGAAGAAATGGGGGAAGAAGGCTTAAAACCCATCAAACCCGCGGCTGGAAAGTGCCTAGGCCCACTGTCCGATAATTTGAAATTATCAGACGATAGGGATGATACGGGCGATAATTTACCCATATCGTCTGATAATTTGATTGTTTAGAAGAGCCTGGGAAAATGATGAAATTATCAGACGATACATTGAAATTATTGTCCGATAATTTCAATGTATCATCCAATACGGGCAATAATTTGTCCGTATCGTCCGATAAGTTGACTGTTTTCAGTGGTATACGATACAAAGCCATTTTATCGTATCGTCCGGGTCCAAAATCGATACGTATCGGATGATACGTATTGGTATCGGACGATATTTTGACACATGGCGGGATGCAAGTAGGTGTACACTGTGAAATATCGTCCTATTAGGTCTGTTGGTAAATACAATGCTAGACTTGTGGCAATGGGACACAGACTCCATGCATCGGCTTTCATGATACCTTTGCTCAAGTAGCAAAGCTCAACACTATTTGTATACTTTTGGCCTTGGATGAAGTGTATATGTCTCTAGCCCTGACAGGAAGGGTGATCATGTTTTTCGTTTAAGAAAAGCTATCTATGTGTTGAAGCAATCACCACGAGCCTGGTTCAGGAAATTCAGTAATGCGGGTATACAGTTTGGATATTGGAGAAGCCACTTTGATCATACCCTATTCATCAAGAAGATACAAAACTGTTAGCTCTCATATGATATTATTGCCATTGGGAATGACAGTGAGGACATAGGGAAGCTTAAGTACTTAAGTCAATTGTTTGACATTAAGGACTTAGGGCCCCTTAGGTATTTTCTGGGTATTGAAGTTGCAAGGTTGCAAAGGGGCATTGTCCTCTCGTAGAGAAAGTACACCCTTGATGTGTTTAAACAAGCTGGGATGTTGGGTTTTAAGCCCATTGCAACAGCAATGGAACAGAGTTATAGCTTTAATACTGAAGAGGGTGAGCAGGTAAAAGATGTGAGACAATATCAAAGCCTTGTAAATAAGTTCATACCTGACCATGATCCTATCAAATATCGCATATGCGGTTAGTGTTGTGCGAACATGCACTCAGCATGGACTCCACATTCACATTTAAATGCTCTCTACATGATCCTGAGAAATCTGAAGTCTACCCTGGAAGAGGTTTTTTATATGAAGATCATGGTCATCTAGATATTGAAGTATTCACTGATGCTGATTATGTTGGGTGTGTGCCTCTGAATGAAGACGCTCTACCACAGGGTACATCATATTTATGGGAGGAAATCTTGTTACTTGGAAAACCAGGAAGCAAAATGTGGTCTCAAACTCTAGTGCGGAGGATGAATATAAGGCTATGTCAGAAGGAGCCCGAGAAGGAAGTTGGCTGCACTTTATACTTTCTGGACTTGAAATCCAAGCTCATCTTCCCATGACCTTGTATGGAGACAATGAGCTCACTTATATTGTTGAGAATCCAATTTTTCATGAAAGAACCAGACATATTGAAGTGGATTGCCACTTCATAAGGGAGAAGGTTGAATTTAAGGAATTTTCAACACCTTAAGTTGCCTCTCAAGACCAACTTGCAGATATGCTCACAGAGGCTGTTGGAAGAATTAGACTAATGGATATTACTTTCAAATTTGAATGACTGATATCTATGCACCGCGTTGAGGGGGAGTGTACAGGGGTGTGTGATATAAGTCATATTGGGTGTCATAGGTAAGTAGGGTTACATACTGTTTTTTTTTTTTTTCCTATTGTCCAAATACACGTAAGACATAGTATTTCATGTATAAGCTAAGGATATGGTGGTGCGTGAGAATCTCTCACAACCCTAGTTCTTCATCTTCTTTCTTCCTCTCCATCTCTCTCCTGTCCCTAGCCTTAATTAACACATCAACACTGCAACTCTTCAACCTTAATGTGAAAACCCACATTGATAACTTGCTCCTGCTTTCTACCCTCTCATGCTTCTATGAACTGCTCCTATGGCATTTCTACTGAGATAATTTTCGCAGTCAAATTTGTCATAGTTATTACCAAATTTGTGATATATAGTACTAAGAAATAAAATGAAAAACATATTAAACTGTTGCCCTAGTATCAGCATTGACAACCGCCTGACACGTTCCCGGCACAAATGTCCGATTTGGCATAACTTTTGTGGAATGTAGTGTCCTGGTTACATTGTTGAGGCCAGGGTTTTGGAGCTGCATACTAAGCTGGAATACTTCCTATCTATTCTCTATTTTGAGGGGGATTGTTAAGGCACCTTACATGATTATTAACTTCGTGTACATATTCTTTATCTGTTTTTTTCATTGTAAATAATTGTGTAGTGTGTTTTCTTCTTCTCTCTGTCAAGGCTTTTTGCTGTTGTATATTTCTTTCAGTCAATGAGAACATGTTATTTCTCTCCAATATTGGAGTCAACTTTGCAGTTGGAATTAAGATTAAATGTAACAATGAAGTCCTAATGGTGTTCTTAATGTTTGCTACTATTTTCTTCTTACTGTTCTTTAGTAGCATTTCTTAGTGATTCATTCCTTTCCCCACTAGCCAAGTAATTCTGGTCTGTTCATTGCTTCTTAATTACCCATGGTTGCTAGTATATATGTCGTTAAACATTTACTTCCTTATCTTTGCAGGGTTCAATCCTACTATTTAGTCCCTTCTTGTCAAGGCTTATTTTGCAATTTCAGTTGGTACCTCAAGAATTTGTTACAGGTATACTGACAGAGTGTTTCTGTAATTCAGTTGAGAGAATATTATCTATTTTTTTTTGCAGTTGACTTTGTAATGGATTAGATGTTTGTTGCTACAATAACTTGATTCCTGAGACTGGTGGAACAGGATTAGCCATTTTTTGCTGTATGCCGACAACGTTATCAAGTGGAGTGACATTGACACAGGTACTTTAATTGTTTTGTTTAACTCCCTAATATCTCATATATTCTAATACTTTAACAGAGATATAACAATTATTGCATGATTGCAGCTTGTTGGGGGGAACTCTGCTCTTGCCCTTGCAGTGACAGTGATATCCAATCTATTAGGGATTTTAATTGTAAGTTAATATTTGATGGAAACTTCTTTTTGTTTTGCTATAACAATTTTTATGAGTCGTGTCACTTTAATTATTTTCATCCATTCGCTTTCCGTAAATTCTTTTAGAATTTTTTATGAAATGATTTTGAGATTGATCCATTAAAATACATGTAGATGGGATCAGATGTTTGGAAACATGAAGGGACCTTTTGCATGCTTTAATATTGATGAATTGTGTCACATCTATCTCTTTTCATCTATCATCTTCCAGCTAACTAATATAGAAGACATTGTAAATCGGTATTGAGATTCACCCATCAAAATAACCTTGGATAGTGGTTTATTGAATTGGGCTAAATTCAATTGCTTTGAAGTTCTCATTTGTATTTTCATTCAGTTACTTAGTAGATATTCCTTTATTAGTTGGATGATAGAAGTTAATGGAATAGTTTTGTTTTGAACTGTACCGTCAATAAACAAATACTTATTCCACTAAAAATGAAGGGTCTTAGTCATAAGATTCAATTATACTTTTTTCTTATCTGGATCACTGATGTAGACAAGGTAATTTAATGATTGTGAGAATTGTAGATGAAATTAAATTGGTGATTTTGATCATAGTATAACAATGACATCAATGACTATGATTTCAAGTCGATACACAATTTTTTAATCAAAATGAAGAAGGAATCCACGTTTACATCCCAAAATAGTATTCCTTGACCTTTTTCAAAACATGAAAGAAACATAAAATTCACTATTTGTTTAGCCTTCCAACTTTATTTGCTATGAATGGCCTAAGCTCCGTTCCTATAACTTCAACTTTCTTTAATTTGGACCTTGGTGGAAGAACTCATCAATTATACCTGATTTGTAACTTGAATCCTCATCCATTATGGTTCAGTTGTAAATTGAATTCTCCTCAATTTGGTCTTCCGACATTAATTGAGTGGGCCCATATACCTTTCATTTTTCGTCCTCTCACATGCTTCTGTGTAGGGGGGCATTGCTTGGTGCAATGGTAAAATGCTTTGGCTGTCAAGCATGAAAACGCTGATTTGAGTGTGGAGAGCGCCACTTTGTGTAAAGAAAGCCAGAGATTAGGTCTATATCCCGTCCACCCCTCCCATCATGTTGTATGTATAGGACCAGCACTTGGTAATGGTCTTTTTGACCTGCTTCTTTTGTCGACATAATAATTGGAGAAACATGCCTTAGAGAGAAGCCCTCCATCTTTTTCTCCCATATTTCCACCTGCATGGCTAGTTCTTCCGTCTTCTTTGTTGATTCTTCACCTTTTATTTCGTTGACTTGAGGACCACCGGGGGTGTGGGGGCGGGGGATGAGTTAGGCTGATTTATTGGAGAAAAATCATCCTTTGGTTTCACCAATAACGTGGTTCCACTTTTGTTCATTGATTCATTTAACTCTTGTCTGGGGATACAAGAGTTTTCCAATTTTGGTTGACCTTTTCATTGGATAAAATATTGGCTATAACATCCATGCTTGGTGGTAATAGTCTGTACTCCCAACACCTTCGATGTTGCTCCACCTTATTTGAAAGTTGGTACCCAAGTTCTCTATCAGCGACATCGTTTCATCCTTGTTTCCTTGATACTTGGAGATGTTGACGGTCAGAGAGGTCAAGCTCTTTGGACATCTTGATCTTATACCATTTGGTCTTGCATTTCTTAATTATATGCAACAGAAACTGATTTTTTATACTTGAGTTTGCTTTAAGTTCCCCTGGAAACCTATCCATCGAAGGCTCACCATGGGAAGGTCATACTTTGTAAATTCCTTTCCTCTTTGGTGCATATCCGCTTTTGTTTTATGCTTGACATTGCTTTTCGTTACTTTTCATGAATTTTCTCATGAAGTACTTTTAGATGATTGCCGATGCCCTCAACGTTGTCACTAATTCGCTTGTGATATGGCTAAGGCATCAATTGATGTGCACTAATCAGTGGTTTTCCATACAGAAATTCAAAAAGGGATTTGTCATTGGAGCTAGTGATTTTTTTCTGCTGCAAGCAAACTTTGCCTTCAGCTACATCTCTCTCTCACTCTCTCTTTATTCTTTTTTTCCTTTTTGTTCTCGACTACGTGCAGTAAAAATCCGAAGGTTTTTGTTAACATTTTCTGTTTGGCCATTAGTTTATGAGTGATAGACACTACTAGTCCACAACTTCTTCCAATGTGTGCATCAATATTGGCTCACCAATTTGGAACACAAAGTGGAATTAATTGTTTTTGGTCACCATGTAAATGTACCGCCACTTTAAAATTTGTTTGCATCCAAATTGTTCTTACATGGGATAAAATGATTTATTCCCAAGATGTGTTCTACAACAACAGAAATAACATCCATGCCTGGTTGTGTTAGAGGTAAGCCTCATATTAATACATGCTCAAATCAATTCCATGGTGAGGTTGTGTGACATCCCCATATTCACACCAAATCAATGTGCTCACTTGGAGACATCACACTATATCACATATCCATGGTCATAATTAAATCAATTAATCCAAAAAGATTCGAATATAAGCACAATGAAAAAATAACTATTAAAATCGCACACATAAAATTTCTTTTTACTATCATCATGAGAGCAATACTAAACTATGAGATAACAACCTATTGTACCAAATTGTATGCTTACTCTTTAAATTAAATAAAAACTGAAATCAAGCATAATCCATCATTAATATGAACTTGTTCATAAAAATAAATCTGAAATAAATGTCTTAAAATCCTTCCTAATGCATGAAGAAAAACGTAATCAACTAAGCTTCAAATCTTTCTTCACTCAAATCTGGATTTCCATCAATCATTAACGCATCTACTTCATCCACTCCATGTATAGCTGTACTCCCTAGAATCCCAAACAATGGTCAGTTTACCAAGTAAACTGGTATGGAATAGACATGATAAAGCTAATAGAAAAGGTCCATAACTCAAACCAACTCGTAAAATCAAGCAATAACAAAGATATAACATTTGACATAAATAATGAGTAAAACAAGAATGAAACTGAAATATAGCATTAAATCTAACTAAACATTATGGCTTGGGTCTCTATCCTAATTTCATGTGTGGTCATTTTAGTTGTGCATTTAATGCTCATGAATCGACATGCATAATGGACATGTTTATCTCTTTCTTAATCATTATTCTAATCTTCTCTGATCCTTCGATTAGGATCTACGTTAACCTTCGCATAACTTCTCTTAAGCTAAGTAGTAAGCTTAAAATTAAAAACCTCGTATCTCTTCAGTCTTATCATTAATGCATGGATGCATAACTTTTATTACTTGTCATTCTTACTCATGTTAATTCCTCTAGCATAAGCCAATAGAAATTCTATCGTAATCATAGAAAAATTTTATTTTATGAATGCCATAAATGTGCATGCATAGAAAACTGAAAATCAATCGATCATGCAATAGCTCTTTCACTTATTTAGGCTTAACATATTATAAAAATGTAATCTCTATCGATTCCTACTTATTTCATGTTGTGTAAATCAAACATCCTAGGTTGTATGGATTCTAAATAATAAAAACAATGATGAATATAAATAAACATTTAAGCATGATGATTAAACATAGATAATATTTGAATAGAAATTCATTGCTTGGATCCTAGACAATTTCTGAAATTCCTGACAAATTTTGGATTCTAGACAGAATTTTGATTCTACACAGATTTTGGATTCTAAACAGATTCAGGATCCTGGACAGATTTTGGATTCTGCACAGATTTTGGATTCTGAACATATTTTGGATTCTGGACAGATTTTGGATTCTGAACAGATTCTGGATTCTGGATAGATTCTGGATTCTGCATAGAATTTCGTGATCAATCACGAAACCTCGTGTACCATCAAAACCCTCGATTAAGTATAAAAATTTAACATTCTAACATGAAGAATATTCATTAAATGAAATAAACCCTAGTTCTTATTTTTATTTTGTGTTATCTACGTTTCCGATTAATCTCGAACATGATTTCTCCATACCTCTAGTCTTTGCGTAAAATTGGCGTAACTCCTCTACCTTGGTTTAATCCGAAGCTCTAATCCGAAATCCGGTCGCGTTGTAAGCTCCTCTTGCTTTCTTCTAAGCCTTCAAACCGAAAACTCTAGGGTCCTCTTCTAATTCTCCTTCTTCTCTAGAATTTTCTCTCTTTCTCTATAAGGTTAAAAGGTTATTAGGTTACATGAGTTATGTAAAAATTCTGTAAATTAAACCTAATCTCTATATTTATAATACTTTAAGGTTTTCTATTTAAGATCTAACACTATTTAGAATACTTTAAGGTTTCCTATTTAAGATCTAACTCTTTTTAGAATACTTTAAGGTTTCCTATTTAAGATCTAACTCTATTTAGAATTTCCTACATGAGTCTTAAGTGATTCTATGGGCCTTCAATTAGTTTATGGGTCTTTAATTAGCTATTGGGTCTTTAATTAGCTATTGGGTCTTTAGTTAATTTACTAACATATTTTAAAGGTCCATTCAACATTATTAAACGCACCCCAATTATTACTAACACATATTTAAAGGCTTTTAGGTCTATTAATTAAATTAATTAATTATCATGGGTCGTTATTAAATAAAGTAAGCATTATTCTCATTCGCAACAACTAATCACATGCATCAAGTCCATCAAACTAATCATAATTACAATTCTAGCATATAATTAAGGACTAAATAAACAAAAAATCTCGGTCGTTACAGGTTGGAATTGCCAAGGTGCAAGTTGGCTAATCTGGTACCTTTATATAAATCAAATGACATTCTTGTCAGTGTGGGACCAATTATAATTTTCTCTTAATATATGAAGCAACCGTTTTGTCTTTTGAAATTGGCTTCGACCACCGCCATGGAGTTTGACGATTATCTAATTCGCAGAGACTCATCTGGAATGCGCAAATGATTCCCTCTCACAAGAAAGGCATCATGTAACATATGCCCTAGTGAAGAGTCTTGGTCCCTTATAGTTTGTTTCAGAATTTTGAAAAATATGGTGTGTTTTTCTTGTATAATTTTAGGACGATTGCAAAGACAATCTCCTGGTCGAAATGTCAAATAAGTTCCAAGTTAGGAAATATTTCGGCTTAAAGTCATCAACAAATTTGTTTTGTACCCTGAATTTATACCACAAATTAAGTGTATTCTTGCATAGGATATCCATTTCATGTGCTGATTATGGTTTACTTTCTTTTGGGCATTTAAAAACTTGGGAGCCTCATGATTGGAAAAGAGCACGAACTATCTTTCTAGAGGTAGTGAGACCAATAACGAAGGGTTTGCACATTACCTTAAAACTTAAGATTGTAGATGCAAAACCGTACTTTCCTATCACTTCTTGCTATAAAAAGCAACCAATTCTCTTGGCTCAAAACAACCTATGCGTGAGGCACTACAGTCCACTTCAAACATTTTTCCAAAGTTCAGTAGTACAAATAGTAGCGTTTGATCCTTCTTTGTATTAATCATGGGGCCGCTTGCAGCATGTAAAGCATGTATTTTGCTAATTTCAAGTAGTGCGAACCATGTTGTAGCCAACATGTGTTTGGAAGCACCACAAAATGTTGATATGGATTTCCCTATTGATGTTTTTATGCTAAAATGTCAATAGCACAAAAGTAGCAGATAGCTGCTTTATTTTTTCCCCTATTTGGCATTTGAGGGCACAAGTTTTGAAAAATTGTCGCTGTCCAAACAGGCCCTAAATGAAAGCTTTCATTAATTGAAATTCCCCTCTTTTCATGCAATTTGCGAGAGGGCCATTCCATGATAGTTGAGACCTTAATTTGATCAACTTTCACATTATTTTATGAAACCATGAAGCCCAGAAACACTAATTGGTCAGTCATGAATAAACACTTTTTTTGGTTGACAAATTACTTCTCTCGTAGGACTGAAGTACTTGTTAAGGTGTTCGAGATGGTCTTTTGTGGTAGCACTATAAAGTAAAAACCTCTACAAATTTCAGAATAAACGACATCAAACTTCATTCATGACTAGTATGAAAGTACCTGTCTCATTGGAAAGGCTGAAAGGTATCACAAGCCATTCAAACAACCCTACTAAGGCCTTGAAAGCAGTCTTCCATTTGTCACTGGATCGAATATAGATTTGGGAATAATGATTGCAGATTTCTCTTAATTTTTAACAGTTGAAATATCACAAACAAGCCTATCATCGAGATGTAATATTGATAATCAATACTTGGTTGTGATCTTGTTGATTTCTCCACTACCAACACACTTGCCCAAGTCCCATCCTTCTTATGCATGACAAAGGTCAGGCCTGCATAAGGGCTCACATTCTCTTGGATAAATATTTTATCCCTTAGTTCCTTTACTTGTTGATTTGATTCCTTATGTTCTTGTACTTTCATATTGTAATGTGGTAAATTTGACAAAATCCAAGGATTTAATCACTGTGGTGTTGTATGCAGAGAATTACAGATACTTGTCGGCTATACGTATTGGTATTTAACCACCAGGTCGATACTTATACCTGTATCGGTGTTGACCAATACTTACCTGTATCGATAGTTGTTAGCAGATACATATATCTTTCTTCATTGTTCTAAAGATTTTCATTTAAAAAAAAAAAGTATCGGTCCATATCTGCTGATACCATATCGATTTGAAGAGTAACTGATACAGCCATCGATATTGAGATTTTAAAACTTGATTGTATGTACTACATGGGAGGCAACCGACTAGGTAACTCATTTGACAGCAGATCACGTATTGGGTGTGAGTGCAATCTCATCCTTAACAATCAACACATAGATTCTTTACTTTCCTCTACTAATTAAGTAACCGAAAGAAGAAGTTCATCTTCCTCCCCTTAAAACTTTGGCTGAAGATGATAATTTTCCTATCTTTCCGAAAGAATAAGTGTTTCCTTCCATTATGCTCGGCTTCTCAATCGTATTGCCAAGATCAACCAAGGAGGATATTGCATGCATCCATTGAAAGCACGTCACACCAAACGCTTCTTTGTAGGATTTCCGAATGGTGAAATTAATTAGGAAATGGGTGTTTACAAATGTCTCTTTACTATTTTTAAACCATGATATCTGGTATGATCTAAGGTGCTCTTTTGACATCGTACGAAGAGTTTCAATCATATTAGTTTAGACAAAATTGTGTAACACTATTAGTCTTGGTTGTACATAACTTTCCTTTTGTTTAGCACTTAGTTTGAAGATGTTTGATTGCTTCCATAGTTTCATATTCGATTTAGTGGGGTTAGGACTCAATAGATCACAAGACTCACATTGTTCAAAGTTGAAGTCACGCCCCAAAATCACTTATGTAGACTTCGGGGTGTGACCTTCATTGGATCAAAAGAACCTGGCAACATGGGTTTAGAATAAAAACAACAATAATAAAGAAAATAAATTATAATCTTTTTCATTTAAAAGCCCAACTAATCAAGTACAATTAAATCAAAATGTATTTTTTCCTTTACTTTTTTTTTGAGTTGACAAAGTAAAATATATTAAAAAGCAGAGAAAGTACAGACCTTTGTGGGGCAGCAAGTAGCTACCTGAAGGGAAGAGTAAGGAAAAACCCAAAAACACTCAAGAAGACTCACAAACCCGAGAACAACGGTTGCCCAAAACCTGGGAGACCCATCAACACTAGTCCAACAGAGGCAACATTACTAAAAGAGAAGGCTATCCCATTCTATCAAGAAAGATAGATCTCCCATCTCGGTGTCAAAATTGCTAATCTTGATCCAACTCAGCAGAAAATCCTTGGCTGACTTCACCACAAATTTATACGGTTTCACGATCCTTTTGAAAACTGACGGGGACGCCGACACTATGGACATCGGCTTTGGACCATATCGCGTATACCGACGTCGGAAGAAACGGAAAGGGAACCAGAACCAGGCTTAAAGGAGAGCACACTGTCCAAACTCGCTCAAACAACCTCTCTTCCCGCTCGAGCGAAGAAGCTTTAGAAATAAGGCCAAACTTTCGGCCAAAACTCGCTCGAGCAAGTTTGGTTATCGCTCTAGCAAGACATCAAGGAGCGCAACAGATTTCTCTCTGGAACAAGTTGCTTAAGCGAGTCAACTTTGAGCTTTGACAATTTTAGTCTTTTTCTAGGTTTTTCTTTTGATTCAAATGTAATTGTTTTAGGGTAGTTACGTAACTTTTTTGTTTTAGGGTTTGTTTTACTTATGGCTACTATAAAAACATCTTTTGTAAGCTTTTTGGGGGCAGTTGATGATTAATAAAAAAAAGGCTATTTGCTTTAAGCTTGAGATGAGCTTTGTTGAAGAGTGATTCTTTTTTTCGGATGGTTTGGTGTGAGGCCAAGGGTGAGATGCCCATTATTTTCTAATCTTGTCTATCGTTATCTCTCTCTTTCTCAATTTGCTACTACTTTTCTGATCCCTTTCAACTTATTGCATCCAATTCCTAGCTTTCATCTGAATCGTTGGATCAATCCGATTTAACAAGCCCTAGCAAGATCTAGTGATTTCACTTTGTAACTACGAACGAGTGCCCTAATCTAGAAGCCAATAGAGTTCTATCTCTAGGATCGCCCCTTCCGCGAAGCTAACGGATCTCGCACGTTGGATTGGACCCTAGCCGAATCTCGCACAATCAATCAAATGAAAATCTACGAAACCCTAAGGTATCGCGATAGTTTTGAGATTTTGCTTAATTAGTCAGTTTAATTTCGACACATTTTTCATTTCATTATTATTCACGAGTTTTAGGGTCGTTGTCCCACATAAAAAATCCTATTATTTCTTTCAAGCCATATAGCCCATAAGACAAAATAAGCGCTGATCAAGTCCCATTGTTGGAGCATGCGTTCAACTTTCAAAGGGAAGATCCATGAGAGATTAAAATATTTAAAATATTTCCTTTACTTCTACCTACATGACTGACTCATTACCTTGACTTGTTTTTCTTTTTTCTAATACTTGAATTTTCTTGATTTTGATCCTTAGATTGCGGTGTTAAAATATATGAGTGTTTGAACAACAACCCATCACGGTAAATTTCATTATATTCTAGATTCAGTCATTAAAACAACATGCAGTTGGTATCAAAATAAAGAAAGCTGATAAATGATGCTTAAGCAAAACTTATTTCAAATACTGGGTTACACATGTGCCAACTATATAAATCCATAATTTTAAACCATGAGTAGGAATTCGAAAACAGTTATCTGAAAGTCAAGTATGAAGTGTGTAACATGAATAAATCATAAAAAATCTTAAGATAATGTAAAGCTATCACATAATCATGAGCACGCATAGCAAGTACCCAACAGTCATCAGTCATCAGTCATCGGTCATATGCTAGCCAGTTAAATGATTTTCCTTTAACCAAGTCACACATTCTCTATGTTCAACTTATTCGATATTCTGGTCATGAATATCAAGAAAATATACAATATCGGTTTGGTATTCTTACCAAATATCATATATCAAGTGTCATGTATCAAGTATCAGGTATTAGATAATCAGTCACTTGGAGTCAGATATCAAGTCTGAGATATCAATCATCAGGTGTCAGGTATCAGGTATTAGATATCAATAAGGAAGCTTCAGGCTCATATTGGCCATGGGTTGAGAATGGGAGTTGAACTCTATGAGATCTAATCTCCTAACTTGGTAGTAAAAAACATGCTACGCTTTCATATATAAAAAGAATAATTATCTCTAAATTAAATATTTAATTAGCTATATTAATAACAAAATCTCTATATTTTTGTGTTGATTGTAAAAAGAATTAATTGTAATTAGAAATATGAAAACCTCTTTTTAAAATTAAATGTGGAATAAAAGAAATCCTTAAAATTCAATTTAATGAACTGCAGTAATTAGTGAAAAAGAATGACTTGTAGTTAAAAATAAATGCATCATTTCAAACTTAAATGACTGATTAAACCAAGTGAAATTCAACTTGCCTGATTAGCCAAATACTAGATCAGACTGTGACTGACTGAGTGGAACCTTGTTGAGCCGAGTGAGCTGCACCAGAGCTGGTCCCGAGCTTCTCCCCCTTCTTTTCCTATCTTCCTCTTTTTCCTCTCTCTCTCTCTCTCTCTCTCTCTCTCTCTCTCTCTCCCTCTCTTTCTCTCTCTCAAGCTGGATGGGGAATGGGATGAATGAACTCAATCTCCTCCCCATATTTATGGATCGCCAACTCTTCCGCCTCCTAAATATATTCTATTATTTTTCTTCTCTTTTTCTTTTATCCTCATCCTTCTTTCTGTTCTTATCTTTATCTTTATCCTTTATCCTCGTTCTTATGATAAAATTATCATTTTTCTCTAAGCTATTTTGAAAATCCCAACTATATCCTTTTTTTGTCTTTATCGTTATCTTTGAATGTATCCCTTGATTGCCTTCAATCTTGCATCACCCCTTAGCTATCTCCATAGGCCAAGTGTTATATCACCTACTTAATTGTGTCCTTCGGCCATCTCTAAGGGCCAAGTACTGCGTTACCTCTTTGACTGTCTCTACTACCTTTGACTTTATTTAATGTAGTGTTAAGCTGCTACACTTTGGTGAGGTGTATCAACTCATGTAAACTTATTAATTTATCCTAATCTTTCTGTGAAATGACCATTTCATCATTTTAATAAAATTATCATTTTACTTGTATCTTTTCCCGAACTAATGATAACCCTGAACCAAAATTACTATATTTCCTTTCACTTTCCAGACAGTGGCCCTTGTATATTCTCAACTGCAACAACTATTTAGAGATTTGTATTATTACATGAAATATCTCCCCTCTTGTAGCAATGGATCAAGATCTCGATTTTTTGATACGTATCGTCCAACTCCAAAACCGATACGTACCAGACGATACGTATCGGTTTCGGACGATATACACCGATATTTTTCCTTCGTCACTTGAAGCTGGGGGCCTCACTGGACGATAATTTGAAATTATCGGACGATAAATTGGACGATATAGACGATACAAACGATAAATTGAATGATAATTTGACTGTTTTTAAGGGGCCCCGAGAAATGCCCTATTTACCGTATCGTTCAAGTCCAAAACCGATACGTATCGGACGATATTTTGATCCATGCTTGTAGCTCTCAGTTTTGGTCATGGTTTTAAAACACGAAAACTCGACTCGACTCGTAAGTCAGTTGAGTCGAGTTAACTCGAAGACTCAGATAAATTCGACTCGCTCCAACTCGGTAGTTTAGTGTATATTTTGAAATGGGATAAAGGCTCCTGGCCGACATTTAAACACTAAATGGTGTTTTAAGTGATATTACTCCGCTAAAATGTCACTTTTTATCTCACACCATTGAAGTGTGATTTATCATTGTGCCGTGTGGCACACATTTATGATCAATCTAAATTGCTCAAGTGGCAGTCCATCGTTAGAACATGTCCCAGCCAAAGGATCATGCTGCTTCTAAGTGAACGTAAATCATCTGATCTTTTAACTTTAACATCAACCATCAAATTAAAAATAATCGTTGGTATTGGCGCAGATGGTTCGAATCTCTCAAAAAGTGTGATTTTTAGACCCATAGCTCTTCAATTGATGATATATCACTTTCACGGTATGAATTTCCAAGATCATAAGCTAATAAATGGTGTAAAACCATTTGGTGTTTAAATGACGGTCGAGAGAGTTGGTCCCTTTTGGAAAAAGAAAAAAAATAAAAATATATATATATATATGTGTGTGTGTGTGTGTGTGTGTGTGTGGATAAAACGCGTGGTTTTATACTTTATAAAAAGATACGGTAATTAAAACCTTATCTCATGAAAATATTTTATATAGATGAGTCGAGTGACTTGGCCGAGTTAACTCATTGCCTCGCAGAGCTTTAGAACTATGGTTTTGGTCTTCATTGTAGATACACTTAACCGCCTTCATATCTGTTATGGATTGGATCGACAAGGTGAGCCTCTTGTTACGACGTCATTACTTTGCGTGCCGGCAAACAGGCACAATGGCCTTGGAAATGGGCATTTGGCTAGCGAGAAGGCATGGTGGCCTTGGAGTTAGTCGTAGGGCGCGTTAGCACATAGGCACATCGCCTTGCGGCGCATGCGTGTTTCCCTTATGAATGGTGCGACAGTGACTCGAGCTAAGCGACGATCTAGTGTGACAATTAGACGCATGTGAGTCATGGAATGTGGTGCTCTGCATAGGGGCACGCGATGTGGTGCTAAGAAGGCACGCGACATCCTGGTGCCATGAGGCATGCGATGTGGTGCCAAGAGGGCACGTGACATCCTGGTGCTATGAGGCACGTGATGTGGTTTCAAGAGGGCACGAGACATCCTGGTGCCATGAGGGCATGCCATCTGGTGCCGAGAGGGAACGCGACATGAGGCTATGAGGGCCTCGTGACATGGTCGTGTCACTGACGCGACATGAGGCCATGAGGGCCTCGCGACACGGACTCGACATGGTCGCATGGGCAGATGATGCGGGACCTCAAGGGGCGTGTTGGTGTGGAGGATGGCACTGTGTGTCACGGGCATAAGTTCGTGTGCCATGGTGGTATGTCAAACCAATAGGTTTGAGGTTCTTCTGCTGGATGACTAAAGGTGGTGTTTAGACCATACTTGGGGGAAGGGAGTTGTGGAGCTATTCCCCTACACATGAGCCTTGCGTTGCTGGAGGGGCGCATGGGTTTCCTAGGTCTCTAAGGGTGGGCCTAGGACGTCACTGTGATGATGCCGTGTGTCACCCAAGGTGAGGTTGACATATGGCCCCCGGCTACGCGTTGCGGTGCATATGGGAAGGCAACCGCACGAGGGCACTCAAGGGCTACGTGGGACACGGTGGTGCATGTTAGCTGAGCGCCCGATGCGGATGTGTGCTGGTCGCGTGGGCCACACACGGAGGTAGGCTTGGTTCGGTATGCCGGCGAGACATGCATGGAATGGGATAGCATGAGGAGCTGCATGCTACTGTCGTGGACGAGAAACTAGTGCAGTGCGCAGGGTGAAGTTGGGCAGGCCAAGCAAGGCACAGAGGTGCTGGCATGCGTGTCGCGAGGAGACATGGTGCGTTGATATGGTTGGCCTCGAGCGAAGGCAACCATAAGCGTGAGTTCCCGTCCTCTAGGCGGGTGGTATCAGAGTTGATGGCTTGGTAGGCTGGCCTAGCTTGTGAAGTTAGGCGTCGCACGGGCGTGATATCCGGTGTCGAAATATTACCCCATGACACTCTGCTTATAGGGCTCTCTTTGGGCAGTCATAGGATTGATGGTTATGCTTTTTATAATGAAATTATATGAAAATTCGGGCTGCCTTGTGGGGAATAATTGGGGAGCTCTCTCATGGTTGGTTTTAGTTACCTTTAAATTTCGTGTATGTGGTAGTCGACCATCTTGGTTAGTGATGTCACCTCCTTGGTCACATGACATCAATGTCTCAACATGAGGCGGTGGTGGTGGTGGCCCATGACCAAGAGATGGATATGAGATTGATATAGAGAATTTTGTCTCAACCTTCACGGTGAATTGGTAAGCTTTCTCCAACTTATAAAAATGAAGGGTTAGTCTTGGATTAGTGGCTTTGAACCCTAAATATATCAAGCAACTAGTTAGTTGTTCATCTCATGAAGGTCATTGCGACTCATGAGTAGTTCATATTCTTCTAGATAATTGACACCACTTTCTCTCGATGCTAAAAAGTGGAATCTTTGGTACATGTTTTCGGCATAGTCTATGAGTAAGAACTTTTCTTTTAACTTTGTTTTATTTTGTCCCATGATGAAACATTAGATTTAGTATTATGCACATTGAGGCATAACCTTTGAGTCTCATGGTGATAAGCTTCACTGATGTGGAAACTAATACATGCAATGCTAGGGCTGAGATTAAATATAGAATTAATTTAAACAATTTAAATGCAAATTTTCTTAACAAATTATCACAAAAAATATCACGAGATTCAATTGAACGATTTAATTTCAGCCTAAAATAAAACAAAGTTAAAAGGAAAGTTCTTACTCATAGATTCAATTGAATGATTTAATTTCGGCCCAAAATAGTGTTACTTTCGCGTATGTTGCCTATCGGATCTAGAAGATTAAGGTTCTCAGCGAACGGCTAGATCTCCGACAATTTTAGGGCGTTGAACGAACTCGTAAGCGGGTTCTTTTGATACCAAGTGAAAATAAAGCAAATAATGATTTTAATGGTGAAAAGGATACATTAAACTTGGATTTTAATAATGAGATAGATAGGTCATGGTTACGCTACTTACGCAACTCGTAGATCATAAGAAGATAGAGGAGGAAAAGTTGGTCTCGCACCAAACCGCATTTAGGACAAAGAATCGCTCTTCGGTTTCAGAGAATCACACCCTCACAGAAAGTCAATCACAAAACTCTCAAAGTTGCAAAAACAATTTTCATAAAACAATAATTAATTCAAAGTTGTTTTTACAAGCCTTTATATAGGCTAACCAAACTCTAACTCGAAATAAAGCATTCTTAAAAACTTAAAACAGTTAAAACGATAAGTTTTACCAAAATAAACAAAATTCTGTCAAACCTTGCACTATCGGTCGATCGATCGATTCTGGGGTCGATCAATCGACTGATGAAAATTAAAATTTGCCCGAACGCTCTGTCCACATTCGATTCATCGATAGATTGAGCTTGATCGATCGGCTGAACACTAAAAGTGCACCCAACATATTATGTCTTCTGCCCTCAATCGATCGATCGACTAGCTGAGATTGATCGGTTGACCCAAACGCATGATTGACTAGCTGGGATCATTCGATCGATCGACCCAAACACATGCTAATCCCTTGAGACTGTGTAGTTCTTCTTCCGAGCCACTTTCACGGTCTTCTTTCGCCTCCAATAAGTTACGAGTGGTTGCTTGAATCGGATGTCCCCATCATTCACTCTGTCTCTCTCTCTCTTGTTAAAGATGATCTTTCTAGTCGAAGAAAAATTCTCTACAACCTAACCAATTAAGGTAATTGTTTAGGTGAAGCATCCTCTTGACATCTACTCGGATCCCCTTGTCTTGCTTTCAAGGGCTCGCATGAACTGATCCTTGAAAGGTAACTCCCCATCACATTGCTGATGAAAGGAGTTGATGTTGGATGACTTGGATAGTTAGATGTGTCAATCTCTTGGCTAACTATTTCATGTCTCAAATGATTCCTTTGGGGCAATGCTTGATCCATATCTTCTAATCTTCTCTGAAGCTCTTCGAATTCTGTTAATATTGGGCAATTATTTGCACTTCGAACATGAGTGACACCCTCCTCTCGGCTATTGTGACTCCTCAAACATACAATAAAGATGGAGATTGCTCTATTACGGATTTGATGTATGCAAGGTAATTTAAAGAACGAATCTTCGTTTACATGTCCTAATTTGTATTTGTATGCCTTTGTCAAAATATTAAGTGTACCTTTTAGAATTCTCCATTTCTTTAGTCTCTTAACAGGGGTCTTCCAACTCTAATTGCTTAAAATAGCCTAAGGGGGCATTAATTTTTTACCTTGGTGGAAGAGCTCTCATTAATCTCATTAATTATGGTTGAGTAGTAACTTGAGCCTTAATTAAATTGGGCTTCCAACATTGATCGATTCAGCCCATATAACTTCGATTTTTCTTGCTCTCATTTACTCTTCTTGTGTCAAGATTATAGTTGGATGCGTGGGCCTTAGAAAAATTCCACCACCTTCCCTCTCTCTCGTATAATTCCATATGTTGATTTGTTCTTCTAGAATCTTTGTTGATTCTTCAACCTTCTTCCTTTGGCATGCCTTTCCATTTGATAGGGTATTGTTTACGCTTTTCGCTATGCTTGCCTTTTATTATCCATGTAGCTTTGACATTCGGATTACCCTTCCACTTGACAAGGTGTGCTTGATGTTTCCCAGATTACTTTCTCCTAGCTGTCCAAGTGCTCTTAATTTTCGGTTTACGTCTCCACCCGAGAAGATACTTTGAATGCTTTTGGTCAAAATGTGGATCTCCCAAGACCTTTCCATCTAACATTTTCACATATTGAAATCAATGGGTAGATAAGATGGGGTTCAGGCGGATGGACATCGAGGAATGGGTTTGAAGGTTTTGTTGCTGGTCCTAAAAATGGTATAAGATCTTCCAACGTAATCATCACATTAGTACCCATGTCTAGAGGAAAATCTAGACTATCACAATGATCCATTTTGAAGATCGGAAAAAAATCCAATATAGCATCTGAACAAACCCTCAACAACTTCTTGCAGGATTTGCCCATGTCTAAATTGAACCAAAACAAAATCACCATCCTTAAATTCGTTAAACAAATTTTATGAGTTGGAAAAAATTTCAACACTTCCATTGCTCAATATAATCTTCTCATTAATTTCATGCAACTCAGAGTGAAACTCGGACAACAACTCACAATGCAATGCATAATGTGATTTAAGATTTGATTCTCAACATGACTCAGAATGTTAATCCGTATGCAAGTCATGATACGATTTAGAATGCAACTTAGAACTTAGTTCTATGGACTCTATAACAGGATGTGTGACAGACTCTATGGACTCTAACGACTCACATGTGACCAACATAGAATTCTCCTTTATAACGGAAATAGAGGTTTCTTCAACACAAATTGAACTTTCTGCTATTTCTTCTATCTCTTCCTCACTCATCACGGTATCGGGGTTCATACACTTTTTCTTATGTTTCCAAATTTTCCTACTCCTTATATTTCTCCTCTTTAATTAATAAATTTTGAGCGGGAATTTTCGTGGGACAGTAATAAGCAAAATGTCCAAATCTTTGAGACTTATAACACTTGTTGCGACCACTATTTTTGGAGCTCTCCTTGATCACTCCTTTCTTGTTATCAATTTTGGGATTCATAAGAGTATTCACGAGTTTTGATGGTTCAACCTCGAAATTAGACCTCTCGTCTATGTAGGTATTCCTAGACTCAAGTTGGTTGGAATTATGACGCTTATCCGTCTTGGTTTTCGAATACCATAGAAGGTGATGGTGTGTGAAAGAGACATACTGATAAGGAACACCGACACTAGGACTTAGGGTTCAGGCCGTACAAGGTGTACCGACGGAATAAGCGACAGAAGGGCCAAGGAGCGTCAAGAACTACCAAGGAAATGCCCTAGATATCAGCCCATGAGGCAAAGACCATCATCAGGCGACGAACGTCCATAGGTTTTGGACGGACGTCCAGAGGTTTTGGACGGACGTCCTAATATAGAGGGTGTCACTAGTTTTTGGGCACGGACATCAGTGGACCTCACGGACGTTCGTGATGCTGGTGACAGACGTTCGTGGAAATTTTTGCCCTGCGACTTAAGTGACGTGTTTTATCCTTTTTGTCTGGATTTTATTGCTTTTGTGTCTAATTGTAAGTTATAACTTAGAGTAATTTCATACTTTGCCATTTTAGGGATTATTCCCTTTGTAGTGACTATAAAGCATACTTTTGTAAGCCATTTTTGGCACTTGATGATTGATTAATGAGAATGCATTGCATTTTGGCTTGTGAGAAACTTGAAGAGTGAGTCTTCTTCCTAGTGATGGGTTTGATGTGAGGCCAAGGGTGAGATGCCCATGTTACTTTGATATTCTCTTTTAAATTTTATTCTTATTTGATTACCTACTTTCTCCTTGAATTTTTGGTATCCTCTTTTCCCCTTTTTAATTGATTTTCCCATTTCCCAACCCTAGATCTAGAGTAACCTTGATGTCCATCCTTATGGATTGAATCCAATCTTAACCCGTCGATCCATAACCGTTGTTGGACTCGAGCTTGCTCGATTTGAGCCGTTAGCTGTTTCGATTCCAAAGCCCTAACGAGGAACCATTGATTCCACCGTGAGCTACGATCTAACGCCCCGACCTAGACGAAGCGAGAGTTTTATCTCTCGGATCGCCTCTTCTGCCATCCTAACGGATCTTGCACGTCGGATTGGACCCTTCGTGAACCAAAGCATGGACACCTAAGCGGAATCCCGAGAAACCCGAAGGTATCGCTTTAATTTGTGATTTAATTGGTCAAATTAATTAGTTTAATTTCGGCAAATTAACATATCATGGGCATTCACGGATCTTAGGGTAGTTGTCTCGCGTCAATTTTGGTATCAAAGCCGAGCATGCTCGAGTCTAACAACAGTTATGGATCGAAGGGTTAGGATTGGATTCGATCCGTAAGGATGGACATCAAGGTTACTCTATATCTAGGGATTAGGAGTTGGGAAAATCAATCAAAAAGGGAAAAGTTTGGATGTAAGAGATTAAGGGGAAAATAAAATGATCAAACAAGAGTAAAGAGTAAAAGAGAAGATCAAAGTAGCATGGGCATCACACCCTTGGCCTCACACCAAACCCATCACTGGGAAGAAGACTCACTCTTCAAAGCTTCTCTTAATCTCAACATGCAAAGCATCTTTTCATTCAAATTAACAAGTCCCAAAAATGGCTTTCAAAAGTATGCTTTATAGCATTTACAATTAGAATACCTTAAAAATAGAAAATACTATATTACCCTAAGTGGTAACTTACATTTGGACACAAAAGAACAAAATCTAAGGACAAATACGTCACTTAAGCCGCTGGGGCACGGATTTTCACGGACACCCGTTCTGGGGCTCACGGACGTCCGTCGCCTACTCACGAACGTCTGTAGTGCCCCACGGACGTCCGTGCTCAAAAACCAGTGAGCACCCTATTTCCAGACGTCCCTAGTGCACCACGGACGTCCGTCGCTTGATGACCAATTGTGCTTCATAGGTTGATCCCTAGGGCCCTTCCTCAGTGGTTCTTGATGCTCCTTGGCCCTTTCGTCGCTTTTTCCGCCGTTGATACACCTCGTACGACCTGAAACCTAGGTCTTCTAGGCGGCGTCCCCATCAATTCTCCCATACCCAAAATATTTCATCATCGATGAAACTGGCTCATGGCATCGGTCGGTGTCGGTGCTTCCATCAATTCCCTCAAACCCAAAAGGTTTCATCTCCGATTGAACACGCATGTAGTACTGGTCAAGTGTATCGGGACCCAAATGATGAAACTCCTCGTAACTAGCCCAAGCAATTTGTGTCGTATGATCCTCTCCTCGGTTGATTATGTCGGGGTGCACGCGGTAAACCTCTTCTCGATGAACCCAACAACTCGGCTTGCCAATCCACTCTACCAAGTATTTTTGAAGCTTCTCCATAACTCTCCCGGTCCCAAAGGACCTCATCACCAAAGAAGTGTGATCGTGATATCTGCCAGAAATATAGGAACTCAGGTGGCGAACTCTCTCATGGCTGGCCCATGCACTCTCGAAAATCAACTTACGAATCCTCTTCACAAAATAGCCTTGAAACCCTCTGCCATCGGGGAATGCCACAAGACCATCCAAGATCTTCTCAATGATCTCATTGTTCATCTTCCTCGAAGGGGGAAAAGATAGGGGTTGTGGGATCGGGATTGGTGCACAAAGAAAGAACTTTTGAAAATGAGTTTTAGGAAGTGGGGTTGAGCCTAGATGAGGAACTAGGTCTTTCACATTGAGTGTTGATCTAACCCCATACCTTAAGGAAGCTCAAGCACATATCCCTTAGGTCCACTCCTTGCCATCATCCTAAAAGATCCGGCAACGAGGGTTTGAGACTTCTTCGTGATTCCTGATGGGAATGGTTTAGGACTAACCCGAACCATCACATGCTCGCCAATTTGGAACTCCTTAAAGCTCATAGGCAAATTCACCCATAATTTGTAATCTCAATTGCACAAATTAATTTTAAGCGTAATTTCGGCATGCAATGCGAAATGAAACTCAAAACATGAATCAGAAGAAGACTCGAAATGTGAAGCGGTATGCAACTCGAGACTATGATGTGTATATTTATCTATGGACTCGATACTCTCATGTGTAGGCGATGCTAACGACTCACGTGTAGTGGAATCTATCAACATTAGTGACTCATGTGTAGTGGAATCTATCAACACTAGTGACTCATGTGTGATCGAATCAAGTGACACTAATGACTCATGTGGACTCGACTCAATGGACTCCAAGGACTCATAGGTACTTGATTCCGTTTACACTAATGGTTCCTGTGTAACCAGCTCGATGGACTCACATGTACTCGACTTAACGGGCACCAACAAGTCGTGTGTACCCAACTCTAAGGACACAAATGACTCATAGGCAAGTGACTCGATCGGCTCACGTGGGGGCGACTTAACATCATTACTCAACAGAATTTAAAGTCTCCTCAATGCAAACTAGACTTTCATCTGCTTCTTCCATCTCTTCTTCACTCATCACGGTACGTGGGTTATACACAATTCCTTCCACGTTCACATTTTCCGGCTCCTTAGAATTTCCTCTTTTAATCATTAAATTTTGGGTGGAAAATTTTGTGGGACATTGATAAGCAAAGTGCCCAAGTCCTTGACACTTAAAACATTTGTTGCGACCACTAGTTTTGGGGCTCCTATTGAGCGTGTCAATCACAGCGTCGATGCTCCTAAGAACACCGGCAAGCTCACTACTACCCATGGTGATCGCGACACATTAAACAAAGGAGCTACGATGAACAAGCAACTATGAACCAAAAGTGATTAACTTTATCAAACACGATATGTGCACACAAAAGAACACACAAATGTGACCACACAACACGTGCGTAATTTTAACAAACACAAGATGTGCATACAAATGGACACACCAATGAACACACAAATGTGACTACACAAACGACATCAAAATGACATACACATGTGAACCAAAATGACTAAGGACTTTTGTCAAACACTAGACGTGCACACTACTAACACACAAATGAAATAAAGCGCAAAATTCAAAATATTATGCAAATATGAACCAACAATGAAAGAGGAGTTTTAACAAACACGTGACGTGCACACAGACGAGGACACAAATGACATAAAATCAAATGACATCGAAATAACATACACATGTGGACCAAAATGAATAAGCACTTTTGTCGAACACAAGACATGCACACTTGAACATAAATGGACTTAAAATTTATTGAAGTTAAAATGACACAAACATGAAACACAGATGAGTGGGGAATTTTTTCAAACACACGGTGTGCGCAGAAATGAGCACACTAATATGAACACATAAATGGGTGAGTGATTTTATCGAGCATGCGACGTGCATCCAATTGAACCCACAAATGGAACAAAACGCAATAAAATTAAAATGGCATGCAAGTATGCCCTAACCTAGAACCTAGGCTTTGATACCAAAACTGACGTGGGACAACGACCCTAAGATCCGTGAATGCCCATGATATGCTAATTTGTCGAAATTAAACTAATTAATTTGACCAATTAAATCACAAATTAAAGCGATACCTTGGGTTTCGCAGGATTCTGGTTAGGTGACCATGCTTGGTTCACGTAGGGTTCAATCCGACGCGCGAGATCCGTTAGGATGACTGAAGAGGTGATCCGAGAGATAGAACTCTCTCTTCGTCTAGGTCGGGGGATTGGATCGTAGTTCTTCGCGGAATCGGGAGTTCCTCGCTAGGGCTTTGAATGGAAGCGATCAATGGCACAAGTTGAATACGCTCAAGCCCAACAACGGTCGTGGATTGACGGGTAGGGTCGGATTTGATCCACGAGGATGATCATTGAGGGTATTCTAGATCTAGGGTTTGGGGATTATAATGATCAATAGAAAGGGAGAAGATTGAGTGCAAAAGATTAAAGAGAAAAGAAGATTAAGCAAGAGTAAGGATTAAAAGAGAAGATCAAAGTAACATGGGCCTCACACCCTTGGCGTCACATCAAATCCACATGGGGAAGAAGACTTTCTCTTTAAGCTCAAGCTCAAGCCAAATGCAAAGCATATTTTCATTAAATCAACAAGTGCCAAAAATGGCTTACAAAAGTATGTTTTATAGCGTTTACAATTAGAATACCCTAAAAGTAGAAAATACTATATTACCCTAAGTGGTAACTTACATTTGGATACAAAAGAACAAAATCTAAGGACAAAAAGGACAAATACATCACTTAAGCCGCTGGGGCACGGATTTTCACGGACTTAGGGTTCAGGCCGTACAAGTTGTACTGACGGAATAAGTGACAGAAGGGCCAAGGAGCGTCAAGAACCACTAAGGAAATGCCCTAGGTTGTGTTTGGGTTAGCTCTTTCAGGCCAAAGAGCGGCTCTTTTGCTCTTTGGCTCCAACGGGGAACTGCTTTTACATGTGGTAACACAACTATTTTCCTCATTTGTTCTAGTGGGGAGCTGTTTTAAGTGATAAAATTGCTCTCTAGATGCTCTTTAACAGAGCAAAAAAAATCTGCTCTGATAGAGAGCAAGCAGAGAGCTGCTTCTGCTCTTATAAGAGCTAACCCAAACACAGCCCTAGAGATCAATCCATGAGGCAAAGACCATCATTAGGCAACGGACGTCCGAATATAGAGGGTGTCATTGGTTTTTAGGCACGGTCATCCGTGGACCTCACGGACGTCCGTGATGCTGGTGACAGACGTTCGTGAGCTCCAGGACGGACGTATGTGGAAATCTCCGCCCTGCGACTTAAGTGACGTGTTTTGTCCTTTTTGTCCGGATTTTATTGCTTTTGTATCTAATTGTAAGTTACCACTTAGGGTAATTTCGTGCTTTGCCATTTTAGGAATTATTCCTTTTGTAGTCACTATAAAGCATACTTTTGTAGGCCATTTTTGGCACTTGATGATTGATTAATGAGATTGCATTGCATTTTGACTTGTGAGAAGCTTGAAGAGTGAGTCTTCTTCCCAGTGATGGGTTTGGTGTGGGGCCAAGGGTGAGATGCCCATGTTACTTTGATATTCTCTTTTAAATTTTGTTCTTATTTGATCTCCTACTTTCTCCTTGAATTTTTTGTATCCTCTTTTCCCCTTTTTAATTGATTTTCCCATTTCCCAACCCTAGATCTAGAGTAACCTTGATGTCCATCCTTATGGATCGAATCCAATCCTAACCTGTTGATCCATAGCCATTGTTGGACTCGAGCTTGCTCGATTTGAGCCGTTAAGATTCCAAAGCCCTAACGAGGAACTATTGATTCCACTGTGAGCTACGATCTAACACCCCGACCTAGACAAAGCGAGAGTTCTATCTCTTGGATTGCCTCTTCCGCCATCCTAACGGATCTCACGCGTCAAATTGGACCCTATGTGAACCAAAGCATGGACACCTAAGCGGAATCCCGAGAAACTTGAAGTTATCACTTTAATTTGTGATTTAATTGGTCAAATTAATTAGTTTAATTTTGGAAAATTAGCATATCATGGGCATTCACGGATTTCAGGGTCGTTGTCCTGCGTCAGTTTTGGTATCAGAGCTTAGGTTCTAGGTTAGGGCATACTTGCATGTCATTTTAATTTTATTGCGTTTTGTTCCATGTGTGTGTTCAATTGCATGCACGTCACGTGTTCAACAAAATCACTCTCATTTTTGTATCCATATTAATGTGCTCATTTGTGCGCACACCGTGTGTTTGGTAAAATTTCTCACTCATTTGTGTTTCATGTTTGTGCGTCATTTTAACTTCATTAAATTTTAAGTTGATTTATGTTGATCAAGTGTGCATGTCTTGTGTTCGACAAAAGTGTTTATTCATTTTGGTTCACATGTGTATGTTATTTCGATGTCATTTGCGTTCATTTGTGTGTACGTCTAGTGTTTAACAAAAGTCCTTAGTCATTTTGGTTCACATGTGTATGTCATTTTGATGTCGTTTGTATAGTCACATTTGTGTGTTCATTGGTGTGCCCATTTGTATGCACATCTTGTCTTTGTTAAAATTACTCACTTGTTGTGTGGCCACATTTGTGTGTTCATTTGTATGCACATCTTGTGTTTGTTAAAATTACGCACGTGTTGTGTGGTCACATTTGTGTATTCTTTTGTGTGCACATCTCATGTTTGATAAAATTACTCAATCGCTTTTGGTTCATAGTTGTTTGTTCATCGTAGCTCTCTTGTTTAATGTGTCGTGATCACCATGGGTACTAGTGAGCTTGTCGATGTTCTTAGGAGCATCGACACCGCGATTGACGCGCTCAATAGAAGCCCCAAAACTAGTGGTTGCAACAAATGTTTTAAGTGTCAAGGACTTGGGGCACTTTGCTTATCAATGTCCCACAAAATTTTCTGCCCAAAATATAATGATTAAAAGAGGGAGTTGGAAGGAGCCGAAAAATGTGAACGTGGAAGGAATTGTGTATGACCCTCGTACCGTGATGAGTGAAGAAGAGATGGAAGAAGCGGATGAAGGTCTAGTTTCCATTGAGGAAACTTTTAATTCTGTTGTGAGTAATGATGTTGAGACGCCCCCACGTGAGCTGATCAAGCTACTTGCCTATGAGTCATTGGTGTCCTTAGAGTTGGGTACACATGACTTGTTGGTCCCCATTGAGTCTAGTACATGTGAGTCCGTCGAGCTGGTTGCATAAGAACCATTAATGTCAACGGAATCGAGTACCCATGAGTCCTTGGATTCCGTTGAGTCAAGTCCACATGAGCCATTAGTGTCACTTGATTCGATCACACATGAGTCACTAGTGTTAGTAGATTCCACTACACATGTGTCACTAGTGTTGATAGAGTCCACTACACATGAGTCGCTAGCGTCGCCTACACATGAGAGTATTTAGTCCATGGATACACATACACATAGTCTCGAGTTGCATGCTACTTCACATTCCGAGTCTAATTGTGAGTCAAGTTTTGAATCTCATTCCGCATTGCATGCCAAATTACACTTAAAATTAATTTGTGTAATGGAGATTACAAATTATGGGTGGATTTGCCTATGAGCTTCAAGGAGTTTCAAATTAGTGAGCATGTGATGGTTTGGGTTAGTCCTGAACGATTCCCATCGAGAATCACGAAAAAGCTCCAAGCCCGCGGCACCGGACCTTTTAGGATGATGGCAAGGGCTGGACCTAAGGTTAATGTGCTTGAGCTACCTCAAGGTATGGGGGTTAGTTCAACACTCAATGTGGAAGACCTATTTCCTCATCTAGGCTCAACCCCACTTCCTAGAATTCTTTTTCAAATGTCCTTTCTTTGTGTGCACCAATCCCAATCCCACAACCCCTATCTTTTCCTCCTCCAAGTAAGATGACAAGCGAGGTCATTGAGAAAATCTCGGATGATCTTATGACATTCACCCACGGCAGAGGTTTCTAGTTTATGAAATGAAGAGGGTTGGTAAGTCTACTTATGAGAGTGCATGGGCCAATCATGAGAGAGTTCGCCACTTGAGTACTTGTATTTCTGACTGATATCATGGAGTCTTTTAGGTCCAGAAGAGTTGATGAGAAGCTTCAAAAATATTTAGTAGAATGGGTTGGTAAGCCTGGCTATTGGGTTCGCCGAGAAGAGGTTTGTCGTGTGCGCCCCGACACAATCAACTAAGGTGAGGATCCTACGGCACCGGGTGTCGAGATTGTTTGAGCTAGTTTCATGGAGTTCTACCGTTTGGGTTCCGATACACTTGACCAGTACTACATGCATGTTTCATTGGAGATGAAACCTTTTGGGCCAGAGGGAATTGATGGGGACGTCAACTTAAATACCGATGCCACAAGCCAGTTACATCGGTGATGAACTTTTTAAGTCTGGGAGAATGACATGGAATGCTGACACCAAGGACTTAGGTTTCAGGCCGTACAAGGTGTACCGACGGAATAAGTGACAGAAGGGCCAAGGAGCGTCAAGAACCACCAAGGAAATGCCCTAGAGATCAACCCATGAGGCAAAGACCATCATCAGGCGACGGACGTCCATAGGTTTTGGACGGACGTCCGAATATAGAGGGTGTCACTGGTTTTTGGGCACGGACATCCGTGGACCTCACAGGCGTCCGCGTTGCTGGTGACAGACATACGTGAGCTCCGGGACGGACATCCGTGGAAATCTCCGCCCTGCGACTTAAGTGACGCGTTTTGTCCTTTTTGTCCGGATTTTATTGCTTTTGTATCTAATTGTAAGTTACCACTTAGGGTAATTTCGTACTTTGCCATTTTAGGGATTATTCCCTTTGTAGTAGTCACTATAAAGCATACTTTCGTAAGCCATTTTTGGCACTTGATGATTGATTAATGAGAATGCATTGAATTTTGGCTTGTGAGAAGCTTGAAGAGTGAGTCTTCTTTCCAGTGATGGGTTTGGTGTGAGGCCAAAGGTGAGATGCCTATGCTACTTTGATATTCTCTTTTAAATTTTATTCTTATTTGATCTCCTACTTTCTCGAATTTTTGATATCCTCTTTTCCCTTTTTTAATTGATTTTCCCATTTTCCCTTGATGTCCATCCTTATGGATCGAATCCAATCCTAACACGTTGATTCATAACCGTTGTTGGACTCGAGCTTGCTCGATTTGTGCCGCTAGGCGTTTCAATTTCAAAGCCCTAACGAGGAACTATTGATTCCACCGTGAGCTACGATCAAACGCCCCGACCTAGACGAAGCGAGAGTTCTATCTCTCGGATCGCCTCTTCCGCCATCCTAACGGATCTCGCGCGTCGGATTGGACCCTACGTGAACCAAAGCATGGACACTTAAGCGGAATCCCGAGAAACCTGAAGGTACCACTTTAATTTGTGATTTAAGTGGTCAAATTTATTAGTTTAATTTCGGCAAATTAGTATATTATGGGCATTCACAGATCTTAGGGTCGTTGTCCCACGTCACATACTTGTCGATAAGTCTCACCTTCATGTCATCCCATTGTGTGATGGTTTTACTTCGAAGCGACTCACGTTGACACTCAACACCGGTCCAATAGATTTTGGCGTAGTTCACCAACTTCGTTTTTAGTAACTTAACTTTACACTCATCTGACACATAATACAAATCAAAATACTCCTCTATGCTAGACAACCACTCAACGAAGGTTTAGGGTTTGACGCATGACAAAACCCTAGACTACGTGAGTGATGATGAAATGATTTTTTATCGAAATTAAACAAAATTAATTAAGCAAAATCAATATGAATAAATGCGGATACCTTAAGGTTCGTAGTTTTCCATTCGGATGATCACATTTGGTTTGGGTAGGGTCCGATCCGTTGCGCTAGATCTGTTAGCCTCGCGGAAGGAGGATCCTAGAGATAGAACTCTAGCCGCTTTCAGATTAGGGCTCTCGCTCGTGGTTCAATGATGGAATCTCAGGTTCCTTAAGGGTTTAGAGATTGTGTCGATTCAAAGGTTTAGATTGGTTGGATGGCTGGGATGAGATTTAAGGTTATTAAATCGGGTCGATTCAGTGGTTTATATGAAAACTAAAGTTATGGTTTCAGAGTATTTGAAATGATGATGGCTGGATTTAGGGCTTATGAGAATAAAATGAAAGCAGAAAATAGGTAAACAAAGATAAAGATAAGAGATAAAATTGTGGCATCACACCCATAGCCTCACACCAAACCCTTCTCGGGAGAAGAAGAATCACTCTTCAACAATGGCTCATCTCAAGTACACAAGCAATAACTTTCATTCATAATCCATAATCAACCCCTTACAATGTTTACAAAAGAAAATAAAACCCTAAAACAAATACTAAAAAAAAAATACAAGTATACCCTTAAAACCTAAATTCCGACAAAATTCGCATTGTAACAGATCAATCAAGGCACTGTAGCAGATTTCAGTTTCTCCAAATTTGAACTGTTTTTCCCTCTTTCCCACGGGCTACAGTCGATCGATCGATTGAATGGTCAATCAATCGACTGGGCATTGCTCCAGCACACTAATTCTACTCCTTTAAGCCTGGTTCTGATTTCTGTTCCGCTTCTCCCAACACCGGTACACACGATATGGTCCATAGCCTATGTCCACGATGTCGGCGCCCCCGTCAATTCTCCCGGACTGAAAATGTTTCATCACCGATGAAACACTCATGTGGTGCGAATCAAGTGTATTTGGACTCGAACTTTGGAACTCCTCGGAACCCGGCTCGCCAACCCACTCTACCAATTATTTTTTAAGCTTCTCATCAACTCTCCCAAGCCCAAAGGAATTCATCCCCGATGACGTGTGATAGCGATATAGGCTGAGAATACAAGAACGCAAGTGACGAGCCTTCTCATGATTGGCCCATGCACTCTCGGTAGTCGACTTATCAACCCTCTGCATCTTATAAACTAGAAACTCTCTCTCGCAAGTAAATGCCACAAGATCATCCCAAATTTCCTCAATTACTTTTTTCCTCTGTCTGCTTGGGTAGGGAAGGGGTATCGGTTGCAAAGTTGGGACGAGATCGTGAATAGGGGGTGTTTGGAAAGGATTGCAGGGTTGTAGGGTTGAGCTCAGAGAAGGAACTAGGTCTTCCACATTAAATGTTGAGCTAATCCTTGTATCTGGAGGAAGCTCAAGAATGCACACACGAAGACCACTCCTTGCCACAAGTCCAAAAGGTCTAGTGCCGTGGGCTTGGAGCTTCCTTGCGACTCCTGATGAGAATCGTTCAGGTCCAATCAGAACTATTGCATGATCATTTAATTGGAATTTCATAAAAGCCTTAGGTAATTGCATCGATATTTTGAGAGTTTTATTGCATAAATTAATTTTAAGCTTAATTTCGGCATGCAATGCGAAATGAGACTCAAAAGTTGACTCACAATAAGACTCAAATTGTATAGCGGTATGCAACTCGAGACTATAATGTGTACATGTATCTATGAACTCGATACTCTCATGTGCATGCGATGCTAACGATTCACACGTAACCGACTCAAGTGCTCTTGACTCTACTAACATTAACGACTTAGGCACAACCGACTCTGTGGGCACTATCAGCTCATGTGTGATCAAATCAAAGGACACTAATGGCTCATGTGCACTCGGTTTGACCAACTTCAAAGATTCAAGTGCAGTTGACTCTACCACCAATAAGGACTCGTGCACAACTGGCTCTATGGGCACTAACAAATCGTGCGTAGGTGACTCGGTCGAATCGTGCGTGGGTGACTCAGTTGACTCGTGTGCGGGGCGACCAAACATCACTACTCACAAGGGAAATAGGGGTCTCTTTAACGCAAACTAGACTCTCATCAGCTTCTTCCATATCTTCACTCATCATGGTACGAGGGTCATACACTTCTTTCTCTTTCCTACTCTCCGGCTCTATAAGACTCTCTTTTAGTCAATAAATTTGGAGTAGAAAGTTTTATGGAGCATTGGTAAGCAAAGTGTCCAAATCCATGATACTTGGAGCAATTAGGACATTTGTGTCTTAGTTTTCAAAAACCGTAAAAGGTGACGGTGTGTGAGAGGAAAGTAATTTTTCGATAAGTCACTCCCTCATGTCCTCCCATCGTGTGATGGGTTTCCGATTAGCTAACTCGCGTATAAACTCAACATTAGTCCAATAGGTTTTGGCATTACCCTCCAACTTGGTTTTCGCTAGCCTAAATTTATACTCATTCGGTACACCATACCAATCAAAATAGTCTTCTACACTAGACAACCATTCCACGAAGGTTTTAGGGATCTCCCATCCCTCAAAGTTTGGAACCTCATTCCGAATAGATCTTAGAAACCTCTCGGCAGGGTCGTACTCGGGTTCACGATGATGGGAGTATCCCGTGACTCTAGTCTCATCACGACTTTTGGGACTTTGACAAGAATTTGGGGTGTAGCGACTCCTATTATTAATCGCACACATTTCAGCTTTGATGTCCTTAAGGGCATCAACAAGCTCTCTCATGCTCATGGTGATCACGACTCACTATTCACGGGTTCTAAATGACATGCAATTATGAACCAACAAAGAGTGAGGAATTTCATCAAACACTAGACGAGTGTGCGAATGAAGACACAAATGACATGAAATCACCCTAGACTACGTGAGTGATGATGAAATGATTATTTTGTCGAAATTAAACTAAATTAATTAAGCAAAATCAATATGAATAAACACGAATACCTTAAGGTTCGTAGTTTTCCATTCGGATGATCACATTCGGTTCGGGTAGGGTTCGATCTGTTGCACTAGATCTGTTAGCCTCGTGGAAGGTGGATCCTAGAGGTAAAATTTACGCCACTTCCATATTAGGGCGTTCGCTCATGGTTCAATGATGGAATCTCAGGCTCCTCAAGGGTTTAGAGATCCGGTCGATTAAAGGGTTTAGATTGGTTAGATGGCTGGGATGAGATTTAGGGTTATTGAATCAGGTCGATTCAATGGTTTATATGAAAACTAGAGTTATGGTTTCAAAGTATTTTAAATGGTGATGGCTGGATTTGGGGCTTATGTGAATAAAATAAAAGCAGAGTATAAAATAAAAGCAATGAATAAAATAAAAGCAGAGAATAGGTAAACAAAGATAAAGATAAGAGATAAATCAGAGAATAAAATAAAAGTAAAGAATAAAATAAAAGCAGTGAATAAAATAAAAGCAGAGAATAGGTAAACAAAGATAAAGATAAGAGATAAAATTGTGGGCATCACACCCTTGGCCTCACACCAAATTCATCTTGGGAAGAAGAATCACTCTTCAACAATGGTTCATCTCAAGCACACAAGCAATAACTTTCGTTCATAATCCATAATCAACCCCTTACAATATTTATTTAGAGACCTTATATAGGAGGCCTCACAAAATAAAATAAAACCCTAAACAAATACAAAAAAAAAAAAGACAAGTGTGCCCTTGAAACCTAAATTCTGTCAAAATTCGCACTGTAGCAGATCAATCGAGGTACTGTTGCAGATCAATCGAGGTATTGTAGTACATCAATCAAGGCACTGTAGCAGATTCCATTTTCTCCGAATTTGAACTGCTTTACCCTCTTTCCCACGGGCTACAATCGATCGATTGATTGAATGGTTGATCAATCGATGGGGCATTGCTCCAACACACTAATTCTGCTCCTTTAAGTTTGGTTTTGATTTCCGTTCCACTTCTTCCGACGCCGGTACACACGATGTGGTCCATAGCCTATGTCCACGATGTCGGCGTCCCCATCAGGGTTCATCCTTTCAACAAAATTTGAAACCTCAACTCGAATAGACTTTAAAAACTTCCTATCAAGGTCATACTCGGGTTCTCAATGATGAAAGTATCCTCTAACTCTAGTCCCATCCCGACCTTCGAAAATTCGACTATGGTTTTAAGTGTGATGGGCTTTTTGTTCTTCTCGTTCCCTTTCAATATGGTTAATAAACTCACAACGACTCCCAATGGAATCACGCATGATGATCGACACAAACATGAAATCCAAAAATCAAATATGAACGCAAAACCAAATATGAACTGATATTTGACGTAAGATGCAAACGCAATAAAAATCCTACTGCAAACACCCTAAACTAGAAATTTTCTCTAATACAAATTTGATGCAGGACAAACGCTAAAACCCCAATTATGCAATTTTGAAATCAATATGAGATTTAATTGAACAACGGAGATATATAAATTAATCCTAAAGCACATTAATATTTAATAACTTTATTAAGGCAATTTAATTTATTAGATTTAGGGTCCGTTTGGATATGAACTTTCCCGATCTAGAAAATAGGTCTAAAGATGGACTTTAGTTTCGATCTAGTTTAGGGCACCATGCGACAATCTCGACGTTGTCTTTTGACTCCTTACTAGGGTTTGAATAACTTAAGGCACGAAGGGTTTAACTCGTTTAAAGGGTATCCACAAATTAGGATTGAGAATTAGAAAATAAAATCCCAATAACAATATAAAAGAAAAGATATTTTTGGGTTTATGTGTTTACAATAAATTGGCTGACAATAAGAAAAGATAAATAGAAAAGATAGAAGATCTAAGGAATCTCTCCAAAGAAGATAATTGCCTTCGCACTAAACTGCACATGGAAAAAGAATCACTCTATTAATGAAAACTCATCTCAAGCTCTCTAGAATTCGCACAAAGAACAACTCATAAATTTCATTAATCATCAACTATCTTATAAGAGATTTACTATGTATTTATAAAGTAAAGATACCTTAAAAATATTTCTAAAATTAAAACTCTTAATTAACCATTAAAAGTTTCTAATCTAAGGTCACAATTAATTTCACCACTAATCCCTTTTTTTATTACGTGACCACTTTTGAAGTGTCAAACAATGTATGATTGATGCGAAACTAGTATTGTTTGAAAGCTTATTGAAGTAGCTTTCCAACAAGATAAGAATCGCACAATTCCGACATGTATTGAAGGAATTATGACCACGTTTCCTACGACTGCATTGAAAGTGACGAAATTAATGGTCACATGCCACATATATGTGCCTGACCCTAAATAATTCAAATAATGAAACTAATCCTAAAGAAAATCACTTACTAAGAGAATCCTAATGAAAAAAGAAATTAAACCTTGACAAAATTGTAAAACTAGCAGAACCCGGGGCAATCTCTCTCGAGCGAGGTTAAAACTTCAAGTGAATTTGGACAAAAACTCGTTCTTTTTCTGCCCTCTTGGTCTTTCCCATGTGCGCACCTCTGATATGTCGTAGTGTGCACTTGGGCCTCCGAAACGCTCCGAAGCTTTGAATTTCTTTTTTTGCTTCCTATACACCTTGTAACGTTTGATGTCCCCATCATGTTGGCATGGAGAGACATTTGCTTTAGGTTCTTTTATGGATGCTATCCTAATCTTTATGTTCCAATTGCTGCTCAAGTAGATGCTTAATCCCAAATTTTGTTTTCTCTAGTAAGTCTTCAACTCAAAAGTTTAAGCACCATTGTAAATTTGATGTCATTCTTGTAAGGGGTCTTTGTTACATGTCCCATTTATTGGGGTTGTCTTTACTTGCTTAAACCTTATGTGGACTACAAAGCTCATATCATGGTTTCTAGTAGTAACTTTATCTTCTAAGCAGCATGCTGTTTGTCTTTTGTTTTGAAATTCAATCTTTCCATTAAAACATCAAAATGATTTTGTACTTATTCCCAAGCACGCAAACCCCTACACACGCATCTTATTTCATGTTTACTTACAATTGAACTTTATACCCGAGTTCTTTTTTCACTGAAAGACTGGCTAAAAACTTGTTTCAAATTATAGGTGCCTTTTTCTCTCTCAAAGTTGGTAGCAGCAGGAGTTGGGTTATCTGTCCCCACTAAGGAGTTATTCAGAAGCCTTATTATCAGATTATTAGTCCCTCTAATTTTGGGGAAGGTATTCTTACTAGCTTTGTTGATAAAAATATTATTGGTGTCATTATATTCCATACACCTGGTACTAGTATGATGTAAATGATTTCAAAATTTTGCTTCTTGTTTTTGGTTTCTGTTTCAAATGGCAGTGTGGTACTAATGGATGGGAAATTTTCATCTACATTCTAAAGTCACTACTGTTTTTAATGGTAGTGTGGTACTAATGACATACTATTATGTCAGCTTGTTAATTATTATAGTGGTTTTAGTATTCAGTTTTCTGTCCAATCATGTGAGGTATTCAGTTTTCAATTGAACACGTGATAGTTACAAACTAAATATGCATTTCGTAATAAAACCAATGCTCTTACGCTTTATATTTACCCTAGAAATGAATACCAATGTAAATTTTTTTTTATGGAAAAAAGCAAGTGGAAGCTAAAAATCCTATGGTAAATTCCTGATCCATGCAACACTAGTTCTTCAAAATTAGTTTAGCTAATATTTATAGATCCAATTTTTGCTTACCTGTTTTATTCTTGGGTCATATTGCTTAGCCCTCATATTTTTCAATCCTGATCATGAGCACCATAAGGAAGTATTAATGCATCCTATGTCTTGAGCACTTGTATGCAAACTGCATTATCCAATGTGTAGTGAATTGTGGCATTGGGTCATTTGTTGAGCTCTCTTTTGCTTTTCAATACCATGTAAATTGCATGAGAATATTGAATGTGGTGGTTGAGACTCCTCTAGTGTACAATTTTTTTTTGTGTCTATGCTTGTCGGATAAAGGTAGCCTGGTACTAAGGACCAGGTAACTTGCCTGCTCGTGCAATAGTTTGCTGCGACGTGGCACCCAATCACATCATCGGGTGCCTTGTCAAGGATCGGCTCGATGATTGTAAGTATTGTAAAAATGTTAATAATATCAAAATATATAAATCTGTATGATCAATGGTATCAACCGTGTGGAAAATGAATGGTGAAACCAAATGTGATTTTACCGTTCATTTTTCGTGATGTTGACTCTGTTGACTGCACGGTTTTATATGGCTTGTTTTAATTTTTTTTTTCACAATACTGTTATAATCATTGAGCCTCTCCTTTATATTGCACACGATCGTGTTATTGGGTGTCACGTGGAAGCAAACTAATGCGAGACCAGGTAAGTTACTTGGCTGTTGGTACTAGGCTACCTTTACCCTTATTTTTTTATGCAGCTTACCAGGACTCCTGTCTTTTGTCTGCAGGTGTTTCGGAATTCCTTCCATAGTAAGTGCCCATCTTACTTGATTTCTGTTTTCGTTTGATAATTAGTCAAAGAAACACAGACATATAGTTAACTAGGGCTGATACTCATGTACCCATCATATATGATGTATGACACCTTACCAACTATTAATAACCATGCTGTGAGGATTGATGAACCTGTTAAAAAAATTTCCAATCCAGCAATTTTGATGCTATTCCTCCAAAATTGGGTTTATATGTATCACATGTGGGTTGATGCAACTTGTCATGAGTGTATATATGTGAACTGATAAACATATATTTGATATGGATGGATAACATGGTAACTAGATTATTTTCTATTGTAGGAGTGGCGGAGTATGTTGATCAGAATCGCAAACTTTTCTCGATGATGAGTGCTATCCTTCTTAGTCTAGTACGACTTGAACTGTGATTTCTATTTTCCGGTTCTTTTTTCCTTTTAATAATACAACAGTTTTGATCATTACATCCAATACATGCTAAATAGTTGTTTATGATTTCCATTTTTTAGGGATAACTCTGGGATTGAACCCCCGATCAATGCTATGCGTGCAAATGATATATTTTTCTTTAAAACATAATGTATTGGACATTTTTGGAAATTTGCGATATTAAGAGAAGTGGTGATTTAATTATACTAACCTTGCCGTCCTCCCAGTTTAGGAATCTGTGGATGTAAATCACAAGGGACCGATTCCCCTCACAGGATTTATCTTTCTTATTAAAAAAAATGTAATAGCCTTTAAGAGTCTATTTAATATTAATTGTCAGAAGCTGATATTTACAGATGTCAGGGCACCGGCATCTCTAAATTTCAGCTTTTGATGGTAAGAGATTGACATCAATAAATTTTATCTATAGAAGTTGAGACTTGGTGCCAGAGGGTTCACTCTCACTGTATAGTTGATGCTATCAAGAAGCTTCAGAAAATGCTACCCTCTAAGTAAGAGTGTGAAGATCGAGGCTTATCAAAGGCTAAAAATTTGATGAATTTAGATTTTGAACAAAGAAATAGTACAAAAAGTGTCAAGGGAAAAAATGCAAGTTCCATATATCTCACAAATGCTCAAAGAAGGTTATGATGGTTGCATGATGGTGACATAAGCTTGATGCGATGTCCCAGATAGGAGTATGAGTTAATTTCTTATTTTATATGATTGATTTCAAAAGATTAATTATCAATCAAAAAATAAATAAATCAAAAGCTTAATACCATAAAAAAATTGAATAGGAATTTTTCCTAGGATTTAAGCAGGTGTGTTTTAGGTAATTGATTCATTCTGTGGTAGATTAACAAATTGGCAAATTTGATTTTTTTTATTGTGATAGATTGAAAAGTAACAAATTTGCGTATAGGTCTGAGAGGTGTATTCAGCACCTCTCAGACCTATACATATCCGTATTGATGATATGATGCAATTGTTTGAACAAATCTGCAAATAAAGTCTAAAAACTTGAAAATTTGTTTAAAGATAATGTTTAATGTATAAATACATATGCTTAGTTACTTTTTATATGTAAATAGTCATTACATCGTCATCATCATCGCCGCCTATCCCATCTGCTTGGGGTTGTGAGTCCTACTTGTTCACTCTTTTCTATTCGAGGCTAAATTCTTTGTTGTGCTTCAATCCTTCATGTCATTTCTTGTTTTAGTGTGCGTGTCTGTGTATGTGAGTGCGTGTGCGTGTGCGTGTGTGTGTGTGTGAGAGAGAGAGAGTGTGTGTGTGTGTGTGTGTGAGTGAGAGAGAGAGAGATGATGCAATTTTAAAAAAAATCTGAAATAAACTCTAAAAAGTTGAAAACTTATTTAAATATGATATTTAATGTATAAAATACATATGTATCCACAAATAGTCATTACAGCATCATCATCATCACCTTATCCCATCTACTTTGGTCAGTTGTGAATCCTATTTGTTCACTCATTTCTTCAAGGCTAAAGTATTTGTTATTCTTCACTCCTCATATCATTTCTCTCTATTTCTCTAGTATATTTATTGGTCATCCCTTTCTAGTTTCTTATGCTTGTATCATTTTAGTTCCATGAATCCATACGGGGATTGATATCTTTGCTGGGCATGTCCAACCATCTGAAATGACATTTTTAGAAGTTTCTCCTTTTTGTGGGTCACCCTTAATTTCCTCTTATGCACTTATTTGTAATTCTATCCTTTCTGCTTACTCCAAGCATCCACATTAGCATACACATCTCAGCCTATACTTTGTCTTCTTGATGATTCTTGGTAATCCAACACTGCACCATATAGTAATGCCAAGTCTTATGGCGATTTTGTTATAATACCCGTGCAATTGAAGTGGCACTATATGATCATACAAAACACTACTCTTCTATCTCCTTTACACCCTCTCTCGTGATGTCCTAAAAACCACTGTCTAGTTGTATAGTAGAGCTCAAATATTGAAATCTATGACTGCCACAATAAATGTTTTTTTTTTTTCTTTTGTTAATTATCTTGACCAAACCGTACTCCAGGCTCCCATTTCACTAAATATGTTCTCACTTCTGGAATTTTTAAATCTTTTAATTCTAAGGCCTTTCTCTAAAGATCCAACTTATCATGTATTTGTTTCTTTTCCTAGCTATGGAGTTCCACTTCATTAACATGTAACATACAACATGAAACCTCATCTTACATTTCTGTTAATTTATCCATAACCAATGTAAAGAAAAAAGGACAGAAAAGGACGCAAAGTATACCCTTGATGCAAACTCCAATAGGGATCTTAGTCATCTCTCCACTCGCCGTGCTTACACTCGTTACGACCCCTTCATACATGTCTTGGATACTCTCGAAATATTCATTTGGAATGAATTTCTTCCTTACCGTCCACTAGATTATTTATCTCGACACCTCATCATACGCCTTCTCCAAATTGATAAAAACCATATGTGAACTTTTCCACCTCTCCCTAAACTTTTCCATAAGTTGCCTCAACGAGAAAATGACGTAAGTTATTTATTTTCTTTGCATAAACCCAAACTAATCTAAGATTATTTGAATCTTGTCTTAGATGTTGCTCCACTAGTCTCTCCTATAGTTTTGCTGTACAACTCATACATTTAGTATCTTGATTATTAGCACAATCCAAATCTCTATAAGAATCCCATCGGTCCTAATACTTTCTTCAAATACTTTGTTAATCACCCGATTTGGTTTCCCTTCTTAGTCTACTTTCCTCAGATATGCCACGATTAAAATTTTCTTCAAAACAACTTTCTCACCTACTGTTTACAGTTTATTGCATCTTCTTTCACCAAGTACCCTTTGATCTTTACCTTATCTGGTTAAGATCACTAGTTTTCCTTATTTTATCTTTGCAAGTTTGTAGAAATCATTCTCCCACTCATGTATCCCTAACTTGGTGTACAAATCACAGTTCGAAAAAAACTTGACTAATATCATTATATATGAACGTATAAATACCATAAAATATTGAATTTGTAAAAAAAATATCTTGTTTGTTACCTTATACGATTAACTCTAGTTAACTTGGCCTACTTACTTGCAACTCGACCGATTTATTCGAGAAACTTAAAACTTGGTTCGAGTAACTCGACGGAGTCTTAGAACATTGGTACGAAGTATCATATGCTTCATACTTAATCTTGTTCATTACTTTTTTAGTTTCTCTTTTTGTGCTAACTTACATATTTCAAGATCATCGTATTTTCTGTTTTTTGTCATTTTAAGCATGCCTTCATTACGACAATAGAGTTTTTGAATTCTATATTACTCCCCAATTGCCTCTTTAGCAACCCCATTTAATACATCCAACCACATGTTCCCACATATCATTTGGTCTATGTCCCAAGTCCACACTTCTTGGTTCATAAGCTTTTCTTTAAATGTTATTAATTTGTGTCCTTTTAAACGCCACCATCTTATTCTTAGGCAAATTTTTGCTACCTTTCTAGTCATTTATCTCTTTATATGAATATAAATAATCACTAACATTTTGTGTTGTTTTTCTTTTTTGGAACAATGTTAAAATGAAAAATATAGTGGGTCAAAGAAGGCATAGCGAGCCACCAAACAAAACACTATATACAACAAAGATCATTCAGGCAAACCTAACGTAGTCTAATTTGTTCCCATTGCAATAGAATATTGCATTGAGTCTCTCTGGGTCCTGATTCCCTTTTTCTTTTGTACTTAAAGGTAAATTTTATTAGAACCGGCAAAAAACAAAATACAAGCAACTTGTAGGGGACACCACTAAACAAAATAGTCACAGCGTGTTGTGAATAGTACCACAACGCACCGTGGACGACTTTGTCCAGTGACGAGAATTTTCTTTTTTTGCGAAAAGTTTACCTTTTGAGTCTTTTATTGTTTTAGGACTCTTTTATTTCTAGTTAATAAATGGTTGCCTATTTAAAGAGACTTGTAAACACTTTTTAGGAGATGATGGAATATTTTGAATGCTTTTTTGCTTGAATATTCTTCTTCTCGAGATGGGTTTGGTGTGAGGCCAAGGAAGCGATTCCCATCTATTTTCTTTTGATCTTTTATTATCTCTGCTATCTATTCATCTTTGTTTTCTCTTGAACATTCACCTTTATTGATCCCCGATATCTCAACTCTAATCTATTAGTCTCTTGATCATAAACCCTAAACCCTTTTTGAAACCTTAAATCAAACAGAGCCAAAATCTTCCAAACCATAACCTATTACACACCTGAAACCCAATTTTAAAACCCTAGTTCGACCCCGTGAATCTACATCGAATCGAAGACGAACGGCCAAACCTAGAAAAGCTAGAGTTCTATCTCTAAGCCCGATCCCGCCTTGAATCTAACTGGACTTGCGCATCGGACTGGACCCTCCTCGGACCTAGCGTGATTTGCCTATTGGATTTCTGAAACTAAGGTATTCAGTTAATTTTGAGATTAAGCTTGATTTAATATTATTTAATTTTGACAAAATCGCATAAAAATCATATTCACGCATTTTAGGGTTACCATCCCACATCAGTTTTAGTATCGGAGATCAAGTTTCTAGGTTAGGGCATCTTTGCTTGCCATATTTATTTTATTGCATTATTTTTCTTTTGTGAGTTCATATTGCATTCCATATTAGAATCGTAATAGGAATCTGTGATCACCATGGATTCGAGTGAGATTCTCAATTCTCTTAAAGGTATGCAAGAAGAATTGGGGCGATTAATGCACGTCTGAATACCATAGAGCAAGCCCAAACATCCCTAGGAGTTGTTAATGATAGATTGCGTGATCGAATCAACCAACTGGAAGCGGTTGATGAACTTCAAGATCAACGTCAAGGGCGCGATGGTCGCCAAGATAATCGGAATCAGAATCGTATGAATCCTCGTAGAGATGACTACGACCCCGAAGTGCAATTCCTTTAAAATATCAGAGTTAAGATTTTGACTTTCGATTGAAGAATGGACCCTATAGTCTTCCTCGATTGGCTTTCCAACATAGACCAACATTTTGATTGGTATGTCATGAATGACGACTGTTGTGTCAGATTTGCTAAAATGAAATGGTTGGTTAAGCTCGACTTTTCTGGCTCAACGTCGAACACATTAGGGTGAACGTTGGTTGTCCTCTTATTACCCGTTGGGACAACATGAAGGGATGACTTACTGAGAAGTATGTTCCTTTATCATACCACCAACGCATCCTCGACCAGTGGCAAAATTTATGCCAAGGTGGTATTCCCGTAACTGAGTACATTGGCAAATTCGAAGAATTCATGATGAGGGCCATGGTATTGGAAGACCTTGAAATCGCTCTCTCTAGATTCCGCACCGGATTGCGACTTGATTTGCAAAAATAGTGTATTTCTCACCCTGTGGAAACTCTTGAGAGATGTTATGCCCTTGTGCAAGATCTTGAATAGTATTTGAAAACATCGGTGGTGAAGAGAATCGAGCCACAACATAGTGGTCATCGCTCCGGTGAGGGACGATTTAATCCTCCTCCCAAACCTACACAACCTGTCCCTGCCAATACGAGGTTTGAAGAGGGTAACGTGTAGTTGAGGAATCCTCGAGGGGAACCTCTCACGTTAAATGTTATAAATGCCCAATGTCCTACAAAAGACCCCCAAAGGAATCTCGTCATTGAGGGAGAGGAGGATGAGGGTGACATAGTGGTTGAAGAAGGGTTTGAGTCAAACGTCACACCCAATGATGAAGAGGGTGATGATAGTGGTTGTGCCTTAATTGTGAGGTATGCCCTTGCACAACCTCAACGGGATGAGAAGGATGATTGGCGAAGGGAGAACATCTTCCACACCTTTGCTAGGTTTGGTGATAAGAGTTGTAAGGTCATCGTGGACAGCGGTAGTTGCACCAATGTAGTGTCAACTCACACTATACGCCGCTTGGGGCTTACACCCGAAGCCCACCTGAGACCCTATAGAGTTGTGTTGACTGCTCTTTTCTTTATGTTGTTCTAATTAAGTCTTAACCTATTACAAGCGCACAATAGAAATTGTAATACTAGCATAGGATCGTTCCCACGAGGAAGTGATTTACCTATTTATTAATTTTCTGAAAACTTATATTTATCTTTTAAGATTCTAAACTACTTAAGAAATATGAATAAAAGAATGATTTCTTAAATTAATTTGCAGAAAATAAATCCTAAATCGTCCTTCAGATTGTGGTCATCAATCACAATCTTCAGCTATTGGATGTTTACAAATTTAAAATACCATTACATTATATTTCAGTCCTCTAGAATTTGGGCGTCAATAAAAAACTAGCATCCTTCAACAGAGATCTATACTAATCTTTAACCTACTAGAAATTTGGGTGTTAATCAAACTCCAGAAAATCAAAGATGGAAAATAAAAACTGTTACACTAATCTACAAATCTCAACCTGAGTTGTCAATTCAAATTAAAACTTGGAGATATTTATAAAACAGTACATTGCAATAAAAATAAATCTAAACTAAAAAACAATAAAAATTATATCTTTCACCCCTCAGTTGCAGGCATCAATTGCTTCTAAGAAACTACGGATATCTACACTAATCTTCCAGCTCTCAATCCCAGTCGTCAATTGTGAAAGAGGAACCTTGGATATCTAAACTAAACTACTCTAAATTTGATAAGAAGAAAACCCAACCTCAGCCGTCAATTGATGTTGAGAATTTCTTCGATGATTAATTCTTATACCGGACTCTCTTATTTATAGATTATAAGGAGTCGGTTTACATTGATCTAATTCTAATAAAAGAAACTATTAAAAATAAAAGATTCCTAATATAACTCTAATTCCTAATTTTATCTTTTCCTTGCTTTGAATGGTAGATGCGCTTCTGAACTTTACTTCATTTCGGTAACAGAGTCCTTTTAGGAGTCTTCCTTCGCCTATCTTCTCAGATTCGTGAATGGCCAAACTTCTAATTTAAAAGTTCTTCTAATTATATGCATGGTGATGTATATCTTCTTCACATAATCAGCAACACAAGAGCTTTAATTTATACAATTGTAAATTACGGTTGTTTTCTTTTTATAGCTTTCACTCTCAAGACGATTCTTCATTTACGATTGATCGCTTTTCTCCTTCGTATCACATTGAATGTTTTTAAGAATCGTAATTTACAATTTCTTACTTTTTGTCTCTTCTTCAGCTTCACTCAATCGTCTTTTACAATTTTCTAACTTTAAAGCATATAGCGAATCATCTTTTACGCTCCATCGTCATTCTTATTGCTTTTTGAGTTCATTTTGACGAAGTTTAACAATTTGGCTCTCTTTTACTGTTTTTCCTTAATATCTGCATATCATTAACTTGTTAGTAGTAATCTAAGGTCTAGCATCACTGAGTTAAGGGTGGTAAAATGGTAAATTATGTGACTGATCAAGTTACATGGGTAGACTCTTCATCCATTTCGTGTCTAAAAAGTGTCATGTCCCGATTCAGTTGGGTACTTATTCAAACACCTTATGGTATGATGTGGTGCCGATGGATGTGGGCCATATCATTTTGGATAGGCCGTGGCTCTACGACATGGACGTGACCCTTTTTGGTCGATCAAACATATGCACGTTCATGCATAAGGGCAAGAAGATTACTTACACCCTTTGCCTCCCAAAACACCATCGACCAACAAAGTCGAGAAGAAGGGCGAGACTTCAAAATCCGTCAATATTTTGAGCCCTTCGGAATTCGAAAAGGCTTTCATGGATGAGAACGTGGTCTATGTTGTCATCACCGTCGAGAAATCTCTCAAGTCTATGAGCGAGATCCCTAAAGAGGTTGAGCCGATTTTGAGCGAATTTGCGGATGTCTTCCCAGAAGACTTTCCCAATGAACTTCCTTCCATGTGTGACATCCAACACGCAATCGATTTGGTTCCTGGATCCACCTTACCAAACCTGTCCCGCTACAGGTTGAATCCGGTTGAGCACGCCAAGTTGACTCGACAAGTCAATGAGCTCCTTCAAAAGGGGATCATCCCAGAGAGTCTGAGCCCGTGTGCCGTACCTGTCCTATTCACTCCTAAGAAAGATTGTACATGGTGCATGTGTGTTGATAGTTGTGCAATCAATAAGATTACGGTTAAGTATTGGTTTCCTATATCGAGGTTCGATGACATGCTCGATATGATGGTTGGTGCCACTATCTTTTTAAAGATAAACGTCAAAAGTGGATGCCATCAAGTCCGAATCCTCCCTAGTGATGAGTGGAAAACTGCCTTTAAGACTAAGGATGGTCTTTATGAGTGGATGGTCATGCCATTTGGGCTTTCTAATGCCCCAAGTACTTTCATGAGACTCATGACCCAAGTGTTGAGGCCGTTTCTACGCAAGTTCCTTGTTATGTATTTCGATGACATCTTGATTTATAGTCATGACAAGGATCAACACTTGAACCACCTTAGGTTGGTTTGTGAGACCCTAAAGGGTGAGAAGTTGTTTGCAAATCTCAAGAAGTGCACTTTCATGCAACATTCCATTGTCTTCTTAGGATTCATTATCTCGGCCGATGGAATGGTTGCGGACCCCAAAAAGGTTAAAGCCATTGTGGAGTGGCACGAACCTAAGAACATACACGATGTCCGTAGCTTCCATGGCTTGGCTACTTTCTATCGTCGCTTCATTAGAAACTTTAACACCATCATGGCCCCAATCACCGATTGCATGAAGAAGGGGGACTGTAAATGGGGCAAAGCGGCGACGAAAGCCTTTGCCGAGATTAAACAACGGATGAGTAGTGCACTCGTTATGCGATTGTCGAACTTTTCCAAAGTCGTCGGTGTGGGCATAGGAGGAGTGCTTAGCGAAGAGGGTCACCCAGTGGCCTATTTTAGTGAAAAACTTAATGAGGCGAAGTAAAAATACTCCATCTTTGACAAGGAGTTCTATACAGTCGTCCAATCTCTTTGGTATTGGAAGCATTACCTTAGACCGCAGGAATTTGTGCTGTTCTCTGACCATGAAGCCTTACGCTTCCTTGCTTCATAGAAAAAGTTGAACCCAAGGCACGCGAAGTTGGTCGAGTACCTTCAAGGGTTCACGTTCTTGTTAAAGAATAAGGTCAGTGCTGAAAACAAGGCTGTTGGTGCGCTTAGTTGTCGGGTGGCAACTTTGCACTATGAGCACCGAGGTCGTTGGGTTTGAACGATTAAAGGAGGAGTACCCCGATTGCCCAAATTTTGGGGTAGAGTACACTGCTTTCCTTAGTGACCCGACCAACACACACTCCGCGTACACCATCCAGGATGGGTACTTGTTTAAAGGCAATCGCCTTTGCATCCCTCGCATTTGATTGCGTGACTTTCTCATTTGGGAGTTACATGTTGGAGGGTTAACCGGACATTTTGGGCGTAATAAAACTATTGGTCTTATAGAGAATAAGTTCTTTTGGCCTAACCTAATGAGAGATGTCGCCCGGGTCGTCAAATATTATCGTACTTGCCAAACGTCAAAACAGACTAAACAAAATACCAGCTTGTACACCCCATTACCTTTGCCACACACACCGTGGTAAGACCTCTCTATGGATTTTGTGCTCGGACTTCCCAAAACTCCGAGGAAGCACAATTCTTTCTTTGTTGTGGTGGACCAATTTTCCAAGATGACCCACTTCATACCTTGTTCAAAGACCTCCGATGCTTCCCACATTGCTAAGTTGTTTTTCGCGGAGGTCGTGCGACTTCATGGGTTGCCCAAAACCATCGTGTCTGATAAGGATGTTAAGTTCACTGGCTATTATTGGAAGACCCTTTGGCACATGATGGGCACCATGCTCCAATTTTCAATGGCCTATCACTCTCAAACGGATGGCCAAACTGAGAGCACCAATAGGAGTTTAGGGAATCTCCTTCAAAGTCTAGTTGGTGATCATGTTAGGACCTGGGGTACTATTTTTCCCACAGCTGGGTTTGCTTATAATAATTGTGTCAATAGGTCCATAGGCATGAGTCCATTTGAGGTAGTACATGGTCATAGGCTTAGGACACCTTTAGATTTGATCCCCATGTCAGCGCCCCATAGAGTATTTGAGTCTACTGATGCATTTGCACAACACATTCATAGCTTGCATACCTAAATTAAACAAAAGATTAATTCAAGCAACAATCAATATAAATTATTTGTTGATGCTCACATGCGTTTTAAGGAATATCAAGTGGGTGATCAAATGATGGTCTGAATTAGGCCTGAGTGGTTCCCATCGGGTTATGCAAAGAAGCTCCAATCCCAAGGCGCTGAATCTTTTAGAATTTTGGCAAAGAGTGGGTCTAATGCATGCGTGCTTGAGCTTCCTCCAGGTATGGGGGTTAGTTCAACATTCAATGTGGAGGACTTGGTTCCTTACTTGGGTTTTACCCCACCTCCTGAAAACTCACTCCAGCCACCTCATAGCCCCAGTCCCAACCTAGCCTCGCAGCCCGTACCTCTCCCTTCCCTAAGCAGACAAAGAAAAGATGAGATAGAGGATATAATAAATGATCATATCGTATCTACACAAGACGGGGGATTTCAAAAGTACTTGGTTAAATAGGTCGGAAAATCGGAGTCCGAAAACACTTGGATGCATGAGAATGAGGTCCACCGATTGAACCCCAATTTGATTGACATCTTTCACGAGCGTGTTTCATCGGTGATGAAACCTATTTGGTCCAAGGGAATTGACGGGGACGCCGAGTACGTGGACATCGGTTTTGGACCACATCGCTTCTACCGACATCGAAAGAAATGAAGAGAAAGCCTGAGTACTGCAGCTTCAAGGGAGAAAAGGAGGCTGAAATCGTCATCAGGAGAAATAGTCACAGCGTGCTGTGAACAATACTGCAGCTATGAACAGTAGCACAACGCGCCGTGAATAGTACCACAGCGAGCCATGGACGACTCCGTCCAGTGACGAGAATTTTCTTTTTTTGCGAAAAGCTTACCTTTTTAGTCTTTTATTGTTTTAGGACTCTTTTATTTCGAGTTAATTAATGGTTGCCTATTTAAAGAGGCTTGTAAACACTTTTTAGGAGATGATGGAATATTTTGAATGCTTTTTTGCTTGAATATTCTTCTTCCCGAGATGGGTTTAGTGTGAGGCCAAGGGAGCGATTCCCATCTATTTTCTTTTGATCTTTTATTATCTCTGCTATCTATTCATCTCTATTTTCTCTTGAATCTTCATCTTTATTGGTCCCTGATTTCTAAACCCTAATGTATTAGTCTCTTGATCCCAAACCCTAAACCCTTTCTGAAACCTTAAATCAAACAGAGCCAAAACCCTTTTCTAAACCATAAACCCTTCCAAACCATAACCTATTACACACCCAAAACCCAATTCTACAACCCTAGTTCGAACCCGTGAATCTACATCAGATTGAAGACGAACGCCTAAGCCTAGAAAAGCTAGAGTTCTATCTATAGGCCCGATCCTGCCTTGAATCTAACGGGACTTGCGCATCGGACTGGACCCTCCTCGGACCTAGCGTGATTTGCCTATCGGATTTCTAAAACCCAAAGGTATTCAGTTAATTTTGAGATTAAGCTTGATTTAATTTTATTTAATTTCGGCAAAATCGCATAAAAATCATATTCACGCATTTTAGGGTTACCGTCCCGCGTCAGTTTTAGTATCAGAGCCCAAGTTTCTAGGTTAGGGCATCTTTGCTTGCCATATTTATTTTATTGCATTATTTTTCTTTTGTGAGTTCATATTGCATTCCATATTAGAATCGTAATAGGAATCTGTGATCACCATGGATTCGAGTGAGATTCTCAATGCTCTTAAAGGTATGCAAGAAGAATTGGGGCGATTAATGCACGTCTGAATACCATAGAGCAAGCCCAAACATCCCTAGGAGTTGGTAATGATAGATTGCGTGATCGAATCAACCAACTGAAAGCGGTTGATGAACTTCAAGATCAACCTCAAGGGCGCGATGGTCGCCAAGATAATCGGAATCAGAATCGTACGAATCCTTGTAGAGATGACTACGACCCCGAAGTGCAATTCCTTTAAAATATCAGAGTTGAGATTCCGACTTTCGATGGAAGAATGGGCCCTATAGTCTTCCTCGATTGGCTTTCCAACATGAACTAACATTTTGATTGGTATAACATGAATGGCGACCGTTGTGTCAGACTCGCTAAAATGAAATTGGTTGGTAAGCTCGACTTTTCTGACTCAACGTCGAATGCATTAGGGTGAATGCTGGTTGTCCTCCTATTACCTGTTGGGACGACATGAAGGAACGACTTACTGAGAAGCATGTTCCTTTATCATACTACCAACACCCTTGTGCTATTTGATCAAAACGTTCCAAAACCGTCCAATCAGTCTACTCATAGATCATCATTCTAACTTAAAATCAGTAGCATCCAGAGATTTAAAACAATTTTTAGTAATGTTTTAAGAACACAATTTAATAATCTAGGGCAAATCAATGAACAATCCTCCAATACTAACTATAAGAAGCGTTTTATGCTAAATATTAATGCTAACTTGTAAAATCATCAAACACCATTAGATTTGTATTACTAAAATTAAGTGGCACTAAAGATTCCAGAGATAAAGATATAATATTTATCAAAATACTACAAGTTTTAAACAACTAATCAACTAAATACTCTATATACAACACTAGGGTTTAAATCCTACTAGTTTAACAATTTTCCTGTGACATGCATCAATCACCATTCATATTATCATCAATTTAGAGCTTAAATAACATATTACAGCATGATTTACAGATCTTAAGTACCATCTAATTCATGCAAAATCTAAACTCTAATTGTAACTAGTCACACTATGACAAGAAGCGTTAAAACATGGAAATCCATCAATTCCTACAACATGCGATCTAGTATCATCGCAAAAATTCTATCAAATACGATTAATAATACCAAAATTTTTGAGCACTTGATCATCACCTTGTCATGTGGTTGTGAGTGAGGAGGCATGCTAAGCCACTAGATGGCACATGCACTCAACTCAACTCACCTGCACCAACACTATAAGTGTGGTGAATCGTACGCCATCCGATCATCTTAGGACCTTGAAGAGTGTTGTTTGATGGTCGTGCATGATCATTCAACACCATAACCCTTAGTGCAAAAGCTTTACCCACAATATTTCAAGAGAAAAAAAAAAATCAAAAGAAGAGAAATTTTTACAAAAACACACTAGAGTTTACAAAAACAACCTAAACTAATACTTTACCTTGGCTAGGCTTCAAGGAGCTTGCGGGTTTTTTATGAGTTAAGGGGCTAAATAGGCTATGGGTAGTGTGTGTTCACACTATGTAGTACTAGGGGTAAAGGGGATTCAAATGGAGGGTTTGGATTAATATTTAATGGTTGGATGGGGGGTTCTAGAGCTTAGAAGGTTCTCTAATGGTGGCTAGAGTTGGAAGGAAGAAGTAGTTTAGAGAGGGAGAGAGCTTGTACCTGTGGAAGAATGGAGAAGGAGAGAGGTTAGAACCTCTTTTGGGAGAAGAGCTAGCCAAGTGGCTAGCTTGCTCTTCCTCAAGTCTCTTTTTCTCTCTCTTAAGGTCAAAAGTCAAGGGGGGGCCATGTAAGGGGGGCCTACTTTGACCTCCATCTCACTTCTCAATTGGTCTTCCTTTAGACCTTCTATGGCTTTGTGGTCTTAGACCCCTTTAAAGGTCAAGATCTTACTCAAAGTTGTGGTTGCATGTGTTCACCTCAATCTTTTACCTTCGATGTCCCCAAGGTGAAATCAAGGGTTATAGATGTGGTCCAAGTTGGTCCACTCAATTAAGGGCTTGGATTTGCTAGAAAAAGTAAATCCTTGAATTTCTAATTTAGAAATTAGGAAATTAGTTAACAAATCCCCCCCAAAGTTCAATCATTTTTACTACAATTGCCATTGTCCCATGCTTAGCTCATACTACTTTCAAATGTGTGCTAATTCATGTGGCTCCTTAGATTTTCGGGTCAATGTTTGACTGGCCCCATGATGGTCAATACATTAAGAGTGATTGAATCACACCCATAGATGATGATCTAGTGCATCACGTTTAATTTGACCCTAATTTTTGTGAAATTGAGGGGGTGCCAACAAGAAAATCCGAAAGGGGTGCTCACTAAGGGTGTGAGACTGAGTGTTGGTGGCTTAGTAATGCCACCCCATTTCTCTTTTTAATGTTGAGGTATTTGTGGGTGCCACAAGTAATTGTTCTAAGTAAGGGTGCCCTTAATAGGTGCTTCATGTTTTTGGGAGCCTGGGTCTCGGGTCACCCTTCTATAGGTTTTAAATCAGGTCGGCTCTTGGTCAAATGGTTGACCAGCCCTAATTTCGAGGGGCAGTTGTTACAACTTATCCAACCCCCTTACTGTTTCGGTCCCCAATTCTGAGATCTCTGTTCATCGAGTTCTTGATCCCAACATATAATATCGAGGTTAGATTGTCAACTTCCTCATCCTTAAGATTTCTCCCCATGAGAATGTTCTACACCACCTTATCATTAAGCATTTCTTACATGTCCGCAATTTTGGCACTTGCATTTGTAGCAATCTGAAACAGCGTTGGAAATGGCTCCTTTAAACTAGAAATCCCAATCCACACATCATGCCAGAGATATATTTTATCACCCAGACCCCAGTTGTACTTAATCCACTTGCGAAATGTTGGATGGACCGAGCACACACCCTTCCACCATTCTTGTTAAAAGCTCAGTGACTTTTCGATCTGCCATATATGTTGTTAACCGCCTTCCAACAAAGGTTTTCTTTCTCCCTTTCATCACCCATTCTCCAAAGCCATTTCTTTAAAAGAGCTTTGTTCATCTCCCCAGCCTTCTAATAGGCAGGCACCCTCTTCTTTCAAAAAGCAACAAACATCCAATTTACGAGGTGGAACTTATTCTCTTGACCTCCCTCCTCCCGCACAATATCTTTGACAATCTTCTCCAAGGTTTTTATAATCGTGACAGGTGCTTTGAACATGAACATGAAATGGACAGGCATGCTGGAGAAAGTGGACCTAATAAGAGCAAGTCTTCTCCCATTACTAAGTATTTTACTTTTTCCAGATCGCAAGCCTCTTTACAAAAAGGTCATGACGGGGATGCCACATACATGGGCATTGGATTCGGACCACATTGTTTCTACCGGCGTAGAAAGAAGAAGCGGAATGGAAGCCAGATCTAGGAGAAAGATGAAAATTCTGGAGAATTGAAGGAGCACATAGCAAATTCGATCGATCGAATTTAAATTTCGATCGATCAAAGTTCTATTTCAATCAATCGAACTAGGTTGACAGAAACACTAAGTTATGGAGTGATAAATTTTGATTGATCGAATCATATACTCGATGGATCGAAAATTTCGATCGATCGAAATTTAAATTCGATCGAATACCGACTGCGATATTTTATATATATGTATTTCGATCGATTGATCGAATTTCATTTACGATCAATCGAATTTCAATTTCAATCGATCGAAATCACACCGAGTTGTTTTAGAAGTCTAGTTTCGAACTTAAGTTTTAGGGGTTTTTTTGTCTTTTATTTAATATTCGTTTTAAGGTTTTCTTTTATTGTAAGACTTCCTATAAAAGGTTCTTATGCTAAACAATATAGTTAGTTGATTGATTATTGAATGAGAGCTTTTGCTTTATGAAGAGAGAGTCTTCTTCCCCATGATGGGTTTGGTGTGAGATCAAGGGAGTGATTCCCATATATCTTCTTTTATCTTTGTTATCAATTTGCTTTGTTCGATTATATTTGTTATCTCTTGATCTGTGTTTGCTTCTCTAATCCTTAGACTAATTGTTTCCTTGCGATCCTAAAACCTTCAACCTTTTGAAAGCCTAAATAAAATAAAGCCAACACCCCTTTCCGAACCGTAAACCGATCCGAAATTCATAAGCCTATTACGAACCATAAATCCCTTTCACAACCCTACTTAGAAACCGTGAATCTACATCAGACTGAAGACGAGCGCCTAAGCTTGGGAAAGCCAGAGTTCTATCTCTAGGCCGATCTCGTCTCAACTCTAAAAGTACTTGCGCATCGGACTGGACCCTATCCGAATCTCGTGTGATCTACCCATCACACTTCTCCAAACCGTAAAGTATTAAAGATAATTTTGTGATTAAACTTGAGTTAATTTATTTAATTTCGGCAAATTTTGAATTAAAATCATATTCACGCATTCTAGGGTCGTTGTTCCACGTCACTTTTGGTATCAAAGCCCTAGGTTTTCTAGGTTAGGGCATCTTTGCTTGTCATATTTATTTTATTACATTGTTTTCTTTTGTGAGTCCATATTGCATTCCATATTAGAACCCTAATAGACCTTGTGATCACCATGGCTTTGGAAGAGGTTCTTGATACTCTTAGAGCTATGCGAGAAGAATTGGGTTCGATTAATGAACGTCTGAATACCATAGAGCAAGCCCAAACATCCCTAGGAGTTGGTAATGATAGATTACGTAATCGAATCAACCAATTGGAAGCGATGGGTGGACTTGAAAATCAACGCGAAGAGCGTGAAGGTCCTCACTTTGAACGTAACGGTCCCTAAGACAACCAGAACCGTAGGGATCATCGTAGAGATGACTATGACCCGAAGTTCAACTCCTTAAGAACATCCGAGTTGAGATTCCGACTTTCGATGGAAGAATGGACCCTACCGCCTTCCTCGATTGGCTTTCCGACATGGACCAACACTTTGATTAGTATGCCATGAATGACGACCGTTGCGTTAGACTCGCTAAAATGAAGTTGGTTGTCAAACTCGGCTTTTCTGGGTCAATGTTGAGCGCATCAGGGTGAATGCGGGTTGTCCTCCCATTACCCGTTGGGATGATATGAAGGAACGACTTACTGAGAAGTATGTTCCTTTATCATACCATCTACGCCTCCTCGACCAGTGACAAAATTTACCCCAAGGTGGTATGCCCGTGACCGATTACATTGCCAAATTTGAAGAGTTCATGATGAGGGCAAATGTATCGGAAGACCCTGAAATCACTCTCTCTAGATTCCACACCGGATTGCGACTTGACTTGCAAAAAGAGTTGATTTCTCACCCCGTGGAAACTCTTGAAAGGTGCTATGTCGTTGTGTAAGATCTTGAACGGTATTTGAAAACTACAGTGGTGAAGAGGACCGAGTCGCAATATAGTGGTCAATGATCCGGTGATGGACAATTTAATCCTCCTCCCAAACCTACACAACCTGCCCCTACTAATTCGAGGTTTGAAAAGGGAAAAGGTGTAGTCGGAGAATCCTTAAGGGTTAATTTTCAAGTAAAGTACTATAAATGTCATGGGATGGGACACTTTGTCGCCCAATGCCCTATAAAAGAATCCCAAAGGACTCTTCATTGAGGGAGAGGAGGATGATGATGAGGTAGTGGTTGAAGAAGAAGAATTTGAACCGGTTGGCACACTCAGTGATGAGGAGGGTGATGCTATTGGTCATGCTTTAGTAGTGAGGTGTGCCCTTGCACAACCTCAACGGGATGAAAATGATGACTGGCGAAGGGAGAACATCTTTCACACTTCTGCTAGATTTAGTGAAAAGAATTGTAGGGTCATCGTGGATAGCGGTAGTTGCACTAACGTAATATCAACTTATGCCGTACGCCGCTTAGGGCTTGCACCTGAAGCCCACCCGAGACCTTATAAGGTCACATGGGTCAATTATTCATCCATTCCCGTGTCGAAAAGGTGTCGTGTACTGATTCAGTTAGGTTCTTATTCGGACACCTTACGGTGTGATGTGGAGCCGATGGGTGTGGGCCATATCATTTTGGGAAGGTCGTGGCTCTACGACATGGACGTGACTCTTTCTGGTCAATCAAACATATGCACATTCATGTATAAGGGCAAAAAGATCACTTTACATCCTTTGCCTCCCAAAACACCATAGACCAATAAAATCGAAACGAAGGGCGAGTCTTTTAAAGCCATTAATATTGTGAGCCCTTCTGAATTCGAGAAAGCATCGATAGATGAGAGTGTGGTGTACGTGGTTATCACCGTAGAGAGTGCTCCCGAGTCTGTGAGCGAGTGTCCCAAGGTGGTTGAGCCAATTCTGAAAGAGTTTACGGATGTCTTCCCTGAAGACTTACCAAACGAACTTCCTCCCCTGCGTGATATCCAACACGCAATAGACTTGGTTCCCGGATCTACCTTACCGAACCTGCCCCACTATAGGTTGAATCCGGTTGAGCACAACGAGTTGACTCGACAAGTCAATGAGCTCCTTCAGAAGGGGTTCATCCAAGAGAGCATTAGCCCGTGTGCCATACCTGCCCTACTCACTCCAAAGAAAGATGGTACGTGGCGCATGTGTGTGGATAGTCGTGCAATCAATAAGATTACGGTTAAGTATCGATTTCCCATACCAAGGCTCGATGACATGCTCGACATGATGGTTGATGCCACTATCTTTTCAAAGATAGACTTTAAGAGTGACAACCATCAAGTTCACATCCGCCTCGGTTATGAGTGGAAAATCGCCTTTAAGACTAAGGATGGTCTTTATGAGTGGATGGTCATGCCATTTGGGCTTTCTAATGCCCCAAGCACTTTCATGCGACTCATGACCCAAGTGTTGAGGCCGTTTCTAGGCAAATTCCTTGTTTATTTCGATGACATCCTGATCTATAGTCATGACAAGGAACAACACTTGACCCACCTTAGGTTGGTTTGTGAAACCCTCAAGGGCGAGAAGTTGTTTGCAAATTTTAAAAAGTGCACCTTCATGCAACATTTTGTTGTCTTCTAGGGATTCATTATCTCGGCCGATGGAATGGTCACGGACCCTGAAAAGGTTAGAGCCATTGTGGAGTGGCCCGAGCCTAAGAACATACACAATGTCCGTAGCTTCCATGGTTTGGCTACTTTCTATCGTCGCTTCATCAAAAGCTTTAGCACCATCATGGCCCCAATCACTGATTGCATGAAAAAGGGGGACTTTAAATGGAGCAAAGTAGCGACGAAAACCTTTGTTCAGATCAAATAACGAATTAGTAGTGCACCCGTCATGCGATTGTCGAACTTTTCTAAAGTCTTTGAAGTCGCATGCGACGCATCGGGTGTGGGAATAGGAATGCTTAGCCAAGAGGGTCACCCAGTGGCCTATTTTAGTGAAAAACTTAATGAGGGAAAGAAAAAATACTCCACCTATGACAAAGAGTTCTATGCGGTCGTTCGATCTCTTTGGTATTGGAAACATTACCATATACTGCAGGAATTTGTGCAGTTCTCTGACCATGAAGCCTTACGCTTTCTTGCTTCATAGAAAAAGTTGAACCCAAGGCACGTGAAGTGGGTCGAGTACCTTCAAGGGTTCGCATTCGTGTTAAAGCATAAGGCCGATGCTGAAAATAGGGCCGCTGATGCACTTAGTCGGCAAGTGGCGACTTTGAACTCCATGAGCACCGAGGTCGTCGGGTTCGAATGACTAAAGGATGAGTACCCCGAGTGCCCAGATTTTGGGGTTGAGTACACTGCTCTCCTTAGTGATCCAACCATCACACACACCCCATGTCAAGGATCAAAATTCTGGGTTTTGTTTCAGTTTTGGAGGGGACCGAAACCGAAATTTTGGAACGAAATTTCGGCCGAAAACCGAAATTTCAGCCGATAATTTGATCGAAAATATGAATCCCATACATATTTGGACTGAAATTTTGGTCCAAATTATCGTTTCGGTGAGGACCGAAACCGATAATTTGGACCGAAATTTCGGTCATTTCGGTCGAAATTTTGATCCTTGCCCCATGTACACCATCCACAATGGATACTTGTTCAAAGGCAATCGCATGTGCATCCCTCGCACTTCATTGCGTGATTTTCTCATTTGGGAGTTACATGCTGGAGGGATGGCAGGACATTTCGGGCATAATAAAATTCTCGCGTTCGTAGAGGATAGGTTCTTTTGGCCTAGCCTACTGAGAGATGTCGCCCGGGTTATTAAACATTGTCGTACTTGCCAAGTGTCAAAACAGACTAAACAGAATACCGGCTTGTATACCCCGTTACCTGTGCCACACACACCGTGGCAAGACCTCTCAATGGACTTCGTGCTTGGACTTCCCAAAACTCCTAGGAAGCACGATTCCATCTATGTCGTAGTGGACCGATTTTCCAAGATGGCCCACTTCATTACTTGCTCCAAAACCTCCGATGCATCCTATATTGCTAAATTATTTTTCGCGGAGGTAGTGCCTCTTCATGGGTTGCCCAAAACCATTGTGTTTGATAAGGATGTTAAATTTACTAGCTATTTTTGGAAGACCCTTTGGCACATGATGGGCAGATTGCTCCAATTCTCAATAGCTTACCACCCTCAAACGGATGGCCAAACCGAAAGCACCAATAGGAGCCTTGGGAATCTCCTTCGTAGTCTCGTTGGTGATCATGTTAGGACCTGGGACACCATCTTACCCACATCTGAGTTTGCCTATAATAATTCTGTCAATAGGTCCATTGGTATGAGTCCTTTTGAGGTAGTGCATGGTCATAGGCCTAGGACCCCATTAGATTTGATCCCCATGTCTGCATCCCATAGAGTGTCAGAGTCCGCCGATGCATTTGCACAACACATTCATAGCTTGTATGCCGAAATTAAACAAAAAATTAATTCAAGCAACAGTCAATATAAATTATCTGCAGATGCCCACAGGCGTTCTAAAGAATTTCACGTGGCTGATTACTTGATGGTTCGGGTTAGGCCTGAGCGGTTCCCATTGGGATCCGCAAAGAAGCTCCAATCCCGAGGCACTGGGCCTTTTAGAATTTTGGCTAAGAGCGGTCCTAATGCATACGTACTTGAGCTTCCTCCTGGTACGGGGGTTAGTTCAACGTTCAACGTGGAGGGCTTGGTTCCTTACTTGGGTTTCACCCCACCTCCTGAAAATCCACTCCAGCATCCTCTTAGTCCCAGCCCCAACCCAACCTTACAGCCTGTACCTCTTCGTTCCCCAAGCAGACAGAGAACAGATGAGATAGGGGATATAATTAATGATCATGCTGTCTCTACATATGATGGGGGATTCCGGAAGTACTTGGTTAAATGGGTCGGCAAACCGGAGTCTGAAAACAATTGGATCCGCGAGAATGAAGTTCGCCGCTTGAACCCCGACCTACTAGACATCTACCACGAGCGCGTTTCATCAGTGATGAAACCTTTTTGGTTCAGGGGAATTGATGAGGACGCTACATGGACATTGGATTCGGACCACATCGTTTCTTCCGGCGTAGAAAGTAGAAGCGGAATGGAAGTCAAATCTAGGAGAAAGATGAAAATTTTGGAGAATTGAAGGAGCACATAGCAAATTCGATCGATCGAAGTCCTATTTCGATCAATCGAACTAGGTTGATAGAAACACTAAGTTCTTGAGTGATAAATTTCGATCGATCGAATCATATACTCGATCGATCAATATTTAAATTCGATCGATCGAATGTCGATGACGATATTTTATATATATATATATGTATTTCGATCGATCGATTTTCACTTTCGATCAATCAATTTTCACTTTCGATCGATCAAATTTCAATTTTGATCGATCGAAATCACGCCAATTTGTTTTAGAAGTCTAGTTTCGAACTTAAGTTTTAGGGGTTTATTTGTCTTTTATTTAATATTCGTTTTAGGGTTTTCTTTTATTGTAAGACCCCCTATAAGAGGTCCTTAAGCTAAACAATGTAGTTAGTTGATTGATTATTGAATGAGAGCTTTTGCTTTCTGAAGAGAGTCTTCTTCCCCGTGATGGGTTTGGTGTGAGACCAAGGGAGTGATTCCCATATATCTTCTTTTGTCTTTGTTGTCAATTTGCTTTGTTTGATTATATTTGCTATCTCTCGATCTGTGTTTGCTTCTCTAAGCCTTAGACTAATTGTTTCCTTGCGATCCCAAAACTTTCAACCTTTTGAAAGCCTAAATAAAATAAAGCAAACACCCCTTTTCGAACCATAAACCGATCCGAAAACCATAAGCCTATTGCGAACCGTAAATCCCTTTCACAACCGTACTTGGAAACCGTGAATCTAAATGTGACGTCCCCAAATTCACACACCGGATCAATGCGCTCACTTGGAGACATCACACTACATCACATCTCCATGATCTTATATAAATCAATTATTCTATAAAGATCCGCATATAAACGCAACGGAAAAATGACTATTAAAAGTGCACGCATAAATTTTCTTTATATATATATATATATATATATATATATATATATATATATATATATATATATATATATATATATATATATTATTGATCGGAAATAGAAAAGTATATATTGCAACGCAGCAAGGTGCTGACGAAACCCAATACAACAGGACACGACCAAAAGAAGAAAAAACCACTAAGGACAGTAGCGACCAGACCTAGCTAACCGGAGCTTAACTCGGATCCCACACATAAGCATCCCCCGCCTGATCCAACAGCCCCATTAGCAACCCAGAACCACATCAAATCCCTGACCTGCTTCATGATCAGCCCCACCGGGCGACTTTTCTCATCAAAGACCCTTCGGTTTCTTTCACCCCATAAAGTCCAAAAGACAACGAAAGGGGCCACCCTCCAGTACGCAGACATGGGACCATCAGCTAGAGCGCAGTCCCACATCAAAAACAGAGAGGGGCGACGCCGGCATCACCCAACACATGCCGAAGGACTTAGCAACGATACACCACAGCTCATAAGCCACCTTACAGTGCATCAGAAGATGGGCGACATTCTCCTCTTCAACGTTACACATAACGCAACAATTGAGGATATCATTCCCCCGACGGATGAGCTGATCCAACGTTAAGATCCTCTCTTTGAGCGCTACCCACATGAAGAACTTAACTTTGGTCGGGACGGCTTCCTTCCACAGACCAGCCGCAGCAATCCTGATCAAAGGCCGAGAGGATAGCATGACGTAGTAAGACTTAACAGAAAACAGCCCCGCAGTTCCAGCCCTCCATCTGCGCTGATCCCTCCCTTCCCGATTACGCTGTGCACCATAGAGCAACTGCACCAAATTGACAAATGAGGTGACCTCCTCATCCTATTATGAGAACAATACTAAATAATGAGATAGCAATACTAAATTATGGGATAACAACCTATTATACCATATTGTATGCTTACTCCTTAAATTAAATAAAACTGAAATCAAGCATAATCCATCATTAACATGAACTTGTTCATAGAAATAATCTGAAATAAACATCTTAAGATCTTTCCTAATGCATGAAGAAAAACCTATAAACTAAACTTCAAATCCTTCTTCGCTCAAATCTGGATTTCCATCAATTATTGAAGCGCCTACTTCATCCACTCCATGTATAGCTGTACTCCCTGAAATCCCAAACAATGGGTCAGTTTACCAAGTAAACCGATATGGACCAGATATGATAAGGTCAATAGAAAAGGTCCATAACTCAAATCACCTCATAAAATCAACCAATAACAGAACTATAACATGTGACATAAACAATAAGTAAAGCAATAAAATGAAACTGAAACATAGTATTAAATCTAAATAAACATTATGGCTTGGGTCTCTACCCTAATTTCATGTGTGGCTATTTTTAATTGTGCATTTAATGCTTATGAACCGGCATACATAATGGACATGGTTATCTCTTTCTTAATCATTATTCTAATCTTCTCTGATCCTTCGATTAGTATCTACGTTAACCTTCACATAACTTCTTTTCAGTTAAGTAGTAAGCTTAAAATTAAAGACCTCCATCTCTTCAGTCTTATCATTAATGCATGGATGCATAACTTTTATTACTTGTCATTCTTATTCATGTTAATTCCTCTAGCATAAGCCCATAGGAATTCTATCATAATCATAAAAATATTTTATTTCCATGTCATGTCGTAAACGTATCTTTTTACTTTTATGAATGCCATAAATGTACATGCATAGAAAAACTAGAAATCAATCGATCATGCAATAGCTTTTTCACTTGTTTAGGCTTAACACATCATAAATATGTAATCTCTATTGATTCCTACTTGTTTCATGTTGTGTAAATCAAACATCCTAGCTTGCATGGATTTTAAGCAATAAAATAATGATGAACATAAATAAACATTTAAGCATGATGATTAAATATAGACAATATTTGAATAGAAATTCATTGCTTGCACTCTAGATAAATTCTGAAATTCCTAACAAATTCTGGATTTTGGACAGATTCTGGATTCCAAACAGATTCTGGATTCTGGACAGATTCTGGATTCTGAACTGATTCTGGATTCTAAACAAATTCTAGATTCTGAACAGCTTCTGGATTCTAGATAGATTCTGGATTCTGAACAGATTCTGGATTCTAAACAGATTCTAGATTCCGCACGGATTCTGAATTCTGTACAGAATTTCGTAATCAATCACGAAACCCCGTGTACCATCGAAAAACCTGCGATTAAGCATAAAAATTTAACAATCTAATATGGAGAATATTCATTAAATGAAATAAACCCTAATTCATATTTTATTTTTATGTTATCTACGTTTCCGATTAATCTCAACATGATTTCTCCATACCTCTAGTCTTCGCGTAAAAATTGACGTAAATAATCTCCTTGATTCAATCCAAAGCTCTAATCCGAAATTCGGTCGCGTCGTAAACTCCTTCACGTTCTTCTTAAGCCTTCAAACCGAAAATTCTAGTGTTCCTCTTCTAATTCTCCTTTAGAATTTTCTCTCTTTCTCTCTCTCTCTCTAAGGTTATTAGGTAATAAGAGTTATATAAAATTCTGTAATTTAATTTCTATATTTATAATACTTTATGATTTCCTAATTTATTTTTAATTCTATTTAGAATGCTTTAAGGTTTCCTATTTAATATCTAACTCTATTTAGAATACTTTAAAGTTTCCTATTTAAGATCTAATTCTATTTAGAATGTTTTAAGGTTTCCTATTTAATATCAAATTCTATTTAGAGTATTTTAAAGTTTCCTATTTAAGATCTAACTCTATTTAGAATACTTTAAGGTTTCCTATTTAAGATCTAACTCTATTTAGAATTTCCTACATGGGTCTTAAGTGATTCTATGGGCCTTTAATTACTTAATGGGTCTTTAATTAGTTATTGGGTCTTTAATTACTTAATGGGTCTTTAGTTAATTTACTAACACATTTTAAAAGTCCATTAAACATTAATAAACGCACCCCAATTATTACCAACACATATTTAAGGGCTTTTAGGTTATGTTATTTAGATTAATTAATTATCATGAGTCATTATAAACTAAAGTACGCATTACATTCATGTGTAACAATTAATCACATCCATCAAATTAATCAAACTACTCATAATTACAAATCTAGCAAATAATTAAGGACTAATAACGAAAAATCTCAGTCGTTACACTACATTGGACTGAAGACGAGCGCCTAAGTCTGGAAAAGCTAGAGTTCTATCTCTAGGCCGATCTCACCTCAACTCTAAAAGTACTTGCGCATCGGACTAGACCCTATCCGGATCTCGTGTGATCTACCCATCACAATTCTCCAAACCCTAAGGTATTAAAGATAATTTTGCGATTAAACTTGAGTTAATTTATTTAATTTCAGCAAAATCTGCATTAAAATCATATTCACGCATTCTAGGGTCGTTGTTCCGCGTCAGGTCAACCATGGGTTTCCACTGAGAGGCTTCCTAATTACCCACTCCTTTTAATAGAAAAGTATCTATGTCCTATTTAATGCACTCTTGAAAGCTTCAAGATGTTCTTAACTCTTCTTGACGCATGGGTTTGATATTGCAATTTCAAATGCCATTGCAAAATCAAGAGTAGCTTCTCCCATCTCATTTCTTTCTCCAAAAACATGTCCATATATTTTCTCATAATATCCGATCTTCCATCATGTCCCTTTAAGTCTTTGCCAATGATTTACATTTGGTATATTGAAAAATAGATGGAGAGGGTTGTGGGCATGAAGAGCTTCAAATCAAAGAGGAGGGTCATCTTCATCATTCATTGCATCAAGTGAATCAATCATGACATAGATTGAGGAAGACATGTGGTTCCACTACAATCGAAGATCTGTTTGTTTTAGTAACTAGTATGAAATCAAAATTTTATTTGGATGGTAAGAGCCTAGAGGGGGCATACATCTTAAGTCATTGTAGGGTGTGATGTCTTCCTCTATCATGCTATGTTAATTAAAGGTTCACAATGCTCCTTTTATGAATAGAAAGGTTTTTTACATCCTACTTTTATCTCGTGTTTTGGCTTAGTAACCTAACTCTTCGTTCTTTACAATTAAACTTTGTATCAGGTATCGTCTTTTAGTGTAAGCACTGTAACTTCGATTAATATATTTTCATTTTCGTTTTTGGTTTTCGCATTTCTTCAAAATCAAATTCTACGGAACTCATCTCGAAGGTCAACGAGATGTCCTCTATCTCTCTCTCTCTCTCTCTCTCTCTCTCTCTCTCTCTCTATTCTTCCTTTATTTTATAAATTTGTTTCTCTTGAAACAGCTCTAATAATTGGGACCATGTGATGCGGGACAACGACCCTAAAATGCGTGAATATGAGTTTGATGCGGATTTTGCGAAATTAAATAAATTAATTCAAGTTTAATCGCAAAATTACCTTAAATACCTTAGGGTTTAGAGAATTGGGATGGGTAGATCACACGAGATCCGAATAGAGTCCAGTCCACTGCGCAAGTACTTTTAGATTTGAGGCGAGAACGGCCTAGAGATAGAACTCCGGCTTTTCCAGGCTTAGCGCTCGTCTTCAGTTCGATGTAGATTCACGGTTTCCAAGTAGGGTTGTGAAAGAGATTTATGGTTCGTATTAGGCTTCTGGTTTTCGGATCGGTTTATGGTTCAGAAAGGGGTGTTGGCTTTGTTTGATTTAGGCTTTCAAAAGGTTGAAGGTTTTGGGATCGCAAGGAAACGATTAGTCTAAGGTTTAGCAAAGCAAACATAGATCGAGAGATAGCAAATATAATAGATCAATGCAAATTGAAGACAAAGACAAATAGGAAGATATATGAGAATCACTCCCTTGGTCTCACACCAAACCCATCACAGGAAAGAGGACTCTCTCTTCATAAAGCAAAAGCTCTCATTCAATAATCAATCAACTAATTACATTGTTCATCTTAATGACCTTATATAGGAGGTCTTACAATAAAAGAAAACCCTAAAACGAATATTAAATAAAAGACAAAAAAACCCCTAAAGTTTAAGTTCGAAACTAGACTTCTAAAACAACTCGGCGCGATTTCGATCGATCGAAATACATATATAAAATATCGCCGCCGACATTCAATCGATCGAATTTAAATTTCGATTGATCGAAATATATCACTCAAGAACTTAGTGTTTCTGTCAATCTAGTTCGATTGATCGAAATAGGACTTCGATTGATTGAAAATTTCGATCGATCGAATTTGCTTTGTGCTCCTTCAATTCTCCAGAATTTTCATCTTTCTCTTAGATCTGACTTCCATTCCGCTTCTTTTTACACCGATAGAAACGATGTGGTCCGAATCCATGTGGTGTCCCCGTCACCATGTACTTTCATCTATATGGATATGGTTCATGTAATCAATCAAAACATTCGCACGTATATGAGTACATGAAATTGATGAAAACCTGCTTATATTAAGAAATCATGCAACCCTTTTAAAAATAATCGATTGCTTGCATTTTCTGTTCATGAAACCCTTTAAACTTTTGATTCTTTATATGATTATATTCACAGTTGTAACATTCTTAATGCTGCATTCATGTGCAGCTTGAGTGTTTTTGTTCCATTAAAAAATAATCAAGGCAATTTTTTATTTTGTTAATGTATAATCAAAAGAACTGCTAATATCCGTTATATTTTGTCGAGCTGATATTGCATGAACAACCGGTTCTCTTTATTTTGTATATGCTCGGGATCACAGGAGAATGTTAGTCATTTTTCCTTTAGGCTGTTTAGTCCTTTTATTAATCATTGAGAGTAATTTTATCTTATATGTATATATATGAATATACTATATATATTATATATATTGTTGTTGTTGTATGTGTTTCACTTATGCCAATGATGAATATATTGTAGCTGTAACTTCCCAGACTTGTCTAGCTAACTACTACCAGTTTCACAAACCAACACTCTAGGTCTTCCCTTGTAATGGTCCAATTTAGAGGTTTGTAGGCTCTTGCAATTTGCCTTGTGTAGTTTATCACATATTATGCTTAATTAAATTGTGCTGTGAAGATAAGAATCTACTTTAAACCTTTGTGTTGAAGTAGTCATTGCCTCATTGATGAATTATGTAAAAGCCATTATCTTATTTATCTTTCTTCCTTTATCCCAGGTTCCATGGATACAAGTGAGCAAGTCTAGGTCACTGCTTTTAATGGTCGAGCCAGCTGTATTTCTTGTAGCTATTGGGATGGGAACGTATGTGTTTTCACTTGTTAAGCTTCCCTTTTAATATTATTAGTTAATTTAATGAATCATATAATTTATTCATGTATCTTCATGGTCAGCTTACCTAAAAAAATTCTAGTGGAAATTCTTCTCATGACCTAATATAGCTAAAACACATTCATGGATCTCCAGTTAAATAAATACCAATATTTTATGATTTTTAATTTCAAATTGAATAAAATTGATAAGCATAGTTTAACTGGTCAACCCTTGTTTGCAAAGAAGGCCAAATAATTCTTTTGTTTCTGAGAGATGTGAGGATCCCTTCTTTTCTCCAAAAAAATACTAGTTGGTATTAGATGTTTACATAGGAATGCCAATAATGAGCTTTCGGCTTATCAATATTGTACATGTGGCACACTTAATCGTCGATTAGAGATGCCGATGTGCAGTTAGAATTAAGGTCAAAGAATTAGATTCTTAGATGTTCCAATTATATATATATATATATATATATATATATATATATATATATATATATATATATATATATATTGATAAAAAAATCTAAAAAAGGTAGGCTTTACTGTTATGTTATGTGGCAGACATCTCTCATCAGTCTAAATAGTACATGTTGTAGTTCATAGTCGGCCAAATAAAGTTGAAGAGAGGATCTGAATCACATTAATGGATTAGATTCTTCACATCTTACTTGTTTAATGGTGTAAGATCATTTAAACACCACTTTGGTGTTTAAATGACAATCAGGAGAGTCGGGTCCAGATTTAACCGTTCTTACATCATTAATGGTTTAAGTTGCCGGTAATCCATGCCGTCAATGTGATAGATCATACATTGAAGGGCAATGGGCCCAAAAATACAAATTTTAAGAGATTTGAACCATCTGATCTGTTTAATCTAATCCAATAGCCGTTCTTAATTTTTGATGGCTGATATTAAATTTCACCAATTGGATGATTTAAATTCACTTATAGGCACGATTCTTTGGCTGAAAAACCTTCCAATGATGGATTGCAACTATAATTTAGATTGATCACATATGTGCACACTTGGCGTAAAAGAACTTTAACAGTGTATGATCAAAAATTTGATTTAATGGTGTAAGATCCTTTAACACTAGTTTAGCTTTTAAATATCGGTCAAAACAATTTTTCCCTTTCAACTTCTAGAAGTTCCCAACGTAATCTCCTCCGTCAAAGCCCTGACCCGTCTCTCCAAACCGTCATTTAACCCAAAATCGGAAATGACAGACTTCGCCTTGCTTGGCAAAAGAGGAGTGAAGATGAGATCTTAAGGTTTTGTTGCACGGAACATTTTTGACAATATTTTTTAGGGTTTCAACTTACCGAGCGGTCAACTTTTTCTTCTTCTTACCAAGAGATGGCCGAAAGAAATGGAATAGCTGCTGCAGGTTGGTTGCTTTATACATATAATTTGTCTTTACACTTTTACCATTTTAAACAATGATAAACCGCCGCCAGTGTTCTTCTTTTAGTTGCTTGGGTCGGCTCGCCGAGTCGACAAACTCGGTCGATTTTCCGAGTGAATCGGCGAGTCGACCGGGTTTCAAACCTGATCGAGTTTGTAGATGAGTCGACTCAAAACTTGGTCGATTCGTGTCGACTCGAGTTCCGAGTCGACTCTTCGAGTTTTTAAATCATGATGCTACCACTTCATTGTGAGATTAGCATTGTCCTTAGACAATATTCCCCTGTTAAAGGACATTTTCGTAAAATTATTAGGGGTAGTTTAGTAAAATTGAACTAGAATAAATGTGGTGTTTGTAATAAATGAGGGCACCTCATTTATTGCAACTATATACACCACATTTAATATCTAATTTAAATTTACTAAATTGTCCCTAGTAATTATACAAAAATACCCTTTAATAAGACTATTATTGTCTAAGCACTACGCTAATCTCACAATGACGTGGGTGAGGTTAGCATTACCCTATATATATATATATGGGGCCCACTTTATTAACTAGGATTAAGCTTTTAAAATATTTTAAAAGTTATATTCCCTTTCAACCGTCATTCTTGACTTTTTTAGAAGTCTTGCTCTTTTCTCTCCTCTCCCTTTTTCCAAGAAAGAAATGTGGGCCCCCGGTAGCGAAGCGCTAGCACCTCTGTAGCGAAGTGTCGACACCCTGATAGCGAGGCCCTGACACCCTGGCGCCAGGGCATCGATGCCTCTTTTTAGGGGCGCCGACGCTTTGCTAAAAAAAAAAAAGGGGTGTTGGCGCCTTTATATCGAGGTGTTGGCTGTGACGAAGCCAATACTCTGGGTACTAGCAGGAAGGCGTGTGGGCCTTGGAGCTAAGTGTGACGCATGAGCGCGGAGGCATGCTGTAACGTCCTCAAATTCATGCACCGGGTCAATGCACTCACTTTGAGACATCACACTATATCGCATATCCATAATCATAAATAAATCAATTAATCCATAAAGATCCGCATATAAACGCAACGGAAAAAATAACTATTAAAAGCGCACGCATAAATTTTCTTTTTCCATCATCATGAGAGCAATGCTAAAATATGAGATAACAACCTATTATACCAAATTCTATGCCTACTCTTTAAATTAATAGATAAAGTTGAAATCAAGAATAATCCATCATTAACATGAACTTGTTCATAAAATAAATTTGAAATAAATGTCTTAAAATCCTTCCCAATGCATAAGGAAAAAACCTAATTAACTAAGCTTCAAATCCTTTTTCGCTCAAATATGGATTTCCATCAATCATTGACGCATCTACTTCATCCACTCCATGTATAGCTGTACTCTCTGAAATCCCAAACAATGGGTCAGTTTATCAAGTAAACCAGTATGAACCAGACATAATGAGGCTAATAGAAAAGGTCCATAACTCAAATCAACTCATAAAATCAGACAATAACATAAATATAACATGACATAATAATGAGTAAAGCAATAGAATGAAACTGAAACAAAACATTAAATCTAAATATAACATTATGGCTTGGGTCTCTATCCTAATTTCATGTGTGGTCATTTTTAATTGTGCATTTAATGCTCATGAATCGACATACATAATGGACATGATTATCTCATTCTTAATTATTATCCTAATCTTCTCTTATCCTTTAATTAGTCTCTATGTTAACCTTCACATAACTTCTCTTCAGTTAAGTAGTACGCTTAAAATTAAAGACCTCCATCTCTTCAGTCTTACCATTAATGCATGGATGCATAACTTTTATTACTTGTCATTCTTATTCATGTTAATTCCTCTAGCATAAGCCCATAGGAATTTTATCGTAATTAGAGAAATATTTTGTTTTCATGTAACATGTCGTAAATGTATCGTTTCGTTTTTATGAATGCCATGAATGTACATGCATAGAAAAACTAGAAATCAATCGATTATGCAATAGCTCTTTCACTTGTTTAGGCTTAACACATCATAAATATGTAATGTCTATCGATTCCTACTTGTTTCATATTGTATAAATCAAATATCCTAGGTTGCATGGATTCTAAGCAATAAAAACAATGATGAACACAAATAAACATTTAAGCTGATGATTAAACATAGACAACATTTGAATAAAAATTCATTGTTTGCATCCTAGACAAATTCTGAAATTCCTAACAAATTCTTGATTCTGGACAGATTCTGGATTCTAAACAGATTCTGAATTCTAAACAGATTCTGGATTCTAAACAGATTCTGGACAGATTCTGGATTTTGCACAGAATTCTGTGATCAATCACGAAACCTCGTGTACCATCGAAAACCTGCGATTAAGTATAATAAAATTTAACAATCTAACATGAAGAATATTCATTAAATGAAATAAACCCTAATTCCTATTTTATTTTTGTGTTATCTACGTTTCCAATTAATCTCAACATGATTTCTCCATACCTCTAGTCTTCGTGTAAAATTTACGTAACTCCTCTCCCTTAATCCAATCCGAAGCTCTAATCCAAAATCCGGTTGCGTCGTAAGCTCCTCTTGCGTTCATCTAAGCCTTCAAACCAAAAACTCTAGGGTTCCTCTTCTAATTTTCCTTATTTAGAATTTTCTCTCTTTCTCTATGAGGTTATTAGGTTATAAGAGTTATGTAAAACTTCTGTAAATTAATATCTATATTTATAATACTTTATGGTTTCTTATTTAAGATCTAATTCTATTTAGAATGCTTTAAGGTTTCCTATTTAATATCTAACTCTATTTAGAATACTTTAAGGTTTGCTATTTAAGATCTAACTCTATTTAGAATTTCCTACATGGGTCTTAAGTGATTCTATAGGCCTTTAATTACTTAATGGGTCTTTAATTACTTAATGAGTCTTTAATTACTTTACTAACATATTTTAAAAGTCCATTAAACATTACTAAACGCATCCCCAATTATTACTAGAACATTTAAAGGCTTTTAGGGTATATTAATTAGACTAATTAATTATCATGGGTTATTATTAAATAAAGTAAACATTATATTCATGCGCAACAACTAATCACATGCATCAAATCAATCAAACTAATCAAAATTACAAACCTAGCAAATAATTAAGGACTAAATAACGAAAAATCTTGGTCGTTACACGTGGGGCCTTGCGTCGCGTGTGCTCCCTATATGTATGGCATAGATGGCTACTCGAGCTAGGTGGTGTGCTAGTGTGGCGACTAGACGCGTGTGGGGGTGGATAGCTGACTTGCACGTGTTGGTGTTGCATGGGTCTTGTGTGTCATGGGCAGTATGTCAAACCAATACGTTTGAAGTATTCTTGCTATTTGGCTTGAGGTAATGTTTAAACCATATATATGGGAGGGGAGCTATGGAGCTACTCTCATACACATGGGGCCTTGTGGCACTAGAGGGTGCACAGTGGTCTCCTAGGTCTGAAAGGGTGGGCCTAGGACGTTGCTTCTGCAATTCATCCAAGATGAGGTTGCTATGTGCCCGAGCTATGCGTCGCGGTGCACATAGGTCGGCTATGAGGGAGGCACTCATGAGCTACGTGGGGCATTGTGGTGTATGTTGGCTTATGTGTGATGGTCGCGAGAGCCACACGATGGTGGGCTTGGTTTGGTATGACGACGAGACATGTTGGAATGGGACGGCATGAGGAGTTGCATGCTACTACCGCGGGCAAGGTACTAGTGTTAAGCACAGGGTGAAGCTTGAGCAGACCAAGCGAGGCACGGAGGTGCGAGCATGCGTGTTGCGAAAAGGCACGATGCATTGATATGGTAGGCCTTGGTGAGAAGGTAACCATGAACAGGAGTTTCTGTCCTCTAAAGGCGGGTGGTATTAGAGTTGATGGAGGATTAGGCTGGCCTCGTTGTGGCAGCGAGGCGCCGCACGGGTGTGACAACCGGTGTCGAGCTATGCCCCCGTGACATGCCTGTGGCGTGGGCTCGCGGCGTGATTTGCCATAGGGCCACTTGTGCCACTAGTGCGTCACATGGAGCATTGGTGGATTGAAGTTGGGGCATCGTAGGCGCGTCACCAAGCCATGAGGGCTTCGTCGTAGATACTCCGAGAGCTTTGGTCGTGGGCCACGAGGGCACGCGACATGGTGGCATGTTGGGATCGCAACATAGTGCCAGGAGGGCACGCGATACAGTCGCGACACGGTCGCATGGGGAAAGATGTGGGGCGTCATGGGCATATTGGTATGGTGGATGGGTAGTATGTCAAACCAATACGTTTAAGGTTCTTCCGTTATTTTCCCCATGATGGTGTTTAACTCTTATATAGGGGGACATGAGTTGGTGTCCCCCACCCATACGTACGATAGCCTCGTAGGCTTGAGTTCGTGCATCTGAGCATTGCTTGGTCGCTCTAGTCGCGTCGTGTGTACTAGGGCCATTGTGTTTGGGGTGGTTTCCAACCACCCCCGCTGTGTGGGTCTACCCCAATGGGGGGTTGTCGCTCTACTCGTCGCTGCCCATCGCATTCTCCGTCGTCTCTAACCTACTGCGTTGCTTCGCAGGTTTGGGAGTTGAATTAGGCTGACCTAGCTTTGGGAACTAGGTGTCGCACGCGAGTTCACGTCGCAACAAGTGACTACGTGACAATTGGTATCAAAGCCATCAAGATGGCCGACAATGAGGGGATCGGTGAAGATATAAGACGACGCACAACAAAGGAATGTTTAGATGATCTGGAAGCTCAGACAGAACAAATAGATTCAGTGGTAGCGCTTGTGACAAACCATGGAGAACGGTTTAACAGGCAAGAAGAAAACCACGCCACGTTAGCTGAGAACGTGGAGATCCTTACTAAGGACATGAGTAGCACTGTCGAAGCCCTTCGATTACAGATTGAAGACCTGACTGCTAAAGTGAACGTCCTGATGAGGGCGATAGGGTCAAGGGCTGCTCATCAGCCAGAAGCTTCCCCATGTAAGGTGAAGATACTTGAGTCGTGATCCTACGGGGGAGCTCGCGACGCAAAGGAACTAGAGAATTTCTTGTGGGACATGGAACAGTACTTCAGTGTCGTGCTACCCGCCACAGAAGACATGAAAATGGTCACAACGACTATGTACCTCGAGGGGGATGCCAAGTTGTGTTGGCGTACGCACTACGAAGATATTCAAGGTGGGCGTTGCATTATCGATGCCTAGGAAGACCTAAAGAGAGTTGAAATCTCAGTTCTTGCCAGAGAACGTCGAGTTCATTGCCCGACGTAAGCTACGGAAGCTGCAGCACACCAGCACAATGAGAGAATATGTGAAGCAGTTCTCCGCCTTGATGTTGGACATCAAGGACATGCCCAAGAAGGACAAACTATTCTACTTCCTCGAAGGGCTCAAACTGTGGGCACAAATAGAATTGCAGAGGAGAGGGGTACAGGATCTTACGGCTGCACAGGTTACTGCGGAATGATTAACTGATTTTGGACTGATGGACCAAAACAAGAAGAAGCCGCAAGAGAACAAAGGTGATTCGAAGAATCAGACGAAAGGCAATAAAGGAGGCAAGAGCGGCACATACGAGAAGAAGTCGCATGTGAAAGAGTCTCATCTCAAATCTGCCAAGTCAACCAACAACCCGCCGAAGTCAGGTTACTTTCTGTGTGGAGGAGCACATTGGGTGAGAGATTGCCCGCATAAACAGTCTTTGAACGCACTTCAGACATCTACTAGTGCTCCATCTACTGCCACCGAGGAACTAAGAATGGGCGCACTTAGGTTGCTGAATGCCATAAAGGGGCAGATCGAGAAAGTAAAGACAATTGCTCCGAAGGGATTTATGTACATAGAGGTGTGCATCAATGGAAAGAATACTCATGCCATAGTTGACACGGGGGCGACGCACAACTTCATCGTAGATAGAGAAGCACGTCGCTTGGGATTGAAACTGGAGCAAGTCTTCAACCATATGACAGCTTGAATTCTGAAGCACACCCCATTGTTGACTTAGCAAAGGGCGTACCTGTGAAGATAGGGCCATGGACCGGAACAACAAACTTTATGGTCGTGTCGATGGATGATTTTCAAGTTATCCTTGGGTTGGACCTCCTAAACCAAGCTAAAGTCATACCCATGTCGTATCTCAGGTCAGTGTGCATGTTTAGGGAGGAAACCCCTTGCATGATCCCCGTCATTCAGAGTGGCAAAGAAGTGGAGGGTGTTGAGTTTATCTCGGCGCTCCAGCTCAAGAAGGGACTGAAGAGGGGAGAGCCTACATTCCTTGCCGCATTGATGGAAGAGAGCACGTCAGGGCCAGCAAAATTGTGTCAAAAAGCATGTCAGGACTACTGAGGAGATTTGAAGACATCGTGCCGCCAGAGTTGCCAAAGGTGGTTGCCACCAAGGAGACCAGTGGATCACCGAATCGAGTTGGAACCTGGTGCGAAGCCTCCGGCCAAAGCTCCCTAACGAATGGCTCCTCCTGAGTTTGCCGAGTTGCATCAGCAATTAGATGAGTTAATGGGGGCAGGGTTTGTTCGATCGTCGAAGGCTTCATTCGGCGCTCCAGTCCTTTTCCAAAAGAAGCATGACGATAGCCTTCGGTTATGCATCGATTACAGGGCTTTGAACAAGGTCACCGTCAAGAACAAGTTGTGCCATTGATTGCAAACTTGTTTGATCAGTTGGGCAGTGTGAGATACTTTACCAAGCTGGATTTGAGATCTAGCTACTATCAGATGCGAATCGCCAAGGGAGATGAAAGCAAGACCACCTATGTGACGAGGTACGGGGCTTTTGAGTTTCTAGTAATGCCCTTGGGGCTGACTAATGCCCCAACCACATTCTGCACTTTGATGAATGAGTTGTTCCATGGCTACCTCGACAAGTTCGTGGTGGTGTATCTAGATGAGATTGTCGTGTATAGCAACACGTTAGAAGAACATCTCGTCCACCTCAAAACCATCTTCAATGTGCTGCGAGAGAATCAGCTTTATATGAAGAAGGAAAAGTTCTCGTTTGCGCAAGAGCAAATCATGTTCTTAGGGCACCGTGTTAGGGGAGGAAGCATTAGCATGGACCTTGAGAAAGTTTGTCCCATCCAAGAGTGGATAGTATCAGAAGGGTTGACCGAACTGCGACCATTTTTGGGCCTCTTCAACTATTACAGAAGGTTCATCTCTAGATATTCACACCGAACATCGTCATTGACCGATCTACTTAAGAAGGATCGACCGTGGCAGTGGTCCGAGAAGCGCTAGAGGGCATATGAGGATCTGAAATCTGTGGTCATGAGTGACCCCGTGTTGAAGCTGCCCGATCACTCCAAGCCGTTTGAGGTGCACACAGATGCCTCTGATTATTCTATAGGAGTGTTAATGCAAGAAGAACATTCGGTGGCCTTTAAGAGCAGAAAGTTGAACGATATCGAGCGGCGGTATACGGTTCAAGAAAAGGAGATGACAGCGATAGTACGTTGTGTAAGGACGTGGAGGCACTACCTGCTTGGGTTGAAATTCCTGGTAATGACCGACAACATTGCGACAAGCTATTTTTAGATGCAGAAGAAGTTGTCGCCAAAACAGGCTTGTTGGCCAGATTTTTTGGCTGAGTTCGATATGGACTTGGTGTATAAGCCCGGCAAGACCAATCAGGTCGTTGATGCTTTGAGCCGCAAAGCAGAGTTGGCAGCGTTGAAAATTCAAGAGCAAACTGCAGCTAGCCGTGTTAGTTCAACTATCCCCGATCGGTTGCGCAATGGGTTGAAGTTTGATCCTCTCTCGAAGACCATCCTACAACAGGTATAAGAGGGGAGAACATGTCGGTTCTAGACTGAGGAAGGACTATTGGTGACCAAGGGGGGTCGTTTCTATGCGCCAAAAGTGGGAGACCTTAGGAGAGACCTCCTTAATGAATGCCACGGTACATTGTGGGTAGGTCATCTGGGGATTCATCGCACTCTCACCTTGTTATAGAGGCGTTATTATTGGCCCAAGATGGAAGATGATGTGGAGGAGTATGTCAGGACTTGCCTGATATGCCAACAAGACAAGGTTGAAAGAGTCAAGCCGTTTGGGCTCCTGCAGCCTTTACTAGTCCCATCACGACCGTGGGAGAACGTCTCCCTTGATTTCATCTCTGCTTTGTCAAAAGTAGGGGAGCTTGGGTCTATCCTGGTGTTTGTGGATCGATTTTCAAAGTATGCAACATTCATTCCGGCATCGCTACATTGTAATGCAGAGCAGGCAACATGGTTGTTTGTCAGCAATGTTGTGAAGTATTAGGGAGTGCCCCAAGTGATTGTCAGCGATAGAGATCCGCGGTTTGCTAGCAAGTTTTGGTCAAAGGTATTCCAGCTTCTGGGGACAAAATTGAACTTCTCATCTAGCATGCACCCTCAAACTAGCGGTCAGACTAAAAGGGTAAATGTCATCTTGGAGCAGTGTTTGAGACACTCTGTGAGTGCCAACCAGAAGAACTGGGTTCAGTTGTTGGACATAGCACAGTTTTGTTATAATCTGTAGAAGAGTTCAGCCTCGAACAGGAGCCCGTTTGAGTTGGCAACTGGCCAACAACCTCTGACGCCACACATTGTTACCATGGGATTCACAGGATCGAGCCCGCCAGCCTACCATTTTGCAAGAGAGTGGCAAAGAAATACTCGGATCGCTAGGGCCTTCTTGGAGAGGGTCGCTAAGCGAATGAAGAAATGGGTCGATCTGGGACGACGACCTATCGAGTTGAACGTAGGTGATAAAGTTATGGTGAAACTTAATCCTGCGCAGCTCAAGTTTTTCAGAAGAAAGCACATATGGTTGGTTCGCAAGTATGATGGGTCATTCCCAATCACAAAGCGGATCAATGACATTTCATTTCAGGTGCAACTTCCTCCTTGGCTGAAGATACACCCGGCATTTCATGTCAATTGCTTGAAACCCTATCGAGCATATCCGGAGGACCCCGCGAGAAGTTTGTTGACTCGCGCTGCACCAAATGCTGGCTTGAAGTTGAGGAGACAAGTAGAGAAGATCCTTGCTCACCGACCAAGCAAACAAGGGGATGGCAGTCAGAGTGATTTTCCTCTTGAATACCTTTTGAAGTGGCAGGGCCTACCCGAGGCCGAGATTACTTGGGAACTTGAGAGTGACCAACCGTCCTGCCAAGCAGCTTTGAGGGAGTACTTGAAGCGCGTCGACGGGGGCATCAACGCAACTAAGTAGGGGAGGATGTGACGTGGGCTCGCGGCGTGATTAGCCGCAGGGCCACTTGTGCCACTAGCACATCACATGGAAGCATTGGTGGATTGAAGTTGGGGCATCGTAGGCGGGTCACCAAGCCATGAGGGCTTCGTCGTAGATACTCCGAGAGCTTCGGTCGTGGGCCATGAGGGCACACGACATGGTGACATGTTGGGTTCACGACACAGTGCCAGGAGGGCACGCGATGCAGTCGCGACACGGTCACATGGGGGGAAGATGTGGGGCGTCATAGGCGTATTGTTGTGGTGGATGGGCGGTATGTCAAACCAATACGTTTGAGGTTCTTCCGTTATTTTCCCTTTGATGGTGTTTAACCCTTATATAAGGGGACATGAGCTGGTGTCCCCCACCCACACGTACGATAGCCTCGTGGGCTTGAGTTTATGCATTCGGGCTTCGCTTGGTGCTTGGTCGCTCTAGTCACGTCGTGTGTACTAAGGTCATCGTGTTTGGGGTGGTTTCCAACCACCCCCGCGGTGCGGGTCTACCCCCAATGAGGGGTTGTCCCTCTACTCGTCGTTGCCCATCGCATTCCCCACCGTCTCTAACCTACTGCGTTGCTTCGCAGGTTTGGGAGTTGAATTAGGCTGACCTAGCTTGGGGAACTAGTTGTTACACGCAAGTTCACGTCGCAACAAGTGACTTCGTGACAAGGCGCTTCAATAAAAGTAAAAAAAATAACATTTTTTTAAGTGAAGCACTGACACCTCAAGAAAGAGGCGCCGACACCCATTTTTTAGCGAAGCATCCATACCTCAATATAGAGGCGCCAACGCCCCTAAAAAGAGGCATCGACACCCTGGCGTTGGCAGCTCAGGGCAGGGGTGCCAGCACCTCACTATCGCAATGTCGACGCCTCTATCGAGGTGTCGGCACTTCGCTACCAAGGTACTCATGCTTCGCTATCGGGCACCCACATTTTCTGAGTGAAATATACCAGAAAAGTAAGTCTGACACTTTCTTGGAAAAAGGAAGAGGAGAGAAAAAGTGACTTTTAAAAAGTCAAGAATGGCGGCTGGAAGGGTATATAACTTTTAAATTTTTAAAAAGTTTAACCCTGGTTAGTAAAGTGGGCCCCATGCCACCCATCACTTCACAAAAAGGTGCTACGTGTCGCGCCCATATCAATTGGCGTAGAGATATCTCCATGCTTGGGCGCATATCCCCAACCCTCATATATATATATATATATATATATATATATATATATATATATATATAATTTTTTTATTTATATATGCATGTATCTGAGATGTAAAATTAGGAGAAAGAGCAAGCAATAAGAGGGAAGAAGAAATGGGGAGGAGAGAGCAAACATGAGAGGCTTCGAGAGACGCACTCACCCGTCACACATCACTCTTAATCTCTCTATTCAACAATAAGTTCCTTCAAATTATAAATGATTGCCATTTATGAATAGCAGAAAAACCCTTCACTGACTAATATGTCTAATACCTGTATATGCTTACCAGTTAACAGGCAACAAATTCAAACTTAAGCCCTTTAAACTTCACTCTCCCCCTCAACTTGTGCATAGATATCTATCATGATCAACTTTGATACTGTTTAATGAAGTCTCAATTTCCCAACTTCTTTGGTGAAGATATCAACAAGTTGATCTTGTGGATTGTATTTGTGGAGACCTCATTGTCTCCATAGAGTTTTATAGGAAGTTTAAGTTTCATAACTAACTGATCTATCACATAATTTACACCTTGTAAACCCCCAAAGCTAGGCTTTGTTGGTATTGTCTGAGTACTAATAAAGTTCTTTTAGTGTTTATAAGTCTTAATAAGCTCTGACAGAAAATCTGTGTCAAATTGAGAAAGAAAGAAGCCATTGAGAAATCGAATGGTACACAACTGATCTGGAGATTGAGATGAAGAAAAGGCATTCAAAGACCCGAGCCATCAAATGAAAGGATCATAAAGAAATTAATGGTCAAAGTAGGTCAACAGTGACCATACTTGGAAGAAATCACCTAAAAATAACTTGGAAGAACAGTTAGTGGAGTTAAAACTCCCAAAGCTGCGAGCCACAGAGCAGAGCCCACGCATAGTTCAGAATTTAGTAACAAGTTTACGCACAGTTCTCCAGCTTATTCTCCAACGCTACACCGCTCGTAACCACTGTGCATAGGCTCGGGATTGGAACTTCTCAAGTCCTTTTTTAGGCTTCTATTTTTTGAATTCTCTTTTAATATTAGACTTCTATTTTTATTGGGATTTGATCCCTAAATTTTAGGAACTTAATTTAACATGTAATAGGACTCTTATGTTCTATAAATAAGTGAGTTAGGTTTTAGTTTCATATATCTTCTTGCTAGGTTAGTTTTAAGCGGTTTTAGAGAGATAGGTGAGTTTACTCTTCTTTGAGAGAATTCTTCTGTAATTCTTTTGAATTTAATGCAAGATTCTATTATGAAGATGAGTGGCTAGTTTCTCTAAAGTCTATGAACCTGTAGTGTCAAAGATAAGTATGATTAGTTAATGTATTTCTTTGTCTTTTGAATTCATATCGTAATTGATTGTTGAATATGAGTTTTAAATCTTTGATTCTAAAATCTATGTTGCCATTGGTGTCTTAGTTTTATAGTTTTTAGAATTATATTACTCAACTATGTTGCCGTTGAGCCTTAGTTTCAACAATGATATTAATGTTGGATGAAATTTATATTGTCGTTGTTGCCTTAAGATAATTACATAATTCAATTGACTTAGAACTAATTAACTAGGATTACAAATCTGAGATCAAAGGGGACCTAGACTTATTTCTCATAATCTTTCTAACCCCTTCTGTTAAATCTAGCTTTAGCAAGTTGATAATCTTAATTTTCTGAACTTTAGATTTCCTGCACTCTTATTTTCTATCTCTTTTATTAAGACTTTCTTTTAATCTTTCATTAATCCCTATTGTTCGACACCATGTTATTGTGCTACAATACCTTGTGCACTTGTAAGGTTTATGTAAACAACAAATTTACGTAGAATATAAATCTAACACAAATCAATCATAATAAATTTTCCCTCGCTAAGAGATGATTTTATTGAAAATGGCGGACTTTACACTTCCGGGTATCGCAATCAATTCCCCGTTAATTACATCAAAATTGAATACATCTGATTAAAAGCTACTAAAGAAAAGTAAAGTAATTAAATCTCTTAAATAAACAAGATAAATTCTAAGTCTAGGTCTTCATCGACATCTTCAATCCGTCACAAGATAGATGCATAGCATACTGTATTCATCGGGGATTTGAGAAATATGAGGGGACGACGGATGGGAGAACCCCTCCCCCAAAAGTCAATTCCACTTGATTGACAAGCATGAGTCATTACTGGAGCAAGAACCTCGTGGACGAACCTTAAAACAAATTCTTGTTCTTTGGTCTCAAAGATGAATTCGAATACCAGTTCTATTTTCCTAGTGACTGGCTATTAGAAGAGTTATCACTTTCAGTTGTATCTAATCATGAGTTAGATATCGCCAAATTCCTTAGAATTTAACGATCATAGATTGTTTTTGTAACGATTTTACTGTTGAATTTTACCAATATCCTAATATTTGGTCAATGTATGGTAAATTCACCGTTGGATCTCGTTATGATCTTATATTACGATTATTTAATTAAAAAGTCAACGAGTCCACCGTTAGATTTGACTAGAATCATAAAATTTGGTCAATATATAACAAATCCAGCGTTGGATCTTGTTATGATCGTTTGACTAAAAGTCAACGAGTCAACCGTTAGATTTAACCAAAATCGAAAGATTTGATCAATTTGTAATAAATCTACCGTTGGATCTCGTTACGATCTCGTATTATGATCGTTTGACCAAAAGTCAATGAGTCCACCGTTGGATTTGACCAAAATCACAAGATCTGGTCAATATGTAATAAATCCACCGTCGGATTTCATTACGATCTCGTATTATGATCGTTTGACCAAAAGTCAAATGATCTACCGTAAAAGAATTTTCGATCTCGAGGTTGAGATCCAAACCCTACATTTGAGGGAGTGATGACCTGAACCGCAAGGGAAACTCTAATTTCGGAATGTGATTCAAATCCGGTAAAGTTGAGTCATTGTAGATTAATATTTTGGGTGTCGAAGTTCGAAATCATTCTTTGGGTTCGTGATTGCAATTCGTATAAGTATCGAATTTGTGGTTGCAATCTAAGCGTACTAAGAGTTATGCGAGGGGTTGTACTCACATAACTTAACTATTTCTAAGTACACGAGAAATTGGGTATGTGCTGTAACGCTTAATCCCAAATTGCAACCCTAAATCATCCTTAAGAAGAGTCGTAACTATTTCCTAAGCGTATCACCTTTAGGTAAGGGCCGTAACTTTTATCCTAAATGTATCCATCCAGATTTGTTCCTCCCGTAAACTCTAAATAAAAAAAAGGGAACGGAAAGAATCTCCGAGATAACTTAAGGTCTCTTGCAAGAAAATCAAAGTCAGAGAGGTTTTCGACAGGGCTCTCGCCTAAGAATTTTCGGATCCTTGATAATGGAAACGGATCTGCTATTTATAGATTTATGCTAGCAGTTACAGGAAGTTACAATCCTACGGTTTCCACAAGAGTTTCACAAAATCAAGGGTTGTGAGGGCTGCGTGGGTCTTAGCTTTCAAGCGGATTGAGAAAAGATCATTCTCTCCCTATCTGGCCTACACAAGTGATTATTTATTTACTTACACAAGCATAACTACCTAGGCAAACATAATTTCCTAGGCAGACGTAACTACCTAGGCAGATGTAACTACCTAGCCAGGCATAACTACCTAGGCAAGCACAATTACCTAGGCAGGTATAACTACCTAGGCAGGCGTAACTACCTAGGCAGACATAACTACCTAGGCAGGCATGGCCTGTGTGGGTCATATTTAAAAAATGAAGAGGAAAAGAGGGAAAGAGGATGACATGCGTGAACCATGTTAGAGGGAGTGTGGAGAGGGCCCATGCAAGTAGGTCCATGCATGAGTCACTCTTTGACATAACTTAGAACTTTAAGTCCTAGTTTAAATAGGTTTAAGCGAAAAACCTATAAGTAGAGCTTCCTTTCTTAATTCCTTCTATTAATTTATTCTATCTAATTTTTTAGACTAAGTAGAAGAAAAAGAACTTCCCAACTCCAAAAATTCCAAGTCAACAGTTTAATTTTGGTCTTAATAAAATAGCTACCACTAAATCAGTGAGAAGGGTCTTCAACCATAGGCTTTCACATGCATCATGTGACAATAGTCTATGTTTAGAATTCAACAAGGGATTTTTAAACCACTTTGTTTTTCACTCTTTCAAGTAATCAAATTCCCACCTACAGAAGAACAATTTCCAATTGTTGATATTTATCAATAATAGATCCTACATTTTGAGCATCTGTACGCACTTCCACATCAAAATGTCCATGATTCACATATAGGATGCCCTTTCTTGGACTTGATTTCAGTTATCTCGGTATTTTGTATCTTCAAGATGAGATTCTCTTGGTGCGGGTATAAACTGACTTACCACACTCATTGTATAAAATATATCAGGTCAAGTGAGACATATATAACTAAGCTTTCCAACAAGCCACTGATAGCGATTTGCATATTTAATAATTTCTTACTCTTCATTTTTTAATTGATGATTTTGCTTCATTGGGAAATCTAGAAGTCTGCAACCTAGCATTCCAGAATCCTCAAGTAAGTCCACAATAATCTTTCTTTGAGATATATATATTCATGCTTTTGATCTTCCAACTTCAATTCCTATCGAGATCCCTAAGAATGATCTGAGACCTGCTATTCATAGAGTTATCGCGGTGGTTACTGGAAGTTACCATCTGACGGTCTCTATATCTCTTAATGAGAAATGGGCTGCATGGGTCTCAAGTGTCACGTGGATCAATAAGATCAAACGGTTATTTATGTAGAAGTGAAGAAGATTATCAACTACGCAACCCTCAAACCGATGAGATTTGAGGGACGTTGGTTAGGCTCACGTGACATGAGAAAGTTGGGCCATTTCAGCATTTTTAGGGTGTTTGTAATGAATTTTGTTAGCATGATGGGCTGCAAAAAGCAGCTTCCTCTTTCTCTGCTTTCATTTTTTTTAATAATTTATGTGTGGGACATATGGACGAGAGAGCGAGAAAGAGAAAAGAAAGAGAGAGAAGATGGGATTGGGATGGGCCCCACTAATGGTCTCACTTAGAGAGAGAGAGAGAGAGAGTAAGAGAGATAGAGATAGAGTGGGGCCCACGCAAGTGACCCTGCATGGGTCATGGAGAGAGTAAGAGAAGGCGAAAAAGGAGATGAGAGAGATGGTTTGGGACCGACGCAGGGTAGACCCTGCGTCGGTCATGGAGAGGGAGGAGAAAGAGGAGAGGAGATGAGAGAGATGGTTTGGGACCTTGCAGGGTAGACATTGCATGGGTCATGGAGAGAAAGAGGGAAAAAAAAAAAGGAGATGAGAGAGAGATGTGTGACGGGGGCACGCGGCGTGGCCATTCGAGTCAGTCGTAGGGCCATTTTTCCTCTCCATGTTTTGAGCATCACTGGTGCGTCAAGGCCATGAGGGCGACACCGTGTGTACTGGGCATGAGCCAAATGGCGTCGCGACACGTTGGGATGGAGGGTGAAGACTTGGGCGCGACATGGTCAGCTGGGCTAGCGTTGCGGTGTGAATAATAAAGTATGTCAAACCAAGGGGTTTGAGGTCCTCCCGCCATTTCGCCTAAATTACTATTTTACCCTTATATAGGGGGACTTGAGTTGGAATCCCCCGACCTTACACGTGCACTAGCCTCGTGGGCTTATGTGCGTGCATCCAGGCCACGCTTGGTGCGTGGTCGTCCTAGCTACGTCGTGTACTAGGGCCATCGCGTTGGTGGTTTCCAACCACCTTCAAGGTGCGGGTTTTAGCCCAGAGAGGGCTCGGTATATTCTCGTCGCTGCCTATCGCTATTTCTATCACCGTTGCATGTTTCCTTAACGATCATCGTTGCCTGTTGCCTTAACAATCGTCATTGCCGGCTCTAACCTGCTGCGTTGCTTCGCAGGGTGAAGTCCGAACGTAGAAGTTGAGGTGAAGCTTGAGTAGGACAAGCCTTCCACCCTTCGTAGCATCTGGGAATCCGTATCTCGTGCCTCATTTGGGAGAAGTAGGCTGACTTAGCGCAGCAAGCGTTAAGTGCCGCACGGGTTGATACTGCTGGAAGAGTGACCCCGTGACAGATGGCTTGGGATCCACGCAGGTAGAGCCTGCGTGGGTCATGGAGAAAGAAAAAGGAGATGGGAGAGATGATTTGGGAGGCACGCAGGATAGACCTTGTGTGGGTCATGGAGAGAGAGAGAGGAGAAAAAGGAGATTAGAGAGAAGGTTTGGGACCCACGTAGGGGTGATCCTACGTGGGTAATCTTTTCCCCTTCCCTTCCCCTTTTTTTATTTTTATATTTTTTGAGACATGGTTTTTGCGTCTATAGTTTCCCTTTAAGTATAAGTAAAGAACAAGGGAAAAAAATCGGATATCAGAAACATCGCCTAAGTCGCAACTTGGCCGATTAATCAGTGATAAAGTTGGGATGAATGCAAGTCGCCGACTTTTTCCGATTTGTTGAAAAAGTCGGAGACTTTTGTACCAAAAACCACCAACCAGCAGCACTGAATAAATTGTTGCAGTCCACATACGACCAACAGTCCATACAGTCACAGTCTACATGATAAAAAACAGGGTTCAAACTCTTCTGTCATAGAAAAAAATAAAAAGCAGCACCAATTCTGTTCATAAAGACAGAAAATACAAATCAGAGCATGTAAACAGTGACAAAGAATAGGGAACAATGGCAGTACACAGTTACACGGTCACTATTTCCCCCCTTTTTTCTCACAATGGCCCCAAACTTCTATGAAATCATACAAACTGTATGGCATATGAATCCACAAAAACTGATCAACCTTTTTTATTTGTTTATGAAACAACACTGAATCGTGACCAGAAACAACGAAGAAGATGAATCTGGCCCTATTTTGCAGAATTCTTATTTTAATCAAAACATACTTCAAGCATTTGTAAGAAATTTTGGAAATATAACGATATAAAACGATAAAGAACCTGTCATTTTTTCTTTTAAAACTTCACCATATTCTAGGTGTGATGTCAGCACTCAGAATATTACTCTGCTGACATCAGCAGAGACCTGCACGGAAGAGCCCTAAACCTGCAGCACCTGCATTCTTGTTGGTGTGTCCTTAGCTCTGGAATCAATGGTCCGATGAGAATGAGAATAAGAATAAGAAGACATGAACGCATGAGTGCAGACCAAGCACACCTGTCTCAGCTAAATAGGTGTGGGACGTTAACACAATGCCTTCATTACAATGGGTATGTTCCATCGACGTATAGTCCATATTAGACCATTGCTTTCCAGCCCCAACACGGCAGACATTCCTATTATGTTCTACCATTGCAACAGAAATCCAGCCAAGTTAACAAACACTGTACTCGTTCCCACGCAACTGTCTCTCCGATAGTGTTGATTATCAAATCAAGCACTGGCTATACGGCCCCGAAGAATTTCTGCAATCAAGACCGCAATACTTCAGTCACCACATATTTGTAAACACCCACAGCCACACCAGCAATACTGCTTAATTGATGAGCACAATACTATACAGTTTTGTTTGCCAACAAACTACCTTCTTCTACAGTTTCTAGAAATTTTTATACACTGAAAAAACATGAGCCACTGGTCACCAGTTCACCAAATCTGATCACTCGCAGCTCAACCGATCATTAAAAATAGCCTGTACAGCCTTAATACACAGCAATCAACGGCTTGTAGCATGCAATGAACTCTTGCATGTCCACAAACAAAAAAAAACATTTACACTGGTAGCTTTTACAATACTAGAAAATCCAAAATGGGTCACTTCTCTCATGAAAAATTGACATAACTTCTTGAAATCTCCGCCAAACTCTACGAAATAGGATTTGAAGAAAAAATAACAGATTCAAACAATCGTAACCTTTTAGACGTTTTTATTCCCCGAGGTCTGATCAACCTTCAAAACTGTAAGTAAAAACCCCGAATCCTAACATTGCTAGGCCTTGAAAAGTATATTAATGTTTGGAAATAGTTTTTGTTTTGTTTACGGGAAGTTTTGAAGGCAAAGAGGAAAAATGCGTTAAAACAATGGAGAAATGAAGAAAGAGAATCAAAGCCTTTGCCGAGAGGAAAAATAGAGAAGACTGCATGAAAACATCAATCTCGACTAGTCGAGATTGGATCTCGACCAGTTGCGATCAGCCCCAACACAACAGAGTTCTGCAGAGTTCTACAGAACCAAACTATAGATCTTGACCATTTGAGATCGGGAAAACAACAACAATTCGAATTTGGCAGTTTGGTTTTGTTCCAGAATTGGGAATTCTTTCTTTCCTTTTTTCTATTTTATTTTTTTAGGGCTTTCCTTCCTACTTCCCCTCGAATTTAGAATGTCTTAGGGCCTTATAAATCTATAAATAGGGACCCTAAATTAGGTTTTATATATAGATTTCCTTGCTTTTTAGGTTTTCTATTTCTTTTAGTTTTTCGAGAGTTTTGGGTTTATGAGAGTTGAGACATCTGTGAGAATTGTAAACCATCATTCTGAGATCGAATCAGAGAGTTGTACTCTGATGATGAAGATCCCATCAACGATGCGTGACTAGTTTTCCAAAGTTTATGACCTCTTGTAAATCAAAGATAAGTTTTTATTCACAATTCTATTTTCTTTTCTAATTTGAATTCGTTTATGGTAATGATTGCATAATTGAGATTCACTCTTGTTCGTGACTTGTTATGAATGATTTTAATTGCTTTATTTCTGTTTATGATAATCGTAATCGCATTGTAGGGATTAGGGTTAGAATTGATAGAATATTCACACCATGATTAGTACTTGTAGTCTAGTTTGATTGGTTTCATGCAATGGTGCTTATGAATTAGATCGCTAGAGAATTGATGGATTCTATCGTCCCTACTAGTCCATGACTATGAATATGATCTGATTATTTTACCTAGCGAAGAGAAGGTTATTACCCGGAATTCAAATTGGAATAGGAATAGGATTGCCAATTATTACGAATCGGCGATGAAGAGAGCCCTACACTGTTTTCTCCGTTGCTTTCTAAATCAAATACTTTTGCGAATATTAGATTTATTTAGATAAATTTCTTTTAGCCTTTAGTTCCTTCAAAAATTAATTTTCTAATCGAGACTTTAAATTAGATATCAGTAGTCCCTTGGGTTTGACAACCCTTAATAGCTCACTCTTGTTACAACACTTGTGTGCTTGCAAGAGTTCTTATTTATAACACGTCAAGGTCGTAACCTCGAGATTCGTGAAATTGGTCGTGAAAACGACGAAAGTAGAAAAAAATACTAGTTCTTCTTCATGCTGCTTTAATCTATCAAACACCTTCTTCAAGCAACAATATCTGGGAAGTTGTCGGTCCAAATCCTGTAAAAAACTCCTAGCAAAAATAGGCACTGATCCCGAGCACTCTAAAACTTGAAACCTGAAACTGTGTAAGATCCTCTCTGAAAGACCATGAAAAAACCTTCAAACCATTATAGTTGCTTCATTAAAGTTGTTCAAACCAAGACCATGATTTCTGTTTTTTGATTTGAGGTCAAACATTGACCATTGCTGATGTTAGCATCGCTTCATGCTGATGTCAGCAATAGGAGGTGATGACAGCGATAGATCAGGCCAGCCCCGATAGATGTCCACTATGTTACCAAACTAGAATTACTAAGGGTTAGGGTTAGAGGAAGAAAGTGGAAGAGAAAGAGATGGGAGAAATTAGGGTTCTAAGAAACCCTTTTTCATTAGCAATATACTATTTACCAGGTTATCGTCATACGCCCACTCATATATGTACTAAGCTACACACTGCAACTAATAATAAGTACTACAGACACACTAACACACACTCAGATATATATATATATATATATATATATATATATATATATATATATATATATATATATATATATAGGATAAATGGGGCAATGCATTTGAGTGCATGACATGACTCGTGCATTCGAATGCTAGATCATGTGCCACGTAATAGCGAGTTAAACCACACCTCTAAGAGTTCATCTAGTCCCCAAGGATATTAGGAAAACAATTTGAACTTTTTTGCTCTTCATTACAAGTCAAAGTTTTGGTTTCACCGTCTGAACATGGCACTTGATCCTTGGGTTGCGTGCCGCATGCACGTGCACATGCAAAGGGTCGATCATCGACCATTCAAAGGAAAAGAAAGATGTCGTTTGAGTCACGCTCACTGATACTTAGAATTCATGGTGGAAATTTAAAATAAAAAGCATATTTTGACCGTTGAAATCAGCGATATACACTTTTTTTTCGAAAAATTTTCTAGAAACCTATGGGGACTGGTAAAACCTTAAAGGACGCAACTTAGGGTAACGTTCCCTGTGGCACATGATCTAGCATTCAAGTCATGGCTCAGACAGTGCAATCAAATGCATTTTCCCTTTTCCCATATATATATCCGAGAGTAAGGGTTCGAACCTAGCCAGGGTACTGGGTGTGAACCAATTGGGTGCTACGTGCCATCTGACCCCAAGATCAGGTGCCATGTCAACATGCCCAAGGTCGATCAATGACCATCTAAATATAAAACATAAAACGGGTGATATTCCACCGTTAAACTTTGGGTCAAAGGTGAAAATTTTTAATGCACCATGTTTGGGTGGCAAACCAAGATATTTAACCTGTGATTTGAAGGGCAAAAAAGCCACCAAAAACATATTCTTTTCAAACCCTCTGGATGAACTGAACCCTTAGAGGACATAAGCCACTCGCGGTCATATGCAATGTTATCTAGGAGTTGAACCCATGGTCACCGCCGTCGGTTTAAAACCCATTTTCATATATCCTATATATATATAGGAAGAAATTACCTTCTAGATAAAGAAATGATAGCATTATGTAGAATTGTAGCTCACTATGTAGTGATATACTGATATGTCTAATTTCTGTCTCTTCTTCCTTGTATTGGACACAGGGGTGGGTTTCACTGGGACAAAACCTGTCTGTAATGGGTCTTATTGTCCCAGTTCACCCCAGAAGGGAAAGAATCGGCATTGCAGTATTTAAGTTCATGGGCCGTGTACTGCCAGCTCTACACAGACGACGCTCAGTCTGTCTGTATGATCGGAAGTGTATCTGCATGGATTTCGTAGATCTCAGAAATCTTGCGAAATTTTTTTCATATGGGCATAATGTCCCTGTGAAATGACCAGTGTCTGGTGTACGTAATACATAAAGGGAAATGTACCAGTATCAATATTATCATACCGTGTCATGACAACATGCCCAAGGTCGATCATTCACCATCCAAAAAAAGAGTGATTTTTTACCATTGAATTTTGGGTCAGAGAAAATTTCAATGGCCCATGTTTGGGTGGTGAACCAAGCTCTTCAACATGTGATTTGAAGGGTAAAAAAGTCATTTTTTTCTAAAACGCCCAGGGATGTGGTGTAACGTGCGATCACGTGTCTCCTGGCATGTGATCAGCATTTGAATGCATGGCTCATGCGCCGTGCATTCAATTGTATTGTTCATTTTCCTTATATATATATAATGCAATTTTTTCTTGCTTCTTATTTTGTTCTTATTTACTGATGTAACATTGATTGATTCTAGAAAATTCATGTATATCCCCTTCTTTTGGTTATCCTATAACCTGACTTGGCTTGCTGGATATCACGACTGATAAGCGATAACAAATATTATCTGCATTGTTTGCAGGCTCTTGCATCTTGTTTTATTAGTATTGAACGCCCTTGCAGTACAGAGCTTGTCGGCTGTCTTCAATAATAAAAACTCAATTTTCGCAAGGAAGGAGAATGCTCGTGCTCTTGTAATGGTTGCCAGCCAGGTCAGTATGAATGTCTTTGAAACATCAGGAGACTGCTGATACTATAGGCATCATTATCTCCATAATACAGTGGTCATAAAGGTTCCATATCACTGCTGATTTATATCCATTGATGTGACATTAAAGGGATGCAACAGACTGACCATTTTCTCATTGTGTTAGAGAATGAACCAATCATTTAATTATGAGATAATGGCTCCTGACCGACATTTAAACACCAAATGGTGTTTAAATGATCTTAAACCGTTAAAATGTCACTTTTTATCTCACACCATTGAAGTGGTATTTATCATACACCATGTGGCACACATCTATCATTAATCTAAAATGCCCAAGTGGCAATCTATCATTGGAAAATGTCTCAGCCAAATGAAACATGCCAGTATGTGGATGTGAACTATCTGATTGATGAACTTTAATATCAACCATTAAAACTAAAAACAACAGTTGGTATTATAGTCAATAGATCGAATGGTCTAAATTATGGTCAACATATGGGATGGTTTAAATCTCCCTAAAACACCATTTTATGGCCTGTTGCACTTCAATTATGATCTATCACTCTGATGGTTCGGTTCACCCACATCTTAAACCATTGATGGTGTAAGATAATTTAAACACCATGTTGTGTTTAAATGACAGTCAGGAGAGTCGGTCCCTTTAATTATAGGTGTGTTTGTCGTACCCCATCACCAAATTATGGTGGACAATGGTGCCATGTCATCACTTCTCAATTTCAACTTCTAAAAAAATTAGGGTAATGAAAATGGAAAACAATAGCATGGATTGCTTGAACAACCTTTTGAAAAAATTTATTTTCTCCGACTGTGTCTATGAGCTTCCATGGTTACTTTTGTTGCCTTTTAGAGCTTTTTTTTCTTGAAAGCCGTGCATGGGATGCATACTGGGCACTATTACACTCAGTCTCAATGTATGGGGTATGAATACGATGTACCAGTGTACCATCACATGTAGCTGTCACTAAAACCCTGGAAATAATTCTTTTCTGATCAGTGTTTATATATAATTTATGAACTTTTTTTTCATAAATATATAGATACATACATTGTGCTTATGAACTAATATTAATAAGAGTTCATTTTTTTCGGTATAATTGCAATTTGTAGACATTCAGATCTTGAATTTTCAGGATACAACTAAGCTTCATATTTCTTCTTTTATGTTCTGAGTTGGTACTTGTATAGGGTAACCAAGTGATGCGCCGTCAAGTCATGATTTTTGTTTGGTATTGTTTGCTGATGTCAACAATATTAAAATACAATATGACAAAAAAACCAAGACTAGAACAATGCATTATAGGGGACATGAGTCAATATGAAGGTGTAGTGGGACGAGAGTAGGGTATAGGAGGAAAACCCAAGAGGACCTCCAATAGGCTTTGCAGGTCCAAACATACTGGGTGGTGATGGTATTGGGCAACCTGAATGACGATGGCGTCAAAATTGTTACCAACTTCACAAATTGTTTGGTCTGGGATTTTGCAATGTGATCAATTTGCAAATTGTGAGGTTGAAGGTTTTGAACAATTTTTTTATTCTTCCAACATAATAAGGGACATTAGTCAGTTTTGAACCATAAATTAATTAGGTGCATCTTAGGGAGTTAAGTAGTGTTTCAGTCATAGCACTAGGAGTATCACTTTTATGCATTTCTTCCCATTATTTGTCTTCATGGTCGGTTTACATCAACTTGGTATCATAGAAAGTTGTGTTCCTGGAATTTAGGGTTTTGGATTGAGAAGATGCCACAGAGCATGGTCAGTTTACATCAACTTGGTATCATAGAAAGTTGTGTTCCTGGAATTTAGGGTTTTGGATTGAGAAGATGCCACAGAGCATGGTCGGTTTACATCAACTTGGTATCATAGAAAGTTGTGTTCCTGGAATTTAGGGTTTTGGATTGAGAAGATGCCACAGAGAATAATGAATAACACAGATCTCATTTGATGCTTGGATCGACTCTAAGAGACCATAGGAAGCATCAACGGTCAATTTCAGCAAATCGCTAGGGTTTTGTTGCAACTTCTATCGTTGCTTGAACGACAAACGGGGGAAGAGCTTCAAGGCCAGACTGATCAAGGAGAAGTATTGGATTCTCATTTGAAGGAGATGGTTTTGGTTCATCTATGAGTCGTTGGACAGTTGATTGGGAACTGACATGAGTACAAGTACAATGACCATGGTTGTGCCAGCGATTGTGAAGCTACCCTAAGGTATCATGGCCATGATACCCATTGGGGCAGAGGCCTCAGATGTGGTCCTAAAAATGATAGAGGTTATGGGGGAGGGTGATTTATGTGATGGACAGGATTTTGGGAGCGACGCCGAGCATGATCATGAAGAGCTCAAAGCTATCTAAAATGGTCTGGAATCCCTTAGTTTGATGGAAGGTTAGATCATGCTTTCCTCAATTGGTTTGAAAAGAAGATTTGATTTTCTATTTATTTGAAGTACCTGATACTTGAGACATAAACAGGTAGCTTGCCGATTTCCTGGTTACACCTTTTGGTGGTTGTTGGATCTCCAATCTTCACATGTTCAATAAGGAAAGGACAAAATATTCATGGGAAAAAATGAAGCATTTACGGACTCGATTTATGCCAACATTCTATGTTGAAAATTTTCAGTGGTATCATAATTTGAAGCAGTGTGACATGGATGTGGTAACAATTAAGAGTTTAGGGTTAGCAAGAGGCGTTAGGTTTTGGTTTAAGGTTTGAGAAAGTTAGGAAAGAGAGAGGGATTAGATGAGAATAGCTTAGTTGGGTTAGAGAGACCCAGTAGCTTTATATAATGCATTGGGTAAAATAGAAGTCTGCCCCCAATATAAAGCCCACTAATATACTATTATGCACATCCATACACATTAAACATGCACTCCAACTCTTCCCTCCAGCTGGAGCATAAATATCATGGATGCCCAGCTTGACAGAAATGTCCTGAACAAGCGATGGCCCAATGACCTTAGTATATGTCAGTTGTTGAGATGATGATACATCGATAAACTCCAAAGTGCGGTCCCAGGCCTTTTCTCTATCGAAATGAACATCTACTTCAAATATGTTGTATACAGTTCAAGAAAATCCGAGTCAGATGCAATGTTCTTGGCTGCTTCACTATCACAATGAATGGGCATGAGGCCATTAATCGAAAATCCAAGCGTTGAAGTGAAAATGGAAGCCATAGTAACTCACATGCTCCATGAGCAATTGATATACTCAGGGCTCGATAAGCGATATCATCTTGTTAACTGGGAAACCTGTCAACTTCCCCCAAGATGTGGCGGGCTTGGAATCCGGAGTTTAAGATGGACTAATATTGCGCTCTTGGGGAAGTGGTTCTGGCGAGCAGGCTTGGACGGAGAAATTGGTAGCCTTTGGCATGGTGTGCTGGCTGAAAAATATGGGCAATCGAATGGTAATTGGGGCATCAATATCATGGTTCATATGGGCACATCGGCTTGGTGGAAAGGCATCTGTGGAACATGGTCTATGTACCATAGGGGGATCCGTTACAGTTGGGGTTGTGGCACTAGGATTCGATTCTGGGAAGATGATTGGGTGAAGTTTGTCCTCTCAAATCGTATTTCTTGGGACATTTTTCACATCTCCATTAATCCTCAGGGAATGATTTCTGAATTTGTCACAGATACCCAAGGGGGAAGGACATGGGATGTTACCACACGCAGGTTGTTAGAGGTGATGAGGTGGATTCATTCTCCCGAATGCTATCCTCTCTCTACGCCCTTCGCAGAAATCAGCACCAGCGGGATGAGCGGATTTGGACTCCCAGCAAAAGATGGCAGCTACAATGTCAAATCATATTATCGGATGCTTTCGAGGCGCCCATTGATCAGATTTCAAGGGGCGGGGTTGTGGAAGGCGGCCATCCCCCCCAAAGTGGACTGTGTTCAAAGAAAAAGTTCTAACAATCGACCAGCTCATTCGGCGGGGGAAGGACCTGCCCAACCACTGTGATGTGCCTCCGTGGGGAAGCGTCCGTTGTGCATCTCTTCATACACTGTTGGGTGGCCCACAAGATCTGGAGCGTCATTTTGATATGGTTTGGGTCACCCCCTCTTCGACCTACCAGCAATATCTCGCGTGGCCTTTAGTCAGTTTGGAAGGACAGCTGGCGGACTATTGAAACACAGGGTTCTTTGCGGCTTGAAAGGAATGTGCGAATTTTTTAGCGCAAGTGTCGACCCGTAGGGATGATTATAAGGTTTGTCAGAGATTTAATTTGGTTATGGGTCGCTAGGGGTTCCGATAGAGTTAGGGGTGCTAACCCCCCTGGGATCCGCCTTAGGCGGGGCTGTCTTCGTTGATTGGCTGCTGCCTTTTTGGATTGTTTAGGGGTTCCTTTGTATTTTTTCTTTTCCTATTTTTCCTCTCTTGTTTCTTCTTTGCTGGTTGCGCCTTTGGTCGTGTTGTCGTTGTATTGGTCCTTCCAGCGTCTTGTTGGCTTTCAATATATTGTTCTTTACCAATCAAATAATATATATATATATATATATATACTCAAACTTAGAACCAGAGTCACCAAATTCTTTGAATTTTTATATTAAAAAAAAAAATCATGAATAATTCGTGAATTTTTCAAAAATTCACAAATAAACGCGAATAAATAATGAATAATTTAAGAGTTTTTTAAAATTGTGATTTTTAGTATATTTTTAATTTTTATTTTATTTGTCTCTCCGATTTTTCCCCGAACTAGCCGAATTTTGCTAGTTTTTTTTCTGAATTTTAACCTTGTTGAATTATTGGTGAGCCCCGACTTGGCGACTATGCTCAGCACTAGATTTGGAGACAAGTGGTTGCTTTTTGATCTTCCTAAATATGAGATTGCTCCTAAGGAAACACAGTACCCAGATGTAGAGCGATGGTCGGTAGCTGAGCTAGCCCAATTAACATAAGTATATTTCGATATACGAAGATGACCATGAAAGTGATACACAATTCCCCTGCTTGGGTTGGACTTAATGTATGTGAGAATGCGATGAACAACAGCGAAATGAGCAGCACGAGGAGCGTGTGAACTAATTGACAAAGCTGACAGCGAATGTAATGTTTGGCTGCGTAAGGGTAATAGATCAACCTACCCAGTAGGTTCAGATGATACCTCCTCCTTACTCTCATGAAGAGAGTACTTAGAATTCATAGAGGATGGAGGCTTGCAACCAAGCATACCTAACTCTAGAGCGTACTTCCTCTAAGAGAAGAAAGATCCCTTTTGTCAATCTAGGTACTTCCAAACCAAAAATATATATATGTTTTTGGTTTGGGATATGAAGGAAGAGTCATCCTCACTTCAAAAAATGACCTAGCTCATCCTTTGCATGGGATATGAAGGAAGAGTCATCCTCAGTAATCAACATTAATATACACCAGCAAAATAGCACTACCGGTAGGACCAATATGGTAAAAATAGTATGCTCTGAATGGCATCTCTGAAATCCCATACCAATGATCATTCCAAACGTTGAAACCAAGCACGGGGCGAGTGCTTCAAACCATATATAGACTTCATAGCCTACACACTTTTCCAGTCCCCCCTAAAGCAGGAAGCCATGTAGAGGATCTATAACTCTCCGCTATGAAATCACCATTAAGAAAGACAATTTTGGCATAGATGATAAAGAGGGCAATTCTAATTGGGGAAAACACGGCATCATGATCAATCTCATAGGTCTGAGTGTATCCACGAGCAAGTAGGTGTTCCTTATATTGAGTAACACTACCATCCGGATTATGCTTTACAGCAAAGACCCATTTGTTTCCAACATTCTTCCTGGAGGCAGTGGTACCATTTCCCAAATTTGATACTCTCAAGGGTGTTCATTTCATCCACCATAGCGGTCCTCCATGCAGGATGAGAAAAGGCGGCATGGATGGCAAGTATAGTAACAATATTAACCCCAGAATAAAAGCTTCTCACTAGGTGGAATCATGGGTCAAAATTTCGGGTATCGGATACGTATCGTCCAAGCTCAAAACCGATACGTATTGGATGATACGTATCGGAATAGTAAAATACCGGATGATACATTGAATGTATCATCTGAACATTTACATACAAAATGGCGATACGGTACATTGAATGTACCGTATCGTCCAAGTCTGATACCGATACATATCGTCCGATACGTATCGGTATCGGAGGATATTTTGATCCATGGGTGGAATGCAATGGTAGTTGTGTGGGTATCGGACGATTGGTGAGCCGAGAAGGATGACTAGTGGTCTATTTTAGTGAGAAGCTTTGTGAAGCAAGAAACAGGTACTCTATGTATGACGTGGAGTTTTATTCTGTTATTCAGCTCTTTGCCACTGGAAGCATAACCTTTGTAGTGAGAGTTTATTTGATTCTTGGACTACCTAAAGCTCATTACCCTGTGCTAGTTCCGCACTTACGGGGTGCTGTGAGAGGTGGAAAGGGTACAGACATAACGTCTTGCTTTTTACACACAAAGTGGCTGCCCTCCGGACTCGAACCCGCGTTGTCACGCTTGACAGCCCAAGCCTTTTACCATTGCACCAAGCGTCCTCGGACTACCTGAAGAAACTAAATGCTCTTCATTTTAAGTGGATGTCTTTTCTATAGGAGTAAACCTTTGTATTTTGACACAACAAAGTAGAGGCTCAGAACCGTGTGGTGAATGCTCTTAGCCGTGAACATATCCTCACCACGAATTGGCAGGTTTCAAAGATCTCAAGAACCAACATGCGGATGATATTGTTTTATGAAGTCTAGATTTTTTGCAGCCAGAGTGGTGATCCTTTCAGGCAATACTTTTTTGCATGATGGCTTCTTGTTCTGAAGGAACAAATTATGCATCTGAGACATTTTGCTTCGCAAGAAAGTGATTACAGAACTATGCAATGGTGGACTAGGCAAACATCTTGGCCCCTTGAAAATTATTTGTTGGTTGGAGATAGATACTATTGGCGAAAGATGTGAAGGGATGCAATTCAAAATGGTTGACCGGTGTGAAGTGTGTTAACCTTCCATGGACACTCACAGAATACAGGATTCTACACTTTGTTGTTTCTCGCCAAATCGAGGGAGGACATCAGCATGGATTTCGTCCTTGAGCTATCGCGGATAGCAGGAGGATGCATTTATATTTTTATAATGGCAAGCAATTTCTCAAAAAGACCCACTTCATTGCTTGCAAACGAACAACAGATGTGGACTACTCTGTATTTCAGTTAGGTGATATGACTTCAAGATTATCACTTCCAACAGGGATACAAAATTCATGAACCATTTTTGGAGGACAATGTAGAAGGGGTTGGGAGCCTCGTTACAGTTTTTTAGTGCCTACCTTCTGCAGGTAGACAGCGAAAAGGAATTCTGTATTGTAGCTTCGAGAGCTTGATGAGGAGGCCCATCGAGGATGGTGAAGAAGTGGATATGATTTTACTGCAAGACAAGTTCTCCTACAATATTTCGGAGAATTGGACTATCTCAAACTCAGTTCCGTGTTGGCTTACAAGCTTTGCAGACTATATATGAACCATCCAGCAGTACATAAGGCAAAGATTAAGGATGCAAATGAGCAATAAAAGACCAGTCCAGACGAACATAGCCAGGTCGGGTGGTATGGTTTACTTAAGGAGTGATCAATTTCCTAGGGTTGGTACAGAAATTGACGAAAAGGTCCATTTCAAGATTTGCAAAAGGTGAATGATAGTGCTTATCATATTCAGTTTCCATATGAGTGAAACATATCTCCAAGTTTTATGTGTCCGACTTATTTTTCTATAAAAGGGATGATCCAGTCATCACAGATTCACATCATCTACATCAGTGCCTGAGCTTCTAGCAAAGCAGAAAGACGAGATCGAGTAAACTGTGCTGATGAAGTAATTGTGTTCTCAACAAGGACAAATTCATTAGTTCCTAGTGAAATGGAAGGGTAAGTCGCACTCTGAGAATACTTGGATCGAGAGAGCATTTTAAAACGGAAAATTTCTAAAGTATGGTAGAATTATCATCTACCCAACTTGACGAGGTCGAGTTCTCTCCAACCAGGGGAGGATGATGCACCATCGACTGATCAGATTCAGCCCAAATATTGCATTGAAAAGCTATCTATACCAGCATCATTAAGATCTTACAAGTGCCAAAAACTCCATCGTTACAATGTAATTTTCCAAATCTGTTTTACTTTGTGCTTTTAAGCTTTTAATCACATGGTAGAAATGGGTTTTTGAAGCAATCTTTGGGCGGAATATGATCTAGACATTGACTATGAGCCACATGCAGCACTTCATGAAAAGGTAGTGCCACATGTAAAGAACGTATGACCGTCCCAATTATGTTATATAGGTGTGAGTAATTGATCTGAGATTATTAATCAGTATCGGGTATCGGTCTATCTTGGACCGATACGGATACGGTATCACCAATACCGTATCGGTCGATATTTTTTCCTGAAAAAAAAGGTTAAAAAACATAATATAAAAAACTGGTTGTATTGGACGATGCCAAGACAATATCCATCTGATACCGATATAGATACCAATATCACCCCGATACTTGTATCGGGTGGTATTTGTATCGATTCTCGACAGAAACGACCAATATGTATCGATATCGGCTGAGTTTTGATACCATGGTGATTACAACACCTTGTCTTCTTTGGATTAGGCCAAACTGACCTCGCCTACCTGATGTTTTGTAGAAAACTCTTCCAGTAATGGTAGCTGTTGTGGAGCAGCTAAGTGGAGCCCTTGGCATATCTGGATTGCTTGTTCTTCCTTGTGTCGCTGCGCACATTAACCAGGTACGTCACACGTAACTTTAAAATTTGAGTATGGGAGATTGGTCACAGACCAGGGTGAGCCAATATGGTCTTTTAGTCATGAGATGACTAAATTAACACACCTGAGGAACTTAAAAAATTTTCACCACCAGGTTCATGGACCTACTCGGCTTCGAATTAGTTTTGAATGGTTAATGGGAGCGCATCTTAGGCCTCAGATAGAGCCTTCACCATCCCACTTTATTAAGGCCTTATGGCAAACTTTATCGGCCACTCCAAATGGTCCAAGTGGTTATACATCATATCAAGATCACCCAGCTGAAAAAACATGCTCGTGGGAGGGTACTATTTAATCTTGGAATTTAATATGAAGTGTTGTTCATATCTAAAGTAGGATTCATATTGAAGTGCTTGTATTTGATGGTATGGATCCTCCAAGGGCATAGTTTTTGGGGCTGCACAAAGGTCATAAAATGTTCATGGATCAGTATAACTGTGCCATGTGGCACCTTATGGCTTAACAGTGAAGGCGAGGGTTTTATCTTAGGGCTAAGGCGAGGAGAGTCAACCCCGTTTATGAATGGTACCACTTCAATTTTAATCTCTTGTATGGCTAATGTAATGCTGCATTTATACATAATTTGCTGTCCAGATAATTATAGATTCTTTTCTCGTAAACTTCTGGCTACGGAAGGATCGGTTGTCCATTCACTTGAAGGGAACATGAAGAATGAGAGCTGCTCAATTCCTGTGGCAGGCAACTTTGAGCTTTTGTGTAGTCTCTGCTGCGTCTTCGATGAGGTTTTCGATCATACCGTTTTTCATGGCCACGGCGAAGCTCCTGAGGCTGGTTGCAAAATAATAATCTAAGGAGTCCCACCCAAACTTTTAAGGAAAGAATGGGTTCAATTATGCTCTATATGTAGGCCTTGTTTGACAAAACTCATGGAAAAGTTTTTTTTTTCACTTTATATGGGTTTGTAAATAAAAAAACTCATGGGAAGTTTTATTTTTAGAATTTAACCGTGGTTGGGTTTTTACTTTTTATTTAGCTACCGTGTGAAATTATTTTCCTAAGGTATCATTATTCACACCATGCGAACCTGTAATCTCATCCCATCTCCTCGAGCCAAAAGGTAGTAATCGCTTTGAATTAGACAAGGGAAATTGTTTTGGGTAGCTTCATTCGCACTCACGCATCCTCTAAAAGCGCTCATGTGTGCAACCCCTTAAAAATCGTTTATTGCTTCAGATCTGATGATAGGGATCGTGTTTCAACCTGATCTTTTATAAAATGGATCTTGAGATCATGTCTCACCTATCAGACAACTATTTTTTTATTCAACATGTCAAAGATCTCCAAAAAATGCTCTTTGTGTGCAATGGCACACGTCACACTCAAACGTGATTTTAAGGTCATATTTTAGGGATCTGTGACATGGGATAAAAAACTTGATGTATGATAGGTGTGACATGATCTCAAGATCCTTTGTGTGAAAGATCTGGGTGAAACACGATCGTGTGATCAAACGGAAGCAATGATTTTAAAGAGGTTCCAATGTAGGCGCTTTCAGAGGACGTGTGGGCGTGTTAGGGCTGCCCAATTGTTTTTTGTCCCAATTTTTTCCAAGATGAGTCTTGAGAGCATGGGCATATCCTCATCCGGTTAGTTTTTTATTTTGATGATATACATCCCAAGCAGTAACTCTAAACGTGGGAAACATACACCAAGCTCAAATCACCGGTCATCTTTTGGAATAGGTGTCGCATGAAATAAAAAAGAATGGGTGTTGCATGAAATTAAAAAAGACTGTGATTGTATACCCATGGTTTCAAGATCCATCAAGTGGAAGATTGGGATAAAAAACAATAATGGCACGATTATGAAGGGAGGTTACATCTAAGCCATTTGATATAAAGGCAATAATCTAAAGATTTTTGACAGAAAACAATGGTACAAACAATCTCTCTCATATGATTCATTACAATCAATTGTTGAATCGGATAATGGCTTTTGATTGAATTTAGTCATATGATAAAGATCATGTTTGGTGTTAATCGTTTTCACTTATGATATTTAGATCATAGCCGTTTAATAGGTAGGCCATGATCTCAAGATTTATTGTGTTGAAGAAGGGACGAAGTTCCTATCATCTAATTCAAGAGAATCAACGTTTTAACGGTGAAAATTTCAAGCCGCAAAAACCAAAAATTTAATTGGTGAACAGAAGGAGGGCATTTGTTAACCTTAAGGGGTTAGGCAAGTTTGCTAAATACTTGCTTTCAAAGGGAGGAGACCCTCCCCCCCCCACCCTAGGGATTTATATCTTGTGCTGATCCGGTATGTGTTAAATTTGTGGTGCGCATGTGCCCCTGAGATTAGGCAGGTGCTCTAAGAGGCCCGGAGACTCAAGTTATCAAAACAAAAGCAAAAACAAAAAAAGGAGGGCATTTATTTTTTCTCATAACGTAGGCTAAAAAGAGTTTCAGGGAATCTTTCTCTGAAAATTTTATCTTGATAATTTTCACTTTTTTTCCTAAGCAAGTGGGACCCATGGTGTTCTTAAACTCTGGAAAATGTTCAAAATCTGTATAAAATAGCTTTTTTAACGTTCATCTTTTGATGAGTCTTTCGACAAGGCCGTTGGGTAACCTCACAATGAGGAGGGTGACTTTATATATATATATATATATATATGTACTTGTTTCAACTATCAATACATTCCAACCATCCAATTAGACCACTTCAATATGACAATAACCTATATTTTATTTTGTATTATTTTTTATACGGTGTTCCAATTTGTGCTTAGACTAATCTCTGTGGAAGTCATGTTAAATATTTAAAAGATTTATAATTTATGTCTTTTTAAAATAGTGCATCTTTTCAAAATAAGTATTATTTTAAAGTATTGTGCCTTTTTAAAAGAAGTGTTTTTCCAAAAGAGTGTCTTTTCTAAAAGGATGCATATAGCATATTTTCATAGGAAAATAATGCATTAACATATTACTTGATTTTTATTGAAGGAATTTAAAATCATTATTTTTTATTCTTCTCTTTTGTTATGTCTTTAAAGGTGTTTATTAGAGCGTTCTTGTAATATTTGGTGTTTGAATAGTGTGATCGGATTCGTCAAATCCTTTATAAAAATACACAATCGGTTCGTTGTATCTTAGAATCAGTTTTTCGGTAGCTTATTGGTGCCCACTTTGTCGAAATGGTGGGAGAAAATATTGGTTTAAAGATAACGATATTTCTCGTGCCTCGGACCGAGTCCCTATATTATTTCGGGTTAATATTTCACAATTTTTTCAACAATTTTAAACCAATATTTATGTTAGCAAGTGTGACGATGATTCGAGGTACTCCATGTTTATTATGAAGTTCAATCAATACACCCAGATTGAATTATGTTAGATATTTAAAAGTTTATTAAACTTGTCTTTTCACATGAGGTGTGTCTTTTCAATTGAGGTGTCTTTTTCCAAGATGTGTGTCTTTTCAATTGAGGTATCTTTCCAAAGTTGTGTGTCTTTTCAAAAGAAGTGTCTTTCTAAAGTGGTATGTCTTTTCCAAAGGGATGCGTGTAGCTCCTTTTCATAGGAAAATGGTGCATTAACGCATCACTTGATTTCTATTTAAGAAATCTAAAATCACTGTTTTATATTACACAAAAGAGTCTTTTTTCTTCTATCTTGTTATGTCTTTATCATAGCGTTCTTACAATATTTGGTGTTCAGATAGTGTGATCGGATTCGCTAAATCCTTCACAAGAATACACAACCGATTCGTTATATCCTGGAACCAGTTTGCCGATAACCTATTGGTGACCACTTTTTTTAAAGTGGTGGGGGCAAATATTGGTTTAAAGACAACGATATTTCTCTTGCCTCGAACTGGTTCCCTGTATTATTTCGGATCAACATTTTAATTTTTCCAATAATTTTAAACCAATAATTGTGTTAGCAAGTATGTCGATGATACGAGAGGCTCGGCGTTTATCATGAAGTTCAATCAATGGATCGGATTGAATTAGCCAATGAGAACTTTTGTTATTGAAGAATCGGGGAGAGACAATTTTGAAGATGATTATTGGATTGGGGATATAAAGAATTCCATGGATTAAAAGAGGTATGTCTATTTTTTATATTTTTGAAACTTTAGGATTTGAGTCAGATTTAATTGCACGACTACATTACAGTCGTTGTATAATAGCATGTCCATTGGGATGATCGGCTAAATCATCACAGGTTACAATAGGCTAATTGGCATATACTTCACCAAATCGATAGTGTATTGTTTGATCCACAAATAAATTTTTTTCGGGAAATCCTCTAAGACCCATATATCAATTTGTCCTTTGTTATAAGTATCCATCAAGTATGCGTTTTCTCACACCTCCATCAAACGCAGCGTATACTTATAAATCGTTCCTCTCTCGCCATCGAAGTTAGGAAGTGGGATTGTTCGGAATTTTTTTTTTAAAAATTTTGCTTTAGGATTGTATACTGATTTAGCATAATCATAATCCGAGCCAAATCAGAGCCAAATCGAACTAAAACATCAACGTCTGCGATCGAGATTAAAGCATCTCTTCCGCAAATCCAAGTTATATTGGCTCAGAGACTTGAATCACAGGGGATCAATTCAAATTGAGGTGAGTATATCACTCTTAGGATTTCTACTACCAATGTATAGAAAAGAATTAGATCGTAGATGATATATTTTTTTTTGGAGGGAATTGAATAAAAAAAACACTATATAGTGATTGGAACATCTTTCTTACTCCTCCATACGAATGAGAAAGTGTTAAACTTTACATACGCTTCCCTTATTGGTAGAATCTTCTATAATCATTGCTTTACCTCTATAATCTCTATAATCATTCACGGTGAAAAGTTTTATACCATCTAACTTTTGAATTGGGCAACACATGGGTGTCGATTCTACATTATAACCGACCTAAATGTTGGATTTTGTTTAAATGTGACAAAGTACCAAATACGGTGCTCTCCCAACAAAATAAAATAATGTGTTTATGGGTAATTATCGTTTGAGTTTGGATCTATACGGACCTAATGTTATTTTTGAGAAAGGCTTTGATACCCATTAGATCACAAGCGTTCATGATCGTGCAACAATGATTAGCAATCCTGCCATCTGTTGGTGATTGCTTGAGCATGATTGAACGGTTGTGTTTGAGTAAGCCAAATTATTAGGGTATTGATCTTAGGCTTATCATGATTCATTAGATACAATTATGTAGTCAGTAGGTAACCATGATCAAGTGGCTTAAATTTTAAGACCATTTCATGGCTATTAATTGGATTTGATCGAATGGGCATGATCAAATGGGTGGAATCTTTAGCAATAACCATATGGTCATAATCTTTTGGCAAAATTGAGTTGTCGCTAGAAGATTAATAGAATCATTTGAAGATGATCAAATGATTCTGATTGAATTATAGTAGGAAAGATAATAGATTTAGATTTTGAGATCTAAATCATTTGACGATGATTTTTCTTTTAGAAAAGGAGTCATGATCTCACAAGAGATGTTAAGGAGCAACTATAAATCTCATTGAATTTGTTGCTTATATCAAAATAGGTAGAAAAATAAAGTGACTTAAAGGTCCATTGGTAGACATACCAACAAAGATTGAGTCAAAACTTCTAAGGTTTCTATAGAACTTGTTTCCTTGTCAATGAACAAGAAAATAAATGATAAATAATTTCAAGCAGAAATGTCTGAAGAAACACTTTATGTGTTGGTAATTGCAATTATAAGCAATTATGAAAAGCATTAGTCTAAAAGAAGAAACAGGGTGGGTTTAAAGTCATTTACCCAAACAGTAACTTATGATGGAAACTCTACCTAATATTTGTTTGGTCAATATTTAGGTTCAAAGGGAAGAACAAGTCATAGATCCGTGACGGACAAAGGGGCACTACATTGATAAAAATTAAATTCTCATAAACATCCCAGGAAGGATAGTGTTTTACCTGTAATGGATAAAGGGAGGTTGAGCATTGCTCTTAATAGACGCTATAACACAATGTGTTGAGATGTTAAAGTTATAAGGGCATCTCTTATAGGTCTACCTATATAAGTGTGAGGGTGGAGCCGCTTTTAATGAGACATAACTTTATCTCATAAACACTTATGAAAACTAGGGTACCAACATATGGCCTAAATGTGCTAACTAATTTATTGAACACTAAATATATGAAATATATGTGTGAAATAGTTTCGGTTTGTCATATAAGATTGTTAGTTCAAGACTTAGTTTTACTAAAAATCTTGACAGACTTTGAGTTATTTTCACTAAAATAAAAATTCAAGTCTGTAAGACATTTTCATTTATACATATATTTCAGGCTTTGCTCTGATTTCAAATTTTCAAATAGTATGAGATTGTTGGATATTTAAACTTTTAAATAGTGGGAGATTGTTAGATATTTAAAAGTTTATTAAACTTATCTTTTCCCAAGAGGTGTGTCTTTTCAATTGAGGTGTCTTTTCCCAAGAGGTGTGTATTTTCAATTGAGGTGTCTTTCTAAAGTGGTGTCTCTTCAAAAGAGGTGTCTTTCTAAAGTGGTGCGTCTTTTCTGAAGGGATGCGTGTAGCACCTTTTCATAGGAAAATGGTGCATTAACACACCACTTGATTTCTATTTAAGGAATTCAAAGTCATTGTTTTATATAATACAAAAGAGTCTTCTTTCTTCTATCTTGTTATGTCTTTATCATAGCGTTCTTATAATATTTAGTTTTCGGATAGCGTGATCGGATTCGTCAAATCCTTCACAAGAATACACAACCAATTTGTTATATCCTGAAGTCAGTTTGCCGGTAACCTATTGGTGACCACTTTGTTGAAGTGGTGGGGGCAAATATTAGTTTAAAGACAACGATATTTCTCGTGTCTCGGACCAGTTCCCGTATTATTTCGGATCAACATTTTAATTTTTCCAACAAATTAGTTATTGAGAATTTGAATTTGGAGAATCGACTACAGACAATTGTAGGAAATGATGATGTGACTGCAATATAAGGCACTCTTTAAATTAAAAAATCATACGCTTACTTTTAAATATTCAGTTATAGTTATAGGTGTCTCTCTAACCCAAATATTTTGAATTGATGTGAGCATAGTGGCACCAATTTTATTTCTTCATTATTTATCTATTGTCACTAATATCTAATGTTGTTCTAACTCTCGAAATGGGCAATGTGTGAGTGTGTATACAACACCCGCACATTTGATAGTTTTGTGTGAGGATATCACACACACATGCACTTGATGTAAGCCACGTATAAGAGATAATTTATTATTATCATTTTCGAAATCACTTCGTATATGTTTGCTATAAAATGTGTATTATAATTATATATTTTTCAATTATTTTATTTGGGGTAAGCCCATTGAATGAGTTTTAGGTTAGCATGGGTTGACATCGAAGTTGGTTTTGGGTCAAATTATTTTATGGGTTTTTTGCAAATACCCCCTATGTTATGCTAAAATTGCATAAAATCCCCTAAGTTATGCCTATTTACACTGCACCCCCTACTTTTATGTTTCCTTTACAAATACCTCATGTCGTTAAATGACAGTTAACTAGGCATCATTTCTTCAACTAAATGATGCATTTGCCATTACTTAATATTATATACAAAATGGCCATTGTATTTTTTCCAACTTTGACCTCATTTTAAACAGTGGATAAGCATCGGATCTTGCCTAAATTTTTTGAGTGGAACATGATTGATCTCATCTAAGTTACCCCCTAAGTTATGCCTATTTACACTACACTCTCTACTTTTATGTTTCCTTTACAAATACCTCATGCCGACAGTTAACTAGGCATCATTTCTTCAACTAAATGACGCATTTGCCCTTACTTAATATTACATACAAAATGGTCATTGTATTTTTCTCAACTTTGACCTCATTTTAAACGGTGGATAAGCATCAGATCTTGCCCAAATTTTTTGGGTGGAACATAGTTGATCTCATCTAAGTTACCGTATTACTTGATTTTCGATTTGGGTGTTCATGATGTTTAGTTGGTTCATAACGATGGTAGGGTCGGGATGGTACCAATAGGGGTAGCATTTTAGCGCTACTCACGAATCAAGTGAGCGTCATGGACATCGAAATCGAAAATCGGATAATACGGCAACTTATAGGAGATCAATCATGTTCCACCCAAAAAATTTGGGAAGGATTCGATGTTTATCCACCGTTTAAAATGCAGTCAAAGTTGGAAAAAATACAATGGCCATTTTATATATAATGTTAAGGGCAAATCTGTTATTTAATTGAAGGAAATGACGCCTAGTTAACTGTCATTTAATGGCAGGGGGTATTTATAAAGGAAACATAAAAGCAGGGGGTATAGTGTAAATAGACATAACTCAGGGGGTTTTATACAATTTCAACATAACATAGGGGGTATTTGCAAAAAATTCTTATATTATTGATATTCCATTAGTAAACACCAATTGGCATCTTTGTTGCCGAGAATTTTAGTACCTACTCATTCTTTAGTGACCATGTTTGTGCAACATTGATCAAGTGACAATTGTTCAATCTTTTTTGCAACAAATTAAAATATTGAAATTAATTATCCACATAATGGGATGTGTGTGATTCATATGTCATCACTATGTGTTTATGGTTCATTGGCGCTCGATCATTTAGGTAGTTTAATTGATCAGTTGGTCATGCATCAATCATATAGGAGTTGAGAGCCTTGATCGAGTGGGCATGACTTAGAATTATTATCAATGATTTGGCCATAAACTTTTGACAATATCGACTTGTTATAAAAAGATTGTTAGGATCATGTGGAGATGATCAAATAATTTTGCTTGAATATCTTAGAAAGATAATGAGTTTGGATTTGATAATCTAAATCATTTGAAAATGATATTCCTCTAATAAAAGATGTCTATAAATCTCATTTAATGCGTTACTTGAATGAAAATAGGTAGCGAAATGAAGTGACTTAAGGTCCATTGGTAGACATATCAATAAGATTAAGTCAAAACTTCTAAATTCTCTATTGAACTTGTTTCCTTGTCAATAAACAAGAAAACAAATTATATGTGGTTTCAAACAGAAATGTTTGAAAAAATACTTTATGTGTTGATAATTACAATTATGAGTAACTATGAAAAGTATTAGACCAAAAGAAGAATCGGGATGGAATTAAAGTTATTTACTAAAACAGTCACTTATGATAGGAACTCTACCTAATATTTGTTTGGTTAATATTTAGATTCAAAGGGAAGAACAAGTAGTAAATATGTGACGGATAAAGAGGCACTGTATTGATGAGAATTAAATTCTCATAAACATTCCAGAAATGGTAGTGTTTTTACTGTAATGGATTAGGGAAGGTTGAGCATTGCTCTTAATAGACGTTATAATACAATGTATTGAGATGTTAAAGTTACAGGGGCATCTGTTATAGGTCTACCTATATAAGTATGAGGGTGGAGCCGCCTTCAATGAGACATGACTTTATCTCATAAACACTTGTGAAAATCAGGGTACTAACATATGACCTAAATGTGCTAACCAATTTATTGAACACTAAATATATGAAATATGCGTGTGAAATAGTTCCGATTTGTCGTATAAGATCGTTAGTTCAAGACTTAATTTCACTAAAAACCTTAGCAAACTTTGAGTTATTTCCACTAAAGTGAAAATTTAAGTTTGTAGGACAGTTTCATTTATGTATATATTTATGGGTTTGCTCTGATTTCAAAAATCTTAAGTAGTGGGAGGTTGTTGGATATTTAAAACTTTTAAATATCTAACAATCCCTCACTATTTAAAAGTTTTATAATTTATGTCTTTTCAAAAAAAGTGTCTTTTTAAAGTATTGTGTCTTTTTAAAAGAAGTGTCTTTCCAAAGTGGTTTGTCTTTTTCGAAGGGATGCGTGTAGCACATTTTCATAGGAAAATGGTCCATTAACACACCACTTGATTTTTATTTAAGGAATCTAAAATCATTGTTTTATACATCAGAATAGAGTCTTCTTTCTTTTCTCTTGTTACGTCTTTAAAAGTCTTTATCAGAGCGTTTTTATAATATTTGGTGTTCGGATAATGTGATCGAATTCGTCAAATCCTTCACAAGAATACATAATCAGTTTGTTGTATTCTGGAACCAGTTTACCGATAATCTGTTGGTGATCACTTTATCGAAATAGTGAAGACAAATATTAATTTAAAGACAATAATATTTCTCGTATCTCGAACCGGATCAATATATTATTTTGGGCCAATATTTCACAATTTTTCCAACTGGCCACACCGTGCCATAACCATTTCACAAATTTCGAATGCACACTGCACCGATTAATAGACCATTTTTCATATCTATTTAATGGTTTATATTAGATTATTCTAATCGGATGGTTCCAATTCTTTGGTATACGTGGCGATTACTCTAATGGTTACACTTCCAACCATTTTTTTTTAATTTTTTTTTTCATGGATAGTTTCATGAGAAGCATTGGAGGTGTTGGCAATGCTCCCAACCCGCTCTCAAGTGCACGCGCAGCTTGGAGTACGTTTGGTAATCATGCAGGGAGCGACGCGGAGCTGCGAATTCCCAAAAAGGACCTCAACATCACAAGTTTCCAAGAGCGGGTAAAAGCTGCTCTAGGGGGGGCGGGCAGGGAGCAGATGTGATGCTGGGGCATTCCCGGGCAGATTTGTGCTGACAAAAATAGCCTGATTCCAAATGGATCTGGACTCAACCCAGCCCGATTTTGTATCCTGCCGGATTGGGCCTAATTTTTAGGATAAAAAATAATTGGGCCGCTCAAAGCTTGGCCCGTCTAAGCCTAATTATTTTAAGGGAAAAGATTGTCTAGCTCGACTCTGGCCCAGTCCAAACCCAGTTCGGGTCAGGTTTGGGTTTAATTAAAAGCTCAAGCCCAAAAAGACCCGACGGCCAGAATTGCATCCACGCCGGGACTAACTTTTGCCATAAAAAAATAATTGGGCTGACAAAAAGCCCGGCCCGGCCTGGCCGTTGACTGCCCTAATCTTTAGGTTATGGCACACTTATCAGGCCACCCACATTATAATCCATGCAACACATCCCAAAAAGCAACCCAAGTACCATATAACTTAGTGCTCATACTGCTTAAATGATACTCACTCTAGCTTACACCAAAAATATATTAAAAGGGAGCAAGGTATGAAAAATCGGTCGATATACCGATGTATCGGCCGATATGTATCAATTTGAGTCGAGACCTGTATATTTTTTTTTTAAAGGGTGGATCCTTATCAGTATTGGCCGATTCGTATCGGTCCTCCATGGACCGATACTCGATACCGAAACCGATTTTGACTCCTTGGTGTACGGTTCTGAAAGATATTAAAGGAGACGAATAGGGTGGTCAACAGACTTGAATAGGGCCTGGCCTCCCTCAAACTTAGCCCTACTCCTAGGACTAAGGTTAAGGCCCTAGCGTGACCCTAATTCAAGCAAGCTTTGATATGCCCAGCCTTAGCTCTAACCTAAGCGGGTTGAGCAGCTCAAGTCGGGCTTCTAAGATTATTGATTATTGGTATTTTTTATGTACTTCTTGTAAATTTTTTCAACTAAAGAAAAAAAGATTTTTTGAATGAGAGAAACGAAAATCCTAAAACCTCTTTTTATAAATATTTAAATTATTAAAAATATCTTTACAACTATATGCTTGATATTGAGTGTTATTTTATAATTTAATTGTATTAATATTTAAAATTGAGTTTTAGTGATAGATGGGTGCACCTCATTATGGGGTGTGTTTTTTCAGTTTCTTCTTTTTTCCTCGTAAATGACTATGTTGTTGGGAATGTTATTCTCTCTAGGGGGATTAGATAAGGTGATCCATTGTCTTCTTACCTTTTTATAATTTGCTCGAAAGTTTTCTCCTGCTTAATCAATTGATCAATTACCAATGGTTCCCTATCTAGTGTTAAAATTTGTAGGGTTGGCCCGATTATCTCCCATCTCTTTTTTGCAGACGATAGCATCATCTACACTAAGGCCACTAGTGTCGAATTACTTGAGGTGTCTACCTTGTTGGATCTCTATGAAGGAACTTCAGGACAAAAAATTAATTTTGAAAAATCGGTTATCTCATTTAGCAAGAATGTGAAGAGTGGTAACCGGCAAATCTTAATGCAAATCCTTAATATCGAGCAGATCACTAATCATGAAAATTACTTGGGCCTACCTCCATTGTGGGGAGATCGAAAAGACAATTATTCGGGTATATGTGGCGTAAGCTTCAAGGTTGGAAAGAGAAGTTATTATTTGGTGCAGGTAAGGAGATCTTGATCAAAGCAGTGACTCAGGCAATCCCCACGTATGCCATGAGCTGCTTCCGACTTCCAAAAAATTTCCTAGGAGAACTTTCAATGATGATGGCGCGGGTCTGGTGGGGGAGCAACAATAAGGATAGGGGCATCCACTGGAAAGATTGGAACTCGTTGTGCACTCATAAAGATAGTGGTGGTTTGGGCTTCAGGAATTTAGAGGTGTTTAACTTGGCGATGTTAGCGAAACAGGGGTAGAGGCTTATTACCCAAGACACATCCATTGTGGCAGAGCTATATAAAGCTAACTACTATCCAATGGGGACCTTTCTCACTACTACGGTTGGGCGAAATCAGTCTGTCACTTGGTCGAGTATTTTGGATAGCCGTGACCTTGTTGAGAAAGGCACAATTTGGCGAGTGGGTAGCAGCGATATCATTCGGATATAAGAGGATAGATGGATACCCAAACTGTCTACTTTCAAAGTGGTTACTCCAAGACCAGCGTCGGGACCATTGATGGTGGCTGATCTCATTGAACCAAGGGGAAGAAGATTGAATGACAATCTAATCTGACGCACTTTCTTTGCCAGTGATGCAGAGGTAATTTTGGGTATTCTTCTTAGCATGGAGCAGCACAGGGACAGAATCGTATGGGCTTTTTCTAATAATGGAGCTTTTACTGTGCGTAGCGGCTTACAAGTTGAAGATGAATCATAACTTAGCCAACCCAAGCACCACGGGTGGTAGTTTTATTTGGCAAAAATTTTGGAGGTGCAAAATCCCAAATAAGATTAAAATTTTTGAGTGGAAAGCGTGTCACAACATCTTGCCTACTAATTATGCCCTTAGTAGAAAAATCAGCAATATTAATGATAAATGTGATAAGGATTGGGAGTCTACCGTGCATGCTCTAAATGAATGCGATATAGATGAAAGAGTTTGGTTTCTTTCTCTATTGGGAGTAAGGGCCTTCTTGATCAAAGCGTCTACCTTCAAAGATTGGCTCATATCATTTCTAAAAGAGGTTGGTGATGAACACCTACACTTATTCCTCACTGTGGCGTGGTCTATGTGGACAAGTCGGGATAAATTTCTATTCGAAGGGGTGGGTTCGAATCCGATTTTCTAGAGGTGAATACAAAGCTCAATCCTATCCAACTTGCCCCCAAAATCAAACGTTGGCAACCGTCTACGGGTTCTAATGTTAAAATCAATGTTGATGGTGTTTGATGTCGGACCACAAAAAAAATTAGTATTGGTGTTTTAGCTAGAAATGCAACGGGGAAGATGCTAGGTGCTAAAGCAATAGCGGATAAAGAGAGTCACAGTGCTCTCTATTGCGAAGCATTGGCGGCTTATCATAGAGCTTTCTTTGCTTTGGAGATAGGTTTTTCAATATTACTCTGGAAAGTGACTCATTTAAGCTAATATCCTCTCTTTCGAATAGTGATGATTGGTCTGAAATCAACTTCATTATCAGTAATAAAGAAAGATCACCTTCGAACTTTCTTTTATTACATTTATGCATATTCATAAAGAAGCTAACGAGGCGGTCGATGTACTTGCCAAGTTGATTTTAACTATGTTTCTAAATCTGTATGGGTGGAGGACATTCCCTCATTTATTGTTGATGTAATCTCTCTTGATTCTCTTTCTTAATAAATTGTTTAGTTCATATTAAATAAAAAAATAAGAAAAAAAAAATTATTATATTAATATATAATATACAATTAAAAGAGATGCAGGGACCAAGTGACAACCTTTACCCTGCCCATCGGACTACGGCCGTTTGGTTTCGAGGCCTAACCCTACCCTAATATCCCTCCTTGTTAATCCCTAAGGCTAAGACTTTAAGTCAGCGCCAGAAAGGGTGATGGAAAAGCCTGGCCGTTTTGAAAGCATTAGAGAGGACCCCTTCTCCCTCCTCCCTTTCCCGGTCCCCCCATCCCACAAAGGTTCACGGGCTATCAACAACTTGTACGGGCATGAGTAAAGCTGTTGACCCTTTTATAGACCTCAAAAGGAGCCCTATAATTAGGGATAGGAAGATCCTGACACACTAGCAGCGCCTATGTTTCATGTGAAGTGTGGACCTTAAAAATCATTGCCCCTAGAAATAAAAAGGATCCTATCGCTTAGTTTCGGAAAAATTTTGAAAAAGGTTGAACTATTTTGAAAATATTTAAAGAGTAGAAAATTGTATATGTAAATTATATTTAATACTTATACAAATATTATTTATTATTTAAATAATTAATTAATTAAAAAAATATTTTATTCATCTCAATAAAATCATCAAAATTTCGTCTAACCCCTTGTTTGATTCCCCCAATTTCGACAAAAAAACTTACCCTGAAATTTGTCATTATATTGCTAGGATTCAAAATTTTCGTCAATAATTCAAATTATAGGCCGAAATGGGGTTAATATTGATTGCAATATATTGAAATTTAATTTGGATTTTTTGTAAATACCCTCTTATGTTATGCTGAAATTGCATAAAACTCCCAAAGTTATATCTATTTACACTGCACCCCCTACTTTTATGTTTCCTTTACAAATATCCCCTGCCATTAAGTGGCAGTTAATTAGGCGTCATTTCTTCAATTAAATGACGCATTTGCCCTTACTTAATATTATATATAAAATAGTCATTATATTTTTCTCAACTTTGACCACATTTTAAACGGTGGATAAGCATCGGATCCTGCCCAAATTTTTTGGATGAAACATAATTGTTCTCCTCTAAGTTGCCTTGTTACCTGATTTTTAATTTGGGTGTCCATAATACTAAGTTGGTTCGTAACGATGGTGGGGTCGGGATGGTACAAACGGGGGTAGCATTTTAGCGCTACCCACAAGTCAAGCGAGCGTCATGGACATCCAAATCGAAAATCAGATAACACGAAAACTTATAGGAGATCAATCATATTCCACCCAAAAAATTTGGGCAAGATCCGATACTTATCCACCGTTTAAAATGCGATTAAAGTTTGAAAAAATACAATGATCATTTTGTATATAATGTTAAGTAACGGCAAACAAGTCATTTTATTGGAAAAATGACGCCTAATTAACTATCATTTAAAGGCAGGGGACTATTTATTTATAAAGGAAATATAAAAGTAGAGGGGCAAGTGTAAATAGGCATAACTCAGGGAGTTTTAGACAATTTAAGCATAACATAAGGGGGTATTTGCAAAAAACCCATTTAATTTCGACTGATAATTTCATTAATTCTTCTCTCTATTCTATATGTTTTATATATATATATATATATATATATATATATATATATATATATATATATATATATATATATATGAAAATTTATCGGATCAATCCTGTCAAATACGCTTTTTTCGTCGGAGACCCTATATTTTCACCTTTAACCAAACCAACCAGCTGCAAGCCAAGCCAATTCCAGCTAGCACAAAAAGTTAGAAATACCCCTTCTTACACTTTTTTTCGTTCTACATAGTTTAAAATTTTAAATATTTGCATTGGAATATTTACTCGATGTGAAACGGGATTTATGCCATCTGATTTGAAAGCCCCAATATAAAATCGATGGTGCCAAAGATAGACGCGAAAAAAAGGCGATATCTCCTCTTTAAAAAAGATAAATTTTAAACAGTCGATGCCAACTCTTTAATCAGTCGATGGCGACTCTTAAAACAGTTAGTACCGACTGCTTAAAGAGGCGACATCGACTGTTTTAAGAAAAAAAATAAAAAATTACTATAGTCGATGGCAACTCTCTAAACAGTTGATAGCGCATTGCGTAGCGATTGATGTCGCTCTTTAAGCGATCTCGACGATCGCTTTAAAAATCGTCATCGATCGCTTAAATAATCGGCATCATTGTTAAAAAAATAAATAAATAATTTAAGAGGTGATATTATCTTTTTTGTGTCTATCTTTGGCACCATCGATTTTATATTGTGACCTTCAAATCATATGACATAGATTTTGTTTTATATCGCGTAAATATAGAAAAGTATAAATAATTAAAATTTTAAATTACGTAGAGCGAATAAAAAAGTATAAGAAGGGATATGTCTGACTTTTTGTCCTAGTTAAAAATGATTCAACTACATTCTCAAAAAAAAAAAAAAATTGATTCAACTAAAAGTTCGTTGGTTTGGGTAATAATAAAAATATAGGGTCTCTTAAAAGGTGTATATGAGTGTATGAGAGTGTCGATTCGATAAATTTTCCTAACACGAGATGGGGTACCTCTATTTGCACCAATTACTTTATGGAAGGCGCCAACATCTACCTATTGAAAATCGTTGATTACTTCGTATCAGATCATGGAGATCAATCTTCACAAAAAGGATCTTGAGATTTATTTTGTGATTACACAGGTCACAAATCCCCAAACAATGAATCTTGAATCCTATGGCACACGTCCGCTCAAATGTGAGTTTAGGGTATATTTGGGGATTTATGACATGTTTAATAAAAAGTGAATCGTTTGATATGTGCGCCATGATCTCAAGACACTAAAAAATAAGACTATTAGTAGAAATCATAAACTGTCGCTATTAACAAAAAAAATTGTTGCTAATACTCTTTGTTGCTAATAGTTTAAATTATTTTTTTGTTAATAGTGACAGTTTTTTATTACAAAAAATTGTCGCTAATAGTCTTTTTTTTTTTTTTTATAGTGAGATCACTTTGGTAGAAAATTATCACCAAAAAATAAAAAGAAAACTTTGGTAGGAGATCTCCATCACGTGATACGAAGCAATCAATAATTATCAATGAGTCTAATATGTTGGGGTTGGTGCGTTTAGAGGTACCATATGAGATGATGGGGCAACAGCCACGATAGCTGGGAGACGTTTAATAAAGGCAGATACTAACTTTGGAGTTGATTTTGGATGGTAAATAATTATATCTTTCAATTTCCGCCCAATATGTAAAATTTCGGCCGAAACTCTAAAATATTGGTCAAATTATTGGTTGCGGTCAGTCTCAAAACTGATACTAAAACCGACATTTTGATCATGCACAATAGAAGTTGGCTTTGTAGATAGTTTAAAGGACCTTACTCTCTTGACCATATTTTTTTGTTTTTTTTTCTTGAGAACCTCTTGACCATTATTTAAACATTTCAATATCGTGTTTAAATGATATTACATCACTCATGCGATGATCTTGACCATCCAACATGTGCATTCTAATATCAGCCATTGTTCTTATTTTGTAATTTAAGATATTAAAGGTCACCAAATGGATGGTTCATATTTACTTGGAATGATTTTTCAGATGAGACCTATTTCAATGATGGATTGGTACATGAAAAATTTAGATTGTTCACAAATGTGCGTCAAAGGACATGATAGTGTACTTCAATGGTGTGTAAGATTAAAAGCCTCTGATAATAATGTAGGATCATTTAAACATTATTTTGATTTTAAATATTGGCAGAGCCATTATCTCATTTAAAAAAAAAAAAAAAAGACCTCATATTTTTGGTATTCGTGCCGTTTGAAAATTCAATCTAAGATTTTAAGAATATAGAGATCTTAGATGCAAGAGATTGGCATGAAGTACAATCTTTATCATATGATTCAACGTGATCAAAGACCATTATTTAATTCAACAATTGGCTGGCTGGGCTGAATCATATGTAGAGATCTTGTATTGTGTAAATCTTTTGCATAAAAGATCTTTAGATCGTGACTTTCACATCAAATGGCTTAGATCGTCTTTTTGGTTGAGCCTAATCGATCTTATGTATGTTACTTTGGCACCCGATCTTCGTTTCAGGTGCCACTTGGCAGCCAAATGGCACTAGTGTAAGTTTGGACCCTACATCGCTAGTGCTATATATATATAGAGAGAGAGAGAGAGGACATCACAAGTGGAATTTCATGGAACCCACACACATGCTTATTGTAGCTACTCCCATGATTTTGACGTGGAACTTACCAAACATGCGTACATGGATCATGTTATATACATAAAACTACACTACTGGCGGGCATCTTATGATCTTTTCAACGTCTTCTTGCAGCTGTCTCTCTTTGTCCATTGAAGAAAACAGCTGCAACTGGCAGGCCAAGGTCGTTTTCTTCAGCAAACCTTCGAGTATTGAAGTGGTCCCTTGATGATGGTGGGTTCACCGTTTGTCTGCGTCTCTGCTTAAACAGAACGAATATAAATCTATGAATTCCTATATTTGGCCGTGGAATCTCATACGCCACCACTTCTCTTCCTGTTTACCATAGTAACACATCAGTTTCCTCATCATATATCAATCTTTTATATGTATATATATATTTACTCGGTGTGTGTGTGAAAATGGTATAAGAGACCCACCAAATGTCGCATCGGTTGTGCCTGGGATGTCAGTCACCATCCTGTAACATGGTCAATTCAAAGTCAAAATTTAGGTTTTTTTATCTAATAACTACAATTCATTTGAAGTTTTGTTTGGAGAGAAAATTGTTTCTATAGTCAAGCTCGCCACATCTCCAACTATAACGATTTTTCCTTCTTTTAATAAAGAAAAATTTTCAAACAAACTATTGATATTGTCAAATTAACACCCAAAAAATCATAAAAAATTATTTATAAAAAAGTGTTCATTATATAATACCATCCATAATTACATAAATGATACAAGGTTCTATATCAAAATTAATTTTTGTCGTGCACTATTTAAGTAGTGTCCATAATAATGTCATATTGCGCACATATGTAATCAATCTAATTTTTTAACTACAATTTATCAAGGAAGGGAGCCATTACTTGCACTGAGAAACTTGGCCTTTGCACCGAGTTTAAAATAAAGACCTATAAGTATGACAACCTCTGCTATATGAAAACACCACTTAAACTATTTGATTTGGAGCCTGTCATTTAAAAATATTAAGTACAAAAGATTAGCACGAAATATAAGCTTCATTATATGCTTAAATACAGTCAAAGGCTATTATTTGATTCAACGATTGACAATAATAGATCATATAATAAACATCGTGCTTTGCTCCAATCTTATCCACTAAGGATCTATAGATCATGAACTTTAAATCAGACAACCCAGATTGCGTTTTCACATGTCCCTAAAATACAAAGTCTATCTTTAACTTCGGTAGAAGGGCCACATTTCCGAGTGGAAGTAATGGCTCCCATCAAGGAAACATATCTCAGTGACAATAACACGACTACAAGTGGATGTGAATCATCCCATTGGTGAACTGTAATATCAGCCATTAAAAATTAAACACGGTTGGTATTAGGTTGCACAAATCGGATGATTCAAATCTCACCAAAGATAGCATTTTTGGGTCCTTTTCCCTTCAATATATGGCCTCTCCCTTTGAGAGTATGGATTACTCACCTCTTAAACCATTATTGGTGTAAGATTATTAAACATCATTTTAGGGGGCTACTATATTTTAAAGTATTATTTATGTGGATTACATGATCTGCAGTGCATTATAATTCTATACACATGGCACGCCGTCGAATAATATATGGGTACAAAGATAACAAATTTTGGGACAGATTTTATATAAAGTGCAGGCCGCTGATGTGGCGCGATGTAATTAGCTGCAAGCATGGATCAAAATTTAGGCCAAAATTTCGGTTTCAAGCATTACCGAAACCGAAATCCAATAATTTTGCCGATATTTGAAAATTTGGCCGAAATTTCGGTCATTTCGGCCAAAATTTTGATCTTGGCTGCAAGTGTTGAGGGACTCAATTAATGCATGTTGGTGCAGGTAGTTGCTTCGCACTGCGTCATCTGCCTACACTTTGTCCTCTCCAAATCTTTTCCTCCTTTATAATTTTCCTAAATTTTGCGGACTATTCAACGTATATGTTCCACTACCACTCGATTATCAAAATTGACGGCTAAGATTTCCATGTTGTACGGCCACCGGTAAGCAATAAAAGCCACCCTAACATTTGAAGGGATTCATGCCTGTATGCTACTGCGTACCACATCCATTTCTCCCTCTGGTCGAGCTGAGATTGAGAACACATCTTAATGCATATAAGTAAAATTCGGCAAATTTAGGGGAAAAAGGGTAAAAATTTAAAACGAAAAATTATAAAATATATTAATTAAACAAATAAATATTAAAAAATACAAAAGCATAAATATGGAAGATGGGAATCGGCCGAAAAATTCATGAAATTTTAGATTTTTTTAAAGTTGAGATTTAACCGGGATTTAATTATTGACTAAAAAAGTCACGATTAAAATGCAACTCAGAGTATTTAGGCCCAAAACATATACCTACATAGTATAATATTAAATACTAAGGCTCAATTTAGATGCACAATCACAGTAAAAATATAAAATAATATTAATTACAAAATACTTTGACATAGACTATAATTTGCATATATTTATAAAATGGGCACTTTAGAAAACAATGCCTTAAAAACAAACTTTTTAGCAAAAAAGATCCGACCTCAAACATTTTAGAAAAACATGCTTTCACGGATTTTAGAACTTCATAAAAAACAATGCTTTCACGATTTTCTAAAGTTTCAAAATCCGTAAAAGCACCGTTTTTCTAAAACGTTTGGGGTCGGATTTTTGTCGCTAAAAAGTTTATTTTTGAGGCATGTTTCTCTAATTATCCCTTATAAAATCTCAACCATTTTGTTAAAAATATTAAATTGAGCACACGAAGATTCGTCCTAGAGCATCCTCCTAAGTGGGCAAAAGGGAAGAGATCTTTATTTACGCGATTTTGAGAGTCGGTGTCGGGAAAAGACGTTTTATGGAAGGGGGAATTTAATCCATTTCCATATACTTTTTTTATGCTTTCAATAAATCGATCATTTGAGGATCGTCTTTTGCTTGGAGGTTTCGGCTCTCTATTATTTTTTTCTTATTTTAGGGTTAGAATATGAGAGTTTTATCCACTTCTTGGTGAAAGTCTTCTTTTCCGAGGAGACCGTCTCTATGAAGACATTTTTACAATTCATACTTGTTTCTGAAACGATTTTGGTCACTAATTTTATTGACGATTTGATGGCTTCGTTGTTGCGCGAATACATTCAATATATCTATGCCATGAGCTATTGTTTAAAAGTTTCGATTGAAGCGATATGTGAAGTTTTTAGTCGGTTGTTACCCTTATTTCCAACGTGGTAGGAGTTTTTATGGATCGTGAGTTTGTTGATTATGGTGGCGTATCTTCGAGTGGATCTTCGGTGTCGGTTACCGATGGATGTTCAAGATGGTGGTGAATTATCAAATTTTTACCTTACTTTGAAGGTCCCTGAATTTCGTGTCATTATTAGATGGGTCTCGGATATCATTCAATGTATTTTATTGTTAGTTATTATAACTATCACTTTTTGGTCTGTAGCCCTCTACTCTGTAACCATCCATTTTGAGTTTACTTATTTTCAATTTGTAACCGTTCTTCATTTCAAATGAAAATGATAAAAGTTTCATCTAAAAAAAAAAAAAAATTATATATTAAATTGATAGTGTTAGCCAAATACACAATAAGTAATTAAATACGATTCTGTAATAGTTTTTTATCTTGCAAAAAAAATATGTGGGTCTCCAAACAAAGTTTAAATGGAATGCTAATTTACTTTTGAGTTTGTATTAGGCACCATGGTTCAAAATTTTGGCCCATAATTACCGGCGAAATGTATCGGTTTTTGTTCCCATGGAAAAGAAAATTTGAAATGAAAGTTCAGCCAAAATATGTATGGAGGGAAAATTTTAATTTAGGTTCAAATTTTTTATTTCTTTTGGACCTTTGGTCCATCATCCATGAACTACTGGGGCATAGAGCACGCGTACCTACTACGAACTCTATTTCTTTCTATTGTAGGCTATTTTGGACTCACAAGGTATATAACGAAGTTAATAATGCTAAATAAGAGAGCGCTTGTGTTTAACCATATGATTAAGACATGTCCAGTCCCAATCTTGCTCACATAAGATCTTTGGAAAATTATAAACGGGTGACAAGTTTTGTGTAGGCAAATTACAAGTCACTTATGTACGTGGCTGGCTGCCTGTAAACCGCCTGTACTTTTGCCTGCATGTCATATAGCATTGTCCAAGATCTTTAGAGCGCATGTCACAAGTCCCCAAAATATCAAAGGTTCCTCTGCTCACGCTTACAGTTAAGGGAAGGGGCCTCGTCCGACGAACCCTTGAAACTAATTGATTGATTGGAATCTGATGATGGAGATTGGCTTTCACCCCAAACTTTCACACAAGGGATCTTGAGACTATGATCTTACCATCATATTGTAAGTTTTTTATTTCAAGTGACACAGATCTCAAAAATTAGCTCTAAAATCATGTTTGGGTGTAATGTGTGCCATGTGATTTTAGGGTCACATTTTAGGGATTTGTGCCACATGAAATAAAAACTAGCGTCCGATGGTATGCTGATGATCTCAAGATCCAATGCATGAAATATTCGGATGAAAAATGATCTCGATCGTATGCTTTCAAGCAATTAATGGGTTTCAAGGGGTGTTTTAGACTTAGCCCGTAGCCGCCTTCAGCAAACCTGTAGGCACGAACAGAGGTACCTAATATCAAATCTTCCTTCTAAATCATGTGCAAGGGTCAACTTCAGGTGTGCAAGTGAGGGCTCCCTGATAATAATGTGGTATTACCAGTGCAAGTGCTCCCTCAAGTAAGGATCACTAGGTCCAGGAACATCAGGATCTGTCATGACCTGCAACATGAATAAAATAGAATGACAAAAACAATGTAAAAGAATATACAATATTAAACACAAATAACTAGAAAACGGTGTTTAATTTATAATCATACCAATGTGAAGAAAGACCTCATATCACCATCATTAATTTCAACCCTAGGTTTAAAGGTTACAGAAGAAGGATATAGCTCATGGCCATTGCAGACTAGTTTGTTGGGGTTATAAGTCACTGTCATCTTTGTAGTAGGTGTGAAGGAATCAAGGACATCTCCTACCACTCTCCCAACTATGAGAGGGTCTAGTATTCTTGCCATGGCTAGCTAGGAGTCTGAGATGGGGGGGAAATTAGAGCGGCTATTGGGTTGAGCAAAGAAGAGGCTTCATATATTTATACTGTACAGATTGGAAGGCACACATCTCTGCAGGCTTTAGCAGATGGATTAAAGAAAACTAGAAGGTGGGGCACTGATACATGAAGTTGGTCAGTGGTATCTCTTCTTTCGATGTAGATTTATAGTGCAATGAATCTATCTTGAAGATTGGGTCCACTTGGCCGGTTTCCTTTTAGGGTCTATAATTGTTAGTCAGTGTAACGTACTACAGTTAATTTATACGGAAAAACAAACCTGCTTTTTTTTTTTTTTTTTTTCACAGTTTATTGTCGTACTTCAGTAAATGTGTTAGAGAGAGAGAGGGGACGAGCCATTTTCTAACACGGGGCCAGCTCATTTTCTTACACAGGGGGCAAGTTATGGTTAGAGGAGCAAGTTTTGAACCCAAAACTGAAACCGACCGAAAAAACAGCCCAACGTGCGGGTCTGAAACTGATCCAAAACCCCAAAAAAAAAAAGAAATGATTACCAATTTGTTCGGTTTGGGTTATGGTTCACAAAAATCGAAAAACGGTTTGATAGGTTTATAAAACAAGCAAATAAAAATAAAAACATTGAAAAAAATAAAATCGATGCTGAATCGAACGAATCTTTTCGATTTGGTTTTGATTTCGAGTTTTCGAAATATAACTAATGTGAATCCAAAGATTTGTTTCTATTTAATTGGTTTCCATTCAGGCTGAACTGAACTAAAACCCGAAATTTTCTGTTTCGATTCGATAAACCGAATTTGCATCCCTAATTACGGTCAACATAGAAAATGAGTTTAAGTAAGCATATTAGTATTAGATATGCGGCATGGATGACAAGTATTTTGCTACTCCGATCACTTTTTGGGATGTGTGCTATTTGAAAATAACGTTTATGGTTTGATAGGAGCATCATGATCTTATAGTTTATTGGTGTAAAAGATTGAGATGGAAAATTATCTCCATCAAACCATTTAAAGTCTATCAAATGTCATATAAAATCAATGTTTGCCATTTAAATCCAACATATGATTAATTTTAGATGGTGTTTGGTCACATTGAATTTGGCAATAGAGTTCTTTTCTTCCCAATCTTTTATAAAATCTTGAGATCAAATCATTGAAAATATGTGGCACACATCCTAACAAGTGACCTGTATATCAAACCATTGAAAACATGTAGAATCAACATGTGCACACTAAGATAGGTGCACCAACATCTACGGTGTAAAAGATTTGAAAGAAAAGTAATCTGCATCACTTCATTCAACGCAGTTAAATATCATCTAAAATTAATAAATACCGTGAAACTCCAACAAACTATTAAGTTTAGATGACATTTGAATATATTGAATCAAACGATGAAAATTGTGTTATATTCTAATATTTTATACATTAAATTTGAGATTATGGGCATAAAATCACATGAAAAATATGGTGGTTTCACGTGAAACACAATCTAAAGAAGTGACCCAAGTAGCAGGAGTGTCATGTTCGGGTTGAATACCTAATAGTGAATCTTTGGCCTTGGCCTCGTTTGGATGATTCTTAAAATTAAGAACAGAAAAAAAACTTGAAAGCCATTTAAATATAGAGTATAAAGTACGTATATCACCCTATTGATACTCTAAGTACGATTACGACATGTGCATGAAGCAGAGCGAGACCAAATTTGGCATGTGTGCGATCTACGCCAAGGGTATAGATCACAACGGTTCACATTTGTCATCAGTAAAAACTTAATCAAAGTTTTACTTACCTCTTTGCTAATGCATATTTTTAACCATGGAGTCAATATTATTAACCTAGTCACAGTTCTTGTGTTTGCTCTCATTTTTTTAAAATAGACCACATCCGCACATCTTTAGGATGAACCTTTGACCATTATTTTTACCAGCAAGTAACAAACAATACATGGACAGCCAACCCACATGGTTCAAGCTTATCTATGTGACTGTGGATGCAAAATTATAAATGGAGGAAAGATTTATTGAGGACAAAGTGCAGGCAGCCAATGTGGTGCAACGTGACTGGCTGCACTGACGTGGGGCGACGTGACTGGCTACACCGACCTGCATTAATTGAGCCCCACTGCACTTGCAGCCAATTGCGATGCACCATATCAGCCGCCTGCACTTTGTCTGCATAAAATTTGTCCCCCATATAACAGTGTCCATATGTTGATTCCGTGAACAGGACAACTAGTATGTGCCAAAGTCACGAATCTCCATGAAAATAGTAACCCAGTAAAAATAAAGAAAAATTATTCATGCCCTAATTTTTAACCCAGTAAAAATAAAGAAAAATTATCCATGCCCTAATTTTTCATGAGTATCATTTTTCATAAATATAAATATCATTTTTAATCATTACGACAAATTAAAAGCAGAGGACTCTCTCTCTCTCTCTCTCTCTCTCTCTCTCTCTCTCTCTTTCTCTCTCTCTCTCTCTCTCTCTCGTTTTGATAACCTGGGTATCAGGGCCTCCTAGAGCACCCGCCTAATTCCAAGGGGCACATGCGCACCCGAAGTTAGCACATGTCGGGTCACCCTAAGGATATAAATCCTTAGGGTGGCCTCAAGCAGGGGAGGGAATTCGAACTCAGGTCTCCTTCTTTTGAAAAGCAGAGTAATCTATCTTGATCCTTAGTCATGAAATTGGGGTTCAACAATAGTTCGGCGAGGTTAAAATTTGGAAAAATCGGGCAAATCCAGGAAGTTCGGGGAAATATTTGGAGGAAAAATCGGTGAGAAAAATCTAAAAATAAAAATAAAAAGATTTAAAATTATAAAAAACATTAAAAATATTAAAGAAATCAGTTTGTCACATTTTTTTTTTGAAAAATTCGGGAAAAATTCGAGAATTATTTGTGAATTATTCGCGTATTTTTGTGATCAGGCGAAATTTTGAAAAATTCGCAAATAATTTGGGAGACCTTAAATTCGCGAATTATTCGCGAATTTGTCGAAAATTCGTCGATTTTTGTGACTATGTCTTGATCTCTCTTTAGTCCCTAGTCACCAATCTTGATGCCCACCCGCCCCACCCCGCCCCAGTTTTATCATGGCCACAAATTTATGAGTCCAAATTTCGATGACAAGTTGAGTTTATTCATAAAGCAACATTTGGGTTATGAAGCAATAGATTTTAGAAAGCTGAATTTTTCGAGTTATTTTGTCGGAAAATCATTTCTAAGATATAACTAAAAAACATGGCCATTTTTCAGGGTATTAAAAAAAAGAGTGGTTGTGTACATAATGGCCAATGCTCATATGATACAGTAGCTTATTGCAATTATTTTAGAATTAGTGAATTTTTTTGTGGAAACATCATTTTGATCATCCTAAGTACCATGTAATATTTTTTCTTTGTTGTAATTTTAAATTCTAAAATAATATTAATTTTTTTTCTTTTGGCCAAAAGATAAAATTCCTATTGACCCAAAAAGAAGATAAAATTCTTCATGTGGGGTCATATTGGAAGCTTTCCTATAAAATTCTTCATGTGGGGTCATATTGGAAGCTTTCCTAGCTGGCTCGTATATATATAATTTAAAAAAAATGTGGAAGTTACATCATAAACATTCTCAAGGCACAGAGTGCAACCATGCCACTCTTATCTTTTTCATTTGAGGTAAAAAAGGAATAAATTTGTTGAATTATTGAAACTTCAAAGTTGGAACCAAGAACCTTTCCATTCTCACTACGAAGTACGAAAAAGAAACTTACTATATTTAGTTATATTCATATTCTCAAAGGATTGCGATGGCATAAAGTAAACCACACAAGACATTAAAGTGCTAGTGGTGAGTGGCCATTTCTCAGGTAAAGATATTCATGGCTTCTTAATTTGGTAAAAAAATGTTTGGGCTTTCCATAAACAGCAACCCAAAGTATTTTAACATATTTTCTATATTTAGTTATATTCATATTCTCAAAGGATTGCGAGGGCATAAAGTTAACCACACAAGACATTAAAGTGCTAGTGGTGAGTGGCCATTTCTCAGCTATAGATATTCATGGCTTCTTAATTTGGTAAAAAAATGTTTGGGCTTTCCATAAACAGCAACCCAAAGTATTTTGACATATTTTAATCTTTTGAACTGCTTTGTTTCTACTATTTGTTGGATTCTCTCTACATTATATATTTTCTACTTAGGATTAGTTAGAATATTTCTATTGAACAATAAATGAGTTGTCTTAGTGCATTTGGGGATTCTACAACCGTCGGAATTAACCAAGTTTTGGAATCCCTCTAAGCTTCTATATTAGACCAATGTTTTGGTAAGTCTTAAGATTACCAATAGAGAGCCATTACTTGCAAGCACAAAGTTGGTATAGACACACAATTTAAAATGTGTGTTATGTGAAAACACCATCTAAGTTGTCTAATTTGATGGCCATGATTCAACTTTGGTGCAAAAGATTGGCACCTGAGAAAATCTCTAGCATATAATTCAGCATAGTTAACTATTGAATCGGATGATGGCCTTTGACTGTATTGAACCATATGATAGAGATCATGTTTCAAGCCAATCTTTCGTGCTAAAAATATTTAGATCAAGACCTTCAAATCGGACGGCTTAGATGGTGTTTTCACATCACACAAGTCCCCTAAATACATGATACTTGTTTAGAATGTTAGCAAGGGCCAACGTTGTGTGTGCAAGTAATGACTCCCTTATCAATATCATAGTTTCGACGATAGTTTTGCAGTATAAATTTCAGAAAAATCTGACAAAATTTAGTTAATGCGGGGAAATATTAGGAGGAAAAATTGGAGAGAATTTAAAAAAAAAAAAAGATTAAAAAATATATTTTAACAAGAATATATTAAAAATCACATCTTTTTTTGAAGAAAATTTGGGAACTATTGAATTATTAGTGATTTTTTTAAAATACGCATATTTTTTTTTAAATTGTGAATAATTCAGGATTAATTTTTCGGCCCTTAAATTCGTGAATTATTACAAAATCCAGGGATTTTTGTCACTATGATCAATACTGTATAGGGTACCTTTATTTGTGCCTATGTGATTACTGAAAGCGCCTACCTACTAAAAGCACTCACATATTATTTTAAATTACTGGTGAGTACCTACTCTGTAGCACCCATCGTCTTTCTTTTCCTCTGTGCACTGCTCAATGGCATTGCCGAAGCACTCTCTTCTTTTTCTTCTTCTTCAACTTTGAGTCACACCCTCTTCTTCTTCTTCAACTCAGACGAGTGGCAATGATAATGACGACATCATCAAAGCACCCTCTTCTTTCTCTTTTCTCCTTTTCTTCTTCTTCAACCTTGGCTAATCACAGCAACAGCAACAATGTCACCAACCAAATCGAAAAAATAAATAATCATGAAGACGATAGGTACCCATTGTAAGTTCTAAAAATATGCGAGTGAGCACCTGCTGCCAGTATCTTACATCTACAACATGGGAGTGTTTTTGTTCTCGTCTGCATCAATTCTAGTTTTCGATCAGTTTATTTTAGTTACGTAGTGTCCTTGTCCTAATTTTGTCATATATATTCTTTCAGCCCCCTCAGTATGTTCATTCGTGACGGTCGTGCCCATCGTTACTAATTCAGAGTTTTTTTTGAAGAGGTTTTTGATTTTTTTAAAAGTTTTTTATTTTTAAAAGTTTTTTAGATTTCCGTCGAAGTTGTTGAAGAAGAAAAAGAATAAGGAGAAAGAGTTTAGGAGATGTCAGCATCCTCGTTGCGGCTCGCCGGAGTTGAGGAAGGAGAAGAAATAGATCTTTACACAGATGTTGAATCAGATATATATTTATACAAATGACCTTCAAATCATTCCGCTTAGAAGATAGTTCACATGGCAAATGCCCCAAAATACCATGTCATCCTGTTTAAACTATGTGCATGTACTACAACTACCTGTTGTGCAAGTAGTCTCCCAAACATCTTTAATCAACGTTAAACTCCATATAACAGTTTAAACACTCATAGTATTACATGTAGCTAAAAATCATTTACTCTTTTTTTAATGGGCACTGCAAAAAATAAGATTATTAGCGGTGGCAAAAAATTATCGCTATTAACAAAAAAATTATTAAAGACTATTAATTCACTGCAAAAAAATAAGACTATTAGTGGCAGTCAAAAACTATCGCTATTAGCAAAAAACTACCACTAATACCCTTGTCGCTAATAGCAAGGATCAAAATTTCGGGTAAAATTTCGGTTTCAGGCTTGATCGGAACTGAAAATTTGAACAGAAATTTCGGCCGAGAAAACCAAAATTTTGGGTCACAAACAAATTTGGACCAAAATTTTGGTCAAAATTATCGTTTCGGTGGGGACCGAAACTGATAATTTCGGCCAAAATTTTGAACCTTGGCTAATAGTCTTAAAAGGCAGATTTTTGCTCCACAAAACTGCCGCTAATAGTCTTATTTTTTGTAGTGTACGTAAGACTATTAGCTGTAAGACTATTAGCGGCAGTTTTGGTTGCCACTAATAATCTTATTTTTTGTAGTGGGGAGTGTCACCATGCTTTGAAATCTCACTCGAGACGAGATGCCTCAGGTGAGATGTCTTGCGTTTCGGCCATCAGCAAGACGAGATCGAAGTGTGAACCGTTCGAACCTTGAAATCACGCCATATCTCGCTGATATGTACGAGATCTCGGCCATCTTGTCCATCTGGGCCGAGATGAGTGAGACAAGGTACATCTAACCTAGATATGTCATGATTTGAGGGTGACCAAAAGTCTTGTGTTTAAATGATTGTACGCCATTAAAATTAGACTTTTCATCTCACACCATTGAAGTGTGATTTATCATTATCCCTTGTGGGACACATTTATTATCAATCTAAATTTCCCAAATGGCAATCTATCATTGGAATATATCGCGGTCCAATGAAATATGTCGATAAGTGAGCGTGAACCATTCGATTGACAAACTTTAAATTTCAGCCATTAAAACAAAGAATACTTGTTCATATTAGAGTCTACAAATATACTAATTCAAACCTCCCAAAAAATATTATTTTGGCCTAATTAATTTCCCTTCTACTTGAGACCTATTCGTTTGACGATGTAGATTATCAACACATAAATCATTGATGGTGTATGATCATTTAAATACCATCATATATAGTGTTTAAATGCCGGTCATAAGTGTCAATCCTTTATTTTAAAAGGGATAAAAAAATAAAATAAGGTAAGTGTATGATATAAGGTTTTGAGTCTTTGAAATTCTTCTTTACAAATTACATAGGAGCCATTGTTTGAGCTATCTAATATAATATTATATTATTTTGAATTATAGAGTATATATATATAATATTAATTTTCTAAATTTAATATGATTATTTAAAAGTATTTTATTCATTAAAATTTAATTTAAATAATTAAAAAATTATTTTATTCATTACAATTCATCAAATTCAAAAAAATGTCAAAATTTAGAAAAATGAAAGAGAAAATTATAAAATATACTATTTAAATGGTATAAAACTTAATAACTTAGAAAATTTCGGAAAATTCACAAATATTTTGTGAAATTCACGATTGTTTGAAGAAGTTAAGGATAATTATAATTTAATTCTAATTTTAAGAAATGGCAATTTTTTCAAAAAGTTAGAGAATTTGGTCATTTTGTGAATATTAGTAGGGGCCATTGCTCGAATAATCATAGCGCCATTGCTTGGAACAATGATAAAAGTCTTGGGCTGTCACGTATCAGTATGTGGGGTACGAGCCTTCAAGTCGACCGCAGCCACCTTGTATGTGAAAGGCAAAAGTTTAGTTTTGTAACCCATGCATGGATACCTTCCAACACATCTTACGTAAAGACTCCTTAGATATGGGATAACCACCGGATAAGTGGACTTTTTGTTTGAATCAATGTACATGGTTCTCCGGATCGCTCCGTTTGAACCCGGATTTGTGATTCGCTGCTTTCGCATGAACACAATTCGCTTGGGGTAGGATAAGTTTTTAAATATAAATGTCAACTATAACATGTATAGAAATGTCCACTATAATGCTGAAACCACAAATGAGGATAGTTTGTTAGCACTACAGAAAATAAGACTATTAGCGACAGCTAAAAATTGTCGCTATTAACAGAAAAATCGCCGCTAATAATCTTAATAGTCTTTAATAATTTTTTTATTAATAGCGGCTATTTTTTTACTGGCAAAAACTGCCACTAATAGTCTTATTTTTTGTAGTATAGGCGAGAGAATTCACCCCCATTTGGTCCTAGGTTCAAAGGTTCAAGCTCTTGGTGGTTGGGAGGAGAAAAGCCATAAGCAAAAATTAAAAATCTTAAAACCTACTGAAAAAGAAGTTATCTTCATTTTTTAATTTCGAGAAAAAAGGTGGGAAACATGACTGTGACGGTGTCACATTTGCGTACGAGGCTTGACACTCGTAAGTCATTTGAGATGCATATTCTCCAAAATGTAACTTAAACGCTGGGTAGGTACGGGATCCTCACTGGTTAATGGCCTTTTTGTTTGAATCCTTATTACCTAGTCATTTGTTAGCTCGGTTCAAATTTGGGTTTGTGATTCACTACAGTGCCCACTAACTCGATTCGGTTGGGGTAAGATGAGTTTTTAAATGTAAATGTTAACAAACACACACACATTTAAATGAGTTTTTAAATGTGGATAGTTGGTTAGTTTAAGCTCTCCTCTTGCCGTTTTTCTTTGAAATCATTTTGAAATATAGAGTGGCCAGTTTGTTGGTTCTGAGCGATTTGGATTGAACTGACGCGCGAACAGATTCGCAGGGTTATCCAGCAAAATGATTAATCCTGGCTATTCGCAGAGTTATCCACCAAAATGGTTAACCCTGGCTTGAATGCAGGTGCTTGGGGGAGAAAAGCCTTAAGAAGGTAAAGGCTTAAAACATGTTTTGAAAAAAAACAAGAAGTTAAAGTCTTACATTTTTTTTAAAACTTGCAGAAGTAAAGGTTGAAAACACGTCGTTTCCTTTGCATACAAGCCTTGAACCTAGGGGTGCAATTGGGTCGGGTTGGCTTTGGGTTTAATACTCGACTTGTCGGGTCAAGTTGGGTCGAAGATCTCGACCTGTTATAGAAGCGAGTCGGATTCAAATGTTCTCCATACCCGACCCGAACTGGTACCTATTTACTATAAGACATATACATACATAATATTTTCTAGGTCGTGATCTGGTCAAAATGTGGTAAGCAAGGTACAAAATTGAAAATTCACTGGAATTACGCTAGCAAGTCAAGTTTAAATTGCGTGTAGGTGCAAGTTCGGGTCCAGGTCTATGTAATAGCTCGTGTAAAGGTCAGGCCTAGGTATAATGAATCAAGCGAGGGAGATCATTTACTACAAAAAATAAGACTATTAGCAGCAGCCAAAAACTGTTGCTATTAACTAAAAACTGCTGCTAATACCCTTGTTGTTAATAGTCTTTAATAGTTTTTTGTTAATAGCGGCAATTTTTTGCTCCCAAAAATTGCCACTAATAATCTATTTTGATGTAGTGACTTATTAAGGGACCTTAAGATCGGACATATCATCAGACGGTCCCTTTTTATTTTAAGTGGCCCATATCCCAAACAATGACCCTAAAATCATGTTTGAGCATAATGTGTACCATCTGATTTTGGGGCCACTTTTTTGGGATCTACGTGAAATCAAAAATTGACCGTATGATGTACGCTCATGGTCTAAAGCTCACTTGTTTGAAAGATTGGGGAGAAAAATAATCTCCATCGCAATCAATAGTTTTTGGGTACTGTTATTCACACCGCATGAGACTTTTTTCTCACCTCTCTATTGAAAGACCCACTAAAGGGGGACTCTTAAAAAACTTACACCCCACTTCATTGTTTTTTTTATTTCTTTTTTATTGGGGTGAGAAAGCATCCATGTGGAGTGTGAATTATGGTACCCATAGTTTTTTTTTTTTGTAGGTTCTCCAAGATTCCAAGGGTCTTAATAACGCTACAGTTACTACTTTGCCATAGAGGATAAGAGACCCAACCCTTAGTTTTTTTTTATCTTTTTGATAACTTAGAGTAATCCCAAGCTTACACCTCGACTAATCCCTAACTTTTCTTGGTCTTCCTCTTCTTGAAAATCCTCACCAACAAACATGACAAAACTAGCCGAACAAATCGTAGAGTTGTGAATCATGGTAGTCGAATCTCGATATCCTACAAACAAAGATTGTTAAAATTATAAAATACAAAAGGAAAGAAGAAGAAGATGATAGAAAGAAGAAGACATATAGCCACAATCGATTACATTGTTGACGGCTTGTTGTTAAATTATAAAATAAAGAAGAAAATAAGAAGATGATGAAAGAGAGAAGGAGAAGAAAAATGGCTACAATCGATTACATTGTTTACGATTTTTGTTTCTCTATTCATAGAGAAGAAAGTGTATAAATAAGATTACAATTATAATCGTTAGCGATTATCTAGAAATGGGAATGAACATGGCGTAGTAGATATGGTAAGTGGATAGTTATCTAAATAACTATATTATGATACGAAAAGTTATAAATAAGATTACAAATACAACCGCTCACGATTGAGCGGTTACAATTAATTTAGATAACTACAAGATAGGATTACGAAGAGCTTTGGAGGGCGATAGCAGTTTTTGTCGGTGAGATTAGATGAAGATGAGAGGGACGAGAAGAAGAGCCAAGTGATATTGGTGTGTAGGAAGAAAGAAGAAGAAGATGGTACTTCTTTAATGCGTATGTGCTCAACATAAATGTATGTGGAAGAAGCTCCCTAAAAAGATGCATTTTTTTCCAATTTCCTAATAAATATAAATTTTGTAGAGTTGGTGCATAGTGACAAATTTTGCCGAAATTACCAAAAAGGGTGTTTGACAAAATTTTCAGGAAAATTTTGATAATTCCGGCCAATTTCTATAATTTCGGTAATTTTCAAAAAAAATTCGATAATTTTAGGCAAAATTTCATAAATTTAGGTAATTTTTTTTTAAATTTTTAAATTTTATTGTTTTATTTGAAATATATTAGTAATTTAGTAAAAAAAATTTTCTAAATATTAAATATATTTTCTACCTATTTTTAATTCTCAATTTTTTTCTCAAAGTTATCAAATTAATCCAAAATGTACACGAAATTATTTGCTGAGTTGGTATATTGTAGCCAACGTGCTCATTCTTAAGAATGAATGGGTTATTGATTTCACAGGCATGACACCATTTTTGCATCAGGTGATGTCACCATGTCCACCGGCCAGGGCCATCATATAGATCGAATCCAGTCCTATCAAAATATTAGTGCTCTTGTATTATTAAGAGGCTACAAGCACCATAAAATAAAGGTCTAAAATAGTTTTTTCATGCATGAATCCGATGCATATGATGAGTTTGCAAATGACTTCGCACCACGTAGCGCCAAAATGGTGCCACATGTATATAATCAACAGCATGTCTGCTACCAATTGAAAACAAGTTAGCTACTCTATATGATTATTATCATCATCACAATCTTCTCACTACTATTTGAGATTTGCTTTGTGAGTCTTATTTTTTTACTACTCTCGCTTGTTTTTGGCCCTTTGAGTGGTCAATGTTGATTTCATGTTGCATACATCCAAAAACGTAAATGCAAATCATATTTGATGAGATGATGTGGTCACATTCACTTTTTTTGGGATGTGAGCCACATACAATAAATATCTTAATATCTAATGATAGGCCTATAAACTCAAAATTATCAAAGATTGGGAAAAAAATGATTTCTTCAAAGCATTGGACCTTAATTGGCTATAATAAAAACGGTCTGCCACACTTATTATAGAGTCATAGTACTATTCTTCTTTTATATTTTTTTTATGCAAACACCTCTTTACTAGGCTAGTGTTACGACCTCCCATAAAAAAATAAAAATAATAAAATAAAGCTAGTGTTACTATCACACTACTTCATGTTAGAACTACCTCTCTTAGTCAATGTAAAAAAGTGTTAGACTGGTTTGGATCAGCTGGTGAAAATCGTTTTTCTTTGTTCTTTAGATCTAGAGCCCACAAATCGTGACACGCATCTCAAAAAGTGAATGTGATCATCTGTGCCATCAAATGTGAACCATATTCACTTTTTAGGGATGTGTGCCATATAGAAAGAAATATGATCATTTGATGATAAACTCATGATCTCCAGATTTATTGTGTGGAAGATTAGGTTGAAAATGATCTCTATTCACTAAATTAAAAAATAAAATTTTAATTACACTGGCTCATAAAGATTTAAAATATAGATTTGGGATGTGGACCAACTTTTCCTAATTGTTATGGACTTTCATGACAGTCATTTAAATAAAACCCAAAAATATGGTGTTTAAATGATTTTATACCATCAAATGTTTAAGATGTCGGTGATTTGAACAGTCAAAGTGATAGATCATAGATTGAAGTGCAATAAGCAAAAAAAAATGGTGTTTTAAGTAGATTTAAATAATCCGATTTGTAGGCTATAATATAAACAATTATTTTTAGTTTTAATAGCTGGTATTAAAGCTCATCAATTGGATGGTTCACATTCATTTATCAGCATTTCTCATTGGAATGAGACATATTGTAATGGTAGATTATCATTTGGGCAATTTAGATATGTGCCACATGACATAATGATAAATCACAATTCATTGGTGTGATATAAATATCTAATTTAAATGGTGTAAGTGAAAAGTCTAATTTGGTGTTTAAATGTGAATCAGGACCCATTATCCTTTGGAATTTTGTGCTCCTTTTCTCAAATGCCAAAAGTTTACTTTAGGAGGCCACCAACTTTTCTATGTGCAAACACTTTGAATTTTTAATGGGCTGCTACTAACACCACACAAAATATTGAAAATATTGAATATCTCGATTAATCACAACTAAAATATGTTAATTGTTTTGAATTAGATGATAAAGATTGCTGATATCATAGGCGAACCTTCATACAGTTCAGATTTTGATTCCAACTAACACATATCTCAAAAAGTGATCTGAAAATGGCCTTTGATATATGTCATGATCATGTTCATTTTTTAAAATGTGTGCTACATGGAATCGAAATATGATCATCCAATAATAGAGTCACATCTCAAGATTCATTTATGAAAGATTTTGGATAAAAAATTATCTCCATTATTGTCTGATTAAAAGGAGTACGTTTTCAACTATGGTTATTAGGATATCGAAGAACCGTAGGGTTAGTAGCGCCCCATTTTAAAGTTTTTTGTTTGGTGTGCGGGGAGAAAAATAGTGTGCTACTAGAGCTCCTCTGGTTTTCGTTCTTTAAAATGAAACCCGCCCCTCTCTCTCTCTCTAGTTAAGCTCGGACTGGACCGCGACCCACAACCTCAAGGTCTGTTTTTAACCTTCCGTTCTGCAAATTTCAGAATATTATTATTATTATTCTGTTTTTTAACCTTCGATTCTGCAAATTTCAGAATATTATTATTATTATTATTACTATTATTATTGTGTTGTGGGGTTTTTCTCAGACATGGCAGGGGTGAGCAGAAAGATCTCAGCAGCCTCTGCTCGGGCTCACACCAGGAAATCAAACAAAAACAGCTCCTTTCATTTTCCGTCAGGTGGCCTTCTCTCTCTCTGTCTATAGTTTTGATGTATCCTACAATCGTTAGATTCTGCCTTTCCAATTACTTTGTTCTGATTTCTCGTTCCCCTCTTCCTTGGTATCGATTTATTTCAAGTTTCACTTGATTTGGTTGATTTTGATGGTAATGTGAGATATATTTGGTTATATTGAATGATTTTGATTTGATTTTCATACCTGGCTGATTTGGGCAGGCCTAATTTTGGGCTGCAATTTCTTTTTGAGATGATTTTGATGTGAAATTGAATGTTTTCTGTTGTGTCTGAAATGGAAACAAGAATTTCAATGTCGAATCTGAAACAGAAAATTAGAGTTGGTTCTGTTGATTGGAGGAGAACGAATTAGCTCTGTTTAATTTTGAGTGTAGAGTCACTGATGTTTTTCTCCCTTTCAAATTTATACAATTATACCAGTATCATAAAAAAGGGACTGGGTTGGTGATCATAATGTGGTCAGAATGGGATCACGCTCTCATAGGGTCTGATTAAAGCCTGGTACAATGCACAGAACCATGATGGACAGTCGAACCGCTGGGTTCAGCCGCTGAACCTTGTGGACTGGTTGGTTTCATGAAGGCGAGGACACCTAAAAAACATTCCAAAGGGCAAGAAAATATTCATTTAAAAAAGAAAAATCCCATCTTAACTCTATTTAATGATTACATATAAAAATAAAAACTGCATGTTTTTTTTGGTCGGTAACAAATCATAATATTAATAAAAGAAAGAAAGTGTCCATACTTTAGCGGGTAGAAAGATACTACCCATAAAAGAAGAGACCCTAAAAATACTCACCCTCTAAGCAACCCAGATGAAAGAGCAGCCCAAAGAAGACAAGGACACTCCATACCTCCTGGAAGCCAATCGACACCGCATCCCGACCTTACGTTTGCTGCAACATAATATCCACTAAACCAAGAAGTCTGTGTCGCCAATCTCCTGTGTGTGATGACTAATCCCAAGCCAATTGAGGAGCCAATCCCTTTCCGCTCTGACTACCAATTGGAAAGGTCTGGCCCTTCTTCTAAAGATTCTATTATTTCTTTTTACCCAAATAGCCCAAAGCACTGCATACCCAACTATTTTTCATAACCAATGCAGTCAAATGACATATGCGACCCTATGCGATGGCATAGGGCCATCGCATATGCGGGTCGCATATGCCATTATGCCATGGCATAAATTTTATTTTTATTTTTTTCAAAAAAATTCTAAAAAATTTCCAAAGTTCCCCATATTGAAAAGTAATATGTTTGTATTAATTTTATGCTCTATTAATTTTGTAGTTCTAAAATGAAAAATAAAAGTATATAATATAAGTATATAACCCATAAGTTAGAAGGGAAAATATAAAAAATAAGTCCAAATAGTACAAAAATAAAGTGAACCGTACAAAAGAGAAGGAAAGAGACCCACAACATACCTTTGGGAGTTGTGGGATGCATTAGGAAGAGAAACCCCCTATTAATAGTACTTGGGGAAGCCTAAAAGCCAAAAATAAATAAATAAAAATAAATGTTGGAGAAGTATGCTATGGCAGACACTGTATGCGATGACATACTATTGCATATGCAATGGTATGCCATGGCATACAATTGTATGCGATGGCATACTTCTTGGATCGCATATGCCAGCCCTTTCTGATGGCAATGCAATCGCATATGAAAACAGTGGCCATAACTCCCCTTTCATCTTTTGAAACATCACCTCATCCCACCGTTCCATCATCTCAATCCCTTCCTTGGAAAGACGCACTGGATACCACATGCGGGGAGCATGACACCCCATACTTTGAAAGAGAAGGAGCAGTGTAGAAGAGTGTGACTGACAGATTCCCCTCCCAGACATGCATAGCATGCACTTACGGATATTAACCCCTCTCTTAATCAATTGACCCCTTGTAAGAATTCTACCCCAAGCCATAGACCAACGGAAAAATGAATTTTTGGGTGGAAGTTTAAATCTCCAAAACTGCAAATATATTGAAATTAAGTTCTCTTTTAGGGTTAATTTTTTCTTTCTTAAAATTTTCTAATTCAAGCTGATGGTGCAAAAAAGTAAAAACTGCAAATTATCGAAATTAAGTTCTCCTTTAGGGTTAGTCTTTTATTCCTTAAACCTTTCTAATGCGAGAGAGCTTTAGCAAAGCTGTAAATGAGAGAAAGATAGCAATCTAATATTATAAATATACATTAAGTATTTTGTGTGTGATATATATTTCCTAAGTTATATTCAACCGATTCAAACTGGGTTGGACCAGCAGTCTGACTGTTTTGAACCGGATCAGTCACTTTTCCTGTTCTATGTCTTGTGGATTTAAAAACACTGATTTATACTTACTTTGGGCAACTTTATGTGCACAAAATAATCTCATCCGTGCACTGTTCAAGGAGATTTCTTAGTTGTTAACTGCAGCACAATCTAACAAGCTCAAGTTTGAGCAGACATATTGATGATTCTGAACTTGTTTAAAAAACTTCGAAATTGAAACTTACCAGCAGCCTTTGTGAAGCAATCAGCTATTTTTGTGATACCCGTTTTCAGAGATGGAGTAGAAAGAACTTGAACCTGAACTTTCTCTCTCACAAAATGACAGTCTACCTCAATATTTTCTGTTCTCATGTGGAACACAGGGTTAGAGGTAACATGAATGGAAGCTTGATTTTTACAAAACGTTGCAATTGGTAGTTAAATCTGAAGTCCCATATCTTCAAGTAAGGTTTTTATATTAGTTATCATGAGGTTGGAACCTATCAACAGGTCAACCTGCCGAATCAGCAATTGAATAACCACATATCTTTAAAGTTCCGTTACACTTCATCAACACCCCTTTTCCGGGAACCTCAAGGGGTTAGGCAAGTTGGCCAGGTACTTGCTTCCAAAAGCAGGAGACCTGAGTTCGAATCCCCTCCCCCCTTGAGGCCACCCTAGGGATTTATATCCCGTGCTGATCAGGCGTGTGCTAATTTGGGGTGCGCATGTGCCCCTGGGATTAGGCGGGTCTTCTAAGAGTCCCGGATACCCTGGTTATTTAAAAAAAAAAACCCTTTTCTGGGAGACCATTTCAAGTGTATGATAATTTTATGTACTTTGTCCTTGTGGCTTGGATTGTGTGCGGATTATGCATTTAACTTACTAACAAGTGCAACAACTTGAGTCATCTATCCTCCAAATAAAACTGCGTGCATAGATTGTGGAATTCGAAACATAGTCACAAAAGTCTCCGACTTTTTCAAAAAATCGGAAAAAGTCGGTTACTTAGATTCATCCCGACTACATCGCTGATTAATTGGCCGAGTTGCCGACTCGGCCGATTAATTGGCAATTTTGTGATATTGTCCGATTTTTTTTTTCCACTTGTACTTAAAGTGAATAAAAAAATCTCTAGCGCCTTTTTGTCTCAGAGCTCATTGCTCTTCATTCTTTTTGCCTATTTGGTACTATTTTGTTCATTAAAACCATTATTTTTAACTTTAAATATATTATGATATATATGTTTTTTATTTTTTTTATTTTTCCTGTTTTTTTCCAACTTTGACTAATTTTTCCTGACTTAGACCCTTGCCAATTTATTGTCGTCTCCCGACTTTGTGAGTATGATTCGAAATGTATGGGGAATGAGTATCGAGCAGATTTGAATTGAATCTGATCCGAAGGTAGCCATGACATGTATAAATGGGCCTAGTACCATGGAACGTGAAATCAGTTATTCTGATTTGAAATTTATAATGTCCGTCATGTAGCAAAAATGAACATTTTAATTGCGAACTTAACATTTTGTATGGCATGTAGCACCAGTTTCATATTACGTGTGTTTCTTTTATTCCCTTCGTAAGGATGATTTTGATCTTTAGTTGACATTTCCAGGGATGCTTACAAAAATATCTGTAGTTTTGTTGATGGGTTTGCTAGCATGGGCTTACCAGGCTATGCTACCTCCATCTCCTAAGATTTGTGGCTCACCAAATGGACCTCCTATTACATCGCCTAGAATTAAGCTCAGAGACGGAAGATATCTGGCCTACAAAGAAAATGGTGTCCCAAGAGATAAGGCGAAGCATAAAATTGTTTATATTCATGGCTTTGACTCTTGCAGACATGATACGATCCCTGCGTCCCCGGTATTGACTGCTTTCTATGCATTTTAAAAAATAAATATCTTTTTCCATTTTTAGGCCATTTAATTCTTTATCTGGAGGTATAATTGACTGAATATGTCATGGATTTTCAGGAAGTGGTTGAAGAATTAGGGGTCTATATGCTACATTTTGACAAACCTGGGTATGGAGAAAGTGATCCAGATCCAAAACGTTCGGTGAAAAGCATGGCTTTGGATATTGAAGAACTTGCTGACCAGTTGGATCTGGGACCTAAGTTCTATGTAATTGGGTTTTCTATGGGAGGGCAGTCTGTTTGGGGTTGCCTCAAGTACATCCCTCACCGGTATGATGACGCAAATTTGCCAACTTCTTTGATTCCAATTTGCTGTTATGCTTCTCAAGTGCTGCAAAATCAATGTAAAACTTGAGCAATTTTGGAGGCAAAGTTATAGCTAATTTCTGCAAAACTCATTAAAAGTTTCCATGGATCAGTGTGACTCAGTCAAACCTCGCCTGGTCAGCAATAACACACACAAACACACACAGAGGGCCAGGACCACAGGGTTAGTGCGCAACCCAGATGGGTGCCATATCAGGTGCCACGACAACTTGCCCAAGCTTGATCAAGTACAATATAAAACAGAAAAAATTAAAAAGGGTGCTTATCCACCATTGAAAATGTGGTCAAAATTTGAAACAATCAATGCACCAGGGTGGGTGGGCATCACACTATATTTGACCTATGAGTTGAAGGGCCAAAAAGTTTTTAAAACAATTTTTTTTAAAGTCAGTGCCACATGGCTGTACACTCCATTACTCCAAAAGGATGTTGTTTTGGAGGTCACGGGCCATGTAATCTAGTCCACATGGGTAGCTCTTGGGCACTACCCTATGGATAGCACCCCTATTTCCATATATGCATGTGTGTGTGTGTGCGCGCTTATATATACAAAAAGATTTCCTGCCAGAGGTACAGGTAGAAGTCTGGACTAGGCCACATTCTGTCCATGTGGCACCATTGGATTTGGTGCCTTGCAGAGCAGGGGACCATTGTATAGGTCATATTGAAAAAATAAATAAATAATTTGTCTCTTATGATGCGGTTTTAGCATAAAAAATTGAATGGCTAAAACATATTTGTTGTTCGATTTTCTGATGCTAAAGTCGCATGGTAGAAGTTGTTTTTTATTAATTTTTAATTTTTTTGTATGTGATATATATATATATATATGTGTGAGTGTGTGTGTGTGTGTGAGATGGTCCCTTGCTCCACACCCAGGGCTGGCCCTGAGAATTTGGGGGCCCACGGCGAGATCCAAAAATGGGGCCCCTCTTTCATATTAATCAATTTGCTATAATTTATTTTTTTTGACAAATAAAACAATATTCATAGCTTTTAGACTACAAATATCTCTATATTCCATCTATTGTTTATAATTTGAAAATGCAACTAACAAATTAACAAAAGTCTATATTAAAAAAAAATGCAACACAAAAGGAGGAAAATTAAATAGTAGAACATACTCGACGAATAGAGTAACCCAACCAATAACGTTTTAACATTTTTTATTACGTTAACTGCCATTAAATATTTCACTATCATATTTTAGCATTTAATCAGTCTTAAAAAATTCTAAAACTATGTTCATTGGGTAAGTCTCGTTGAGTAGATAAAAATTGATAAGTCATTTACAAAAAATGGAATTGTAACAAGCCTCAAGTCGCTGTTTTAAGTTAGGGTCATTTAATAAGAAAATTTTGTATATATATATATATATATATATATATATATATATATATATATATATATATATATATATATATATATGGGTACCTCTAAACGTGCCCACATCCTAGACCCCTTGAAAACCATTGAATCATTCGAATCATATGATGGAGATCGTTTTTCACCCATATCTTTCACTCAATAGATCTTGAGATCATGGTGCACCTATCAAGCAGTCGGTTTGTGATTCGATGTATCATAGATCCCAAAAAAATAGCCAAAAAATCATATTTGTGCGTGATGTGTGTCATATGATTCAAGACCATTTTTGAGGAATTTGTGACACATGGAATAAAAATTGACCGTCTGATAGGTGGGCCATGACCTAAAGATATAGTTTGTGAAAGATAGGTCTGATAAGTGCTCTCCATCATCACATTCTAATGAATCAATGGTTTTCAAGAGATATGGGACATGGGCACTTTCGGAGAACGCATGAGCGCATTTAGAGGTACCCTAAATATAAAGGATTTGGTCAAAAAAATCTAGTCCGATAAAAAATTGGGCTAGAGAATCTACTATATGGTTGGCCTGACCCAACCAATGACCTGCACCGACCCGGTCGAGACCCGATCCATGACCTATTTTAAAAAAAATGTAAATATGGGACCTGAGAAGAGTCGAACTCACAACTTGTCACTTAACCAACTAAACAATGAGATCACGTCAATATATTTATACATTAAAAATTATAGGGAAAATTAGAAAAACAACCTTAAAAAACAAACGTTTTAGCAAAAAATCCAGAACTTAAACGTTTAAAAAAAATAATGCTTTCACGGTTTTTTGAAGTTCTGAGATCCGTGAGATCTCAAATCCTTATTAAAAAAACAATGCTTTTACGGATTTCAGAACTTCAAAAAATCCTGAAAGCATTGTTTTTTTAAAACGTTAAAGTTCTGGATTTTTTGCTAAAACGTTAGTTTTTTAAGGTTGTTTTTCTATAGTGCCCAAAATTATATTAAGCAACTAGATGGTTAAATATTTAGGGCCCCTAAATATTTGGGGAGGGGGCCGCCTCTTGGGCCTTGGCCCAAAGGGCTAGCCCTGAATACAGTCCTACACCCATCAAGGTAAGTATTGCATGTGAAGTTGTGGACAACTAGGCATCCTTAGAACGTTTGTCAGCTCCTAAATTCTTGTGTGTCGGCATGGGTAGTTCATAAACTAATTTCTAGGGGCACAAAATCCGTGCAGATCCATTTCTCCTCTAAAAACGACTTAGATTAGCATTGTACTAGGAACGTTTCTGACAACATATATATATTTCTTTTTCTGAGACTAAGACTCACTTACCGAGGCAGTTACTACTTTGTCACGTGTACATAACTTAAAACGGCTCTAAGATTTTTCATACAACATTCGATCTAGACCGTTGAAATCGTTTTTTAATGAATAAAGATGGAACACTATGGTGTTTAGTGCTAGCATGAAATATTCTATATAAAGTTCTCTTTATGCATATCAGTAGTTTTGTACAAGAGGGTAATGGAAAATGACGTCAATAATTTTTTTAACTTGCTTTTTAAAAGGCTAGATTTGGGGGCCTTAGTATATATATAATTTTTTCTTTTTAACTTGCTTTTTAAAAGGCATTTTTTATTTGGGGGCCCCTAGAAATTGGGGGCTCAAGGCAGCCGCCTGGCTCGCCTTGGTCCAGGGCCGACCCTGTCCACACCAAACCCATCTTTTTTTTATTAGTTAAACAAAAATATATTAAAAACGAAGGAGAAAGAAGTAAACACCTTAGTAGTAGTGAGAAACTACCAAAATACAAAAAGGACAAGGTACCCGAAATACGAAAAAGGAAAAGGTACCCCTCTCAAACTCTCAAGCCCCCACAACAACGAAACCCTAAGCACCTTCGAGGAGGGAGGAGCGGGCGAGGGAAATTGGGGAAAGGGCAAGGGCATCGTGGGAAGGGAAGAGGGTCCTTAAAGAAAGGGTTATAACATAAGATCCCAAAAGGAGAAGAAACCAATGATCTTGTAGTAACAATCCGTTACTCATTGATCACCACCTAAGAAGGAAGTTTCTGACAGACTTGAGAACGAAAAAAGTAGGTCTGGCCTTCTATTGAAAAACCTTGTTGTTCCTTTCCAACCAGATGACCCACATAACAACAAAAGGAGCTATAGCCCAGATCTACTGCTTCCCATCCTTAAAAGGTATTGCTCCATCCCATTGTTCTAGCAGAAGATCTGACGCGGGACGGTAACCCTAAAATGTATGAATATGATTTTAATACGGATTTGCCGAAATTAAATAAATTAATTTAAGTTTAATCGCAAAATTATCTTAAATACCTTAGGGTTGGCAGAATTTTGATGAGTAGATCACGCAAGATCCAGTTAGGGTCCAGTCCAATGCGCAAGTACTATTAGACTTTAGGCGAGATCGGCCTAGAGATAGAACTCTTGACTTTTCCAAGCTTAGGCGCTCGTCTTCAATCCGATGTAGATTCGCGGGCTCAAACTAGGGTTGTGAAGTAGGTTTTGTAATAGGCTTATGGTTTGGTTTTACGTTTATGGTTTCAAAAGGGGCTTAGGCTCTGATGGATTTAGGATTCAGAAAAGGTTTAGGGTTCTGGGATCGAAATCAATGGATTGAAATTTAGAAATTTAAATCAACACGGTGAAAGGTTAAGAAAACAGAGATCGATAATATAATAGATCAAAGCAAAAGATAAACAAGAAAATATATGGGAATCACTCCCTTGGCCTCACACCAAACCCATCACGGGGAAGAAGACTCTTTTCATAAAGCAAAAGCTCTCAATCAATAATCAATAATCCGTTCACAAATCTTTACAAGCCTCAATATATAGGCCACTAATAATTAAAATTCGAAATAAAGAGTCCTAATACTAATAAAACACTAAAAAGGAAAGTTTTCACAAAATTTAGAAGTCCCGTTGCGACGCCCATGGATGTCTATAGTGCCCCACGGACGTCCGTGACCTACGGCCAGTGAAGGGGCAAAATCACGGACGTCCGTCACTATTCACGGACGTCCGATATTGTTCATCACGGATGTCCGTGACACTGTTCATGAGCACTGTTCATCAATATATATATATATTCCCTTAAAGCTGAAAATTCTGTTGCGACCAAACTCCAAGGCTCTGGATCTTGACGTTCCCCATCAAGATCCATGTTTGCCGAAAAGACCCACGTAGTCCCAAACATGGAGAGAACAATTCCCCACACATTACCTGTGAATCTGTAGTGGAGGAAAGTGCGAGAGACCTATTCTCTACCCCACATGCGAAGGAGGCATCTATTAGGAAGTGCAAAGCCACACTTCCGCAATTGATCCTTAGTGAGAATCCTGCCCCAGGCCGATGACCAAGAGAAGAAACTGAATCTTGGGGGGCAGTTGACCTTCCAGAACCGCAGACAATTAGGCTTATCAGGATGCAAATTATGTGCTTTATTGAGGAACACATAGAAAGATGTGACCGTAAAGCGACCCTTTTTACTCCTTTCCCAAATTTTGCAATCCGAATTGGTTCGATTGGGACATCCCCAAATTAACACTACATCGCATATCCATGAACATAATTAAATTAATTAATCCATAAAGATCCGCATATAAACGCAACGAAAAATAACTAATAAAAACGTATGCAAAAATTTTCTTTTTACTATCATCATTAGAGTAATACTAAAATATGAGATAACAACCTTTTATACCAAATTCTATGCCTACTCTTTAAATTAAATAAAAACTGAAATCAAGCATAATCCATCATTAACATGAACTTGTTCATAAAAATAAATCTGAAATAAATGTCTTAAAATCCTTCCTAATGTATAAAGAAAAACTTAATCAACTAAGCTTTAAATCTTTTTTCGCTCAAATCTGGATTTCCATCAATCATTGACGCATCTACTTCATCCACCCAATGTATAGCTGTACTCCCTGAAATTTATAAACAATGGATCAGTTTACCAAGTAAACTGGTATGAACCAGACACGATGAGGTTAATAGAAAAGGTGCATAACTCAAACCAACTTATAAAATCAAGCAATAACAAAGATATAACATGTGACATAAATAATTTGTAAAACAATAGTATGAAATTGATTCATAGCATTAAATCTAAATATAACATTATGGCTTGGGTCTCTAACCTAATTTCATGTGTGGTCATTTTAATTATGCATTTAATGCTCATGAATCGGCATGCATAATAGACATGGTTACCTCTTTCTTAATCATTATCCTAATCTTCTCTGATTCTTCGATTAGTATCTATGTTAACCTTCACATAACTTCTCTTCAGTTAAGTAGCAAGCTGATGCGGGACGATAGCCCTAAAATGTGGAATATGATTTTTTTATGCAATTTGGCCGAAATTAAATAAAGTAATTCAAGTTTAATCACAAAACTATCTTAAGATACCTTAGGGTTGGAGAATTTTGATGAATAGATCACACGAGATCCAAGTAGGGTCCAATCCGATACGCAAGTACTTTTAGATTTGAGGCGAGATCGGCCTAGAGATAGAACTCTAGCTTTTTTCAGGCTTGGGCGTTCGTCTTCGATCCGATGTAGATTCGCAGGCTCTAACTAGGGCTTTGGAAATAGGTGTATGATTTTGTAATGAGCTTATGGTTTTGATTTATGGCTTAGAAAAGGGTTTTGGGCTCTGTTTGATTTGGGATTCTGAAAGGGATTTATGATTTTAGGGATCAAGAAATCAATAGGTTAAGATGTAGGAGAAACAAGCAGGGATCAATAAGGCAAAAATCCAAAGAAGACAGTGATAGAGAAAATAGCAATGACTTTTGGGAATCACTCCCTTGGCCTCACACCAAACCCATCTTAGGCAAAGAATATTCATGCATAAAAGCATTTAAAATATTCAATAATTAATTAAAAAGTCTTTACAAGCCTCTATATATAGGCCACCAATAATTAAAATTCGAAATAAAGAGTTCTAATAGAAATAAAACACAAAAAAGGCTAGTTTTCACCAAAAAAATTCAAAATTTAAGCAATCACGGCGTCCATGGACGTCAGAGTGCCCACGGACGCCTCGTGACCTACTGACAAGTGAAGGGTAAAATCACGACGCTCACGTTGTTCCACAGACGTCACACCGCATTCATCGTGAATGAAAGAATTTTTATATTTTTTTTTCTTGACGTTCCCCATCACAAACTTAAAATTCAAGACCTCATATCTCTTCAGTCTTATCATTAATGCATAGATGCATAACTTTTATTACTTGTCATTCTCATTCATGCTAATTTTTTTAGCATAAGCCAATAGAAATTCTATCGTAATCATAGAAATATTTTGCTTTCTAAGTGTTATGTCGTAAGTGTATCTTTTCACTTTTATGGATGCCATGAATGTACATGCATAGAAAAACTGGAAATCAATCGATCATGCAATAGCTCTTTCACTGGTTAGGCTTAACGTATTATAAATATGTAATCTCTATCGATTTCTACTTGTTCTATGTTGTGTAAATCAAACATTCTAGGTTGCATGGATTCTAAGCAATAAAAATAAGGATGAACATAAATAAACATTTAAGCATGATGATTAAAGATAGACAATATTTGAATATAAATTCATTGCTAGCATCCTGGACAAATTCTGAAATTCTTGATAGATTTTGGATTCTTGGCAGATTCTGGATTTTGGATAGATTTTGGATTCTGCACTGATTCTGAATTCTAAACAGATTCTGGATTCTGGATTCTAAACAGACTCTGGATTCTACATAGAATTTCGTGATCAATCATGAAATCTCGTGTACCATCGAAAACCTGGGATTAAGCATCAAAATTAAACAATCTAACATGAAGAATATTCATTAAATGAAATAAACCCTAATTCCTTTTTTTTTTTTTTTTTTTTTTGTTATCTACGTTTCCGATTAATCTAAGCATGATTTCTCTATGCTTCTAGTCTTTGCGTAAAATTGACGTAACTACTCTCCCTTGATCCAATCCGAGGTCCAGTCGCATCGTAAGTTCCTCTCGCATTCTTCTAAGCCTTCAAACCAAAAACTCTAGGGTTCATCTTCTAATTCTCCTTCTCTAGAATTTTCTCTCTTTCTCTATAAGGTTATTAGGGTACAAGAGTTACGTAAAAATTCTGTAAATTGAATCCAATCTCTATATTTATAATACTTTAAGGTTTCCCACTTAAGATCTAACTCTATTTTGAATACTTTAAGGTTTTCTATTTAAAATCTAACTCTATTTAGAATTTTCTACATAGGTCTTAAGTGATTCTATGAGCCTTTAATTAGTTAATGAGTCTTTAATTAGTTATTGGGTCTTTAATTAATTTACTAATATATTTTAAAAGTCCATTAAACATTGGTAAACACACCCCAATTATTAACATATATTTGAAGGCTTTTAAGGTCTATTAATTAAATTAATTAATTATCATGGGTCATTATTAAATAAAGTAAGCATTATATCCATGCGCAACAACTAATCATATGCATCAAATCAATCAAACTAATTACATGCATCAAATTAATCAAACTAATCATAATTACAATTCTAACAAATAATTAAGGACTAAATAAACAAAAAATCTCGGTCGTTACAAATTCATCTATCTCGTCGTTTTCCAGCATCCTCATAGTTCCGACATTCCTAACTCACGCTCTTCCATTACTAGAGACCATATCCGTGATAAAAACATTTGGTAGAGTAGCAATCCTAAAAATATTAGGGAAAGTGGTACACAACTTATCCTCACCCAGCCACTTGTCCCACCAAAATTTAATTTTCTCCCCATATTTTGGGTCCCACATGTTATGATTTCGTAGGCTTCTTCCAGGCTACTGCCCGTAATATATAATAGAGAGAGGGGCAAGATGTTTTACATTTAAGTGTACAAACACATAGAGAGAGGGGCAAGATGTTTAAGGCTATTCTTCCTGTGCATAGGAGACAAGAGTAGTTTTCCCTATATGCAAGGAAAAAAGTGTCAATTTTTATTTTCATGCCATGGACATTTAAATTTGTTTTGCCCCTACGTTAAAGGTTACTACCTATTTCCCTCTTTTTATGTTCTCTTTTATCTTTCTAACCTCATGTGAGAGATTTAAAATTCTGACAGGCTAGCAGGAGCAGCACTAATCGCTCCAGTTATCAATTACTGGTGGCCAAGTTTTCCTGCTGATTTATCTAATGAAGCTTACGACCAACAACGTGTACAGGATCAGTGGACACTTCGAGTTACTCACTACATCCCTTGGCTAACATACTGGTGGAATACACAAAAATGGTTTCCTGCTTCGAGTGTCATAGCTCAACACCCTGATATCTTGGCCCCCCAAGATAAAATGCTGCTATCCAAGACAGTGCAAAGCAGACAAGACTACAAGGTATTTACTCTTACCAAGGCCCTCTGTCTCACTAAAGGTTGCGTTTGGGTTAGCTCTTTCGGGGGCAAAGAGCAGCTCTTTCACTTTTTGGCTCCGGCGGAGAACTACTTTTACATTTGGTAACACAGCTCTTCGCCTCATTTGCTCTGGCAGAGAGCTATTTTAAGTGATAAAACTGCTCTATACCTGCTCTATCTCGGAGCAGATTTTATCTACTCTGTCAGAGAGCAGACAAAGAGTTGCTGCTGCTCTTATAAGAGCTAACCCAAACACAGCCTATGTGAAGATATTATAGTGAAAAAATAATAAATGTACAGCTACATCATCAACAAAAAATATGAATATTCTTGATACAAATTTTAATTGACAAAGTTTAAATGATTACTTCGGAATGCAACTTGGCTTACTTCAAAGCAAAGGTTACTTTGAACTATAGTTGCCAGAAGTTGGTACGGGTACTGGTACGTTCTGGTGAAATAAGCTTCAGGTACGTTATTATTGATACGTCTTTGATACGATATTCGTATAAGATAGAAACGTAATAGATACTTTATAGGGACAAAATAGATGCATTATAGGTACGAAATAGATACGACATTGGTACGACATAGATACACGATGGATTCCTCATAGAAACACTAGTATTGCGACATAGATGCGAAATGGATGCGACTTAAATATGATATTAGTATAATCTTGGTACTTCTTATGTTCAAACTATATACGAGAATTATATTTGTATGTACTAATATTTATATTTTTAAATTTTGGAGTTTAGACATATGATTCATTGAGTTAATCTACCAATGGGTGAAAAAAAACATGATTAAATTTATCTATTACTAGTATAGATAATATAATATATAATTCAAAGTACTTATTAAAATATATTAGTAGAAATATACCTAAAGTTCACATATAATTGTCAATCATATATGCACAAGAAGCTCATTCCATGATTTAAATGCTCTATTTAAAAAATAATTTCAATGTCCCTAAAAATCTGTAAAACTCAAATATTGACCTAATCCAATGGCTCTAAAAGCTGTTGTGTAAAAGGACAAAACTACTACCATTTAAGAGATAGAAGGATCAATTAAATAGGAAATTTTTTTCTTTATTAGTAGCAACAAGTTTTTATATAAGTTGAAATGAGTTTCTTCTATGATAGAAACCAGTTTCGGTTTAAAATGAAACGAGTTTAAATTATATATTGAAACACGTTTCTAAAATGGTTTATGGAATGTTTTGGAAAGGTGTTGTACCAGTTCCCGGTATTGGTACGCATGGGGACTGGTACAATGGGTTAAAAAGGGTTTATGGGTAGCAATGCTTTGAACATTGGCCACTTCTATATGCGGGACACTTCTATCTTGGGTACAGAATATGTTAGGAGCACCAGTGGCTACTCCTAAACCTTCTCTACGTTTTTTTTAAAGTCGAGAGAATGTTTGTAAATGTATTTAATAGATTCTTGTGTCAATATCATAAATACTAGGGGGTTTTCTTTTAGTGGCATTAAATGCCTGAACTTTTCACTATGTTTACCATGGTATCAAAACTCGGCCGATACTGATACGTAGTGATGACGATACGCATTGGTTTAATCGAGAACCGATACCGATACCACCCCGATACAGGTATCAGGGTGGTATTGGTATTAGTACAGTATCGGACTGATACTGCCTCTTTTTCTATTTTTACTTTTTTTTTCACAATAAAATAAAATATGGTCGATACGGTATCAGCGATACCGTATCTGTATCAGTCAATACGGTATCACCGATATCATTTTTGTATCAGCTGATATCAGTCCAAGATGGACTGATACCTGATACCGATACCGAGTTTGATACCTTGTGTGACGTTCCCAACCTTACACACCGGATCAATGTGCTCATCTAGAGATGCCGCACTACGTAACATACATATAGGGTTACAATAAATAAAGATGATATAAAATAATGATCCGCGTAAGCACAACGAAAACAAAAGCTAAAACAAAATCCATAACAATATATGTATGAAAATAGAACTGAAATAAAACTCATCTAATCCGACATAAAATCCATAAGTACTTTTCCTATCAACTACTGTATCTCAAAAATCAAACTAAAGTAAACATCTATCATCTCTCTAAGATAAAAGAAATGACAAATCCCAACTTTCAAAACCTCCTTTGTCAAGATCTGGATTCATGTATGCTAAGTAGGGTCTTCAATCTCTGCATCAACTCCCAACCTTGGCCATATCATTGTGAAGCAATGAAAATGTAAGTACAAAGACTTAATATGGGCCACTCATAGGAAATTCATATAGATGCTTAAAACAAAATCATAAGATAATGAAGTGATAAGCAATATCATGACAACATAGACGACAATAAGAATAATCAAGCGCATAACATATCTGGATCAATGAAGAACAATAAAGTAATTGAGTTGATAATGTGACTTGTAGAGTTCATGTCTCTATTATAGTTATAGTTTTCAAGTGTGGTTCAATTTCAATCAACTTATTAATGCATGTGTAACATGAATCATACATGAACATGATCATCATATATGGTCCACCATTCCAACCGCTTACTTCCTTAGTTGGCTGTGGGGTGGTACATAGCTATCTAAATTATGTACTGGCTATCTTATTCATTTTAGGTTCTTTGCCCATTGAGTCTGGCTTCCACGACTTACAATGGTAACCACATTTATGTAGCTTATTACTATGCATGCTTACATCTTGTTAACTTTCTTTCATCATAGCGGGTTTATAATGTCCGACCCGTAGGTTCATGATCTACCCAAGTCTCTTCATAGTTCTCTTTTTATTATTCATTAATCATGATTTAAGGTCTTGTCTTGGTGTAAGTTCTTTCCTCTTTTGACATGATCAAGCATACTTATGAACAATGCGGATTAACATCGATAAACGTGTACAATATTTCCCCTTGATTAGTCTATGATAGATATCCACAGTTCATTACCATTAATCTTAAATTCATATTCAATCATAATCGTTCTACAAGATAGGTATTGATCATAGTATTCATGTGATATTTACATAGCATGACATATCATATGCATAAATAAGAAATTTGCAAGTAAAAGCATAGCATAAAAGGTAATTGGGAATAATAATAAACTCTGAAGTTGTATTAAAAATAGGTTTGAAGGGAAAAACCTTGCCTTATTACAACACTCGGCTCCCTTTGACCAAAGGTGCTGATTCTGTCAGACCATTCATAATTCCCTTTTGGAATTGAAGATGTGACATTTTTTCACCGGACTTTTAGTTTTAAGCAATTTTTTTAACATAATAGAATTTATGGGCTTTAAAGTCTCACAAAATAACTTGCCATTTGAAAGTTGGAAATTTGGCCAAATCACAAAAAATCAAAATTTTGCCTTGAACTAGAAAGTTGACTTTTTATTCTTTTGAAATTTCGATTTAGGACTATTTTTGTTGGATCCAAATGGGGGATATTTTGACACGGGACGGGAACCCTAAAATGCGTGAATATGATTTTAATGCGATTTGCCGAAATTAAATAAATTTAATTCAAGAGTAATCTCAAAACTATCACAATACCTTCGTGTTCGTAGAACTTCGGTAGGTAAATCACGCGAGATTCAAATAGGGTGTCCAATCCGATGCGCAAGTCCCGTTAGATTTGAGGCGGGATCGGGCCTAGAGATAGAACTCTAACTTTTCCAGGCTTAGGCGCTCGTCTTCGATCCGATGTAGATTCACAAGTTCGAACTAGGGTTGTAGAATTGGTTAGGTTTGGTGGCTCGTATGAAAACTAGGGTTTTTGATGGAAATAGGTTTTGGGTTTTGGATTATGGATTCAATATGGGTAATTGATTATAAGAGACAACAGAGAAAATATAGAGGAAAGACAATAAAAGATCAAAAGATAATAGATGAGAATCACTCCCTTGGTCTCACACCAAACCCATCTCAGGCAAAGAATACTCAAGCAATAATGCATTCAAATATTCAATCAACTAATTAAAAAAGTGTTTACAAGCCTCTATATATAGGCCACCAATAATTAATTTTGAAAATAAAAGAACCCTAATACTAATAAAACATAAAAGGCTGATAAAAATAAAAATCTGCCTCAAGTCGCTTACTGGTGGCGCGTGGATAAGGCGTCATAAGTAGTCACTTCCGTTGTTCTCCGGTGGTTTGGCCATTTTCTCCTCTAAGGCTACGGTATCCTGGCTTCCTCTACGCTTCTTCCGACGCCGGTAAAACTAATGTGGTCCAAATCCGATGTCTATGTATGTGGCGCCTCCATCAATTCCCTCGGACCAAATAGGTTTCATCACCGATGAAACGTGCTTGTGGTAGATGTCAATCAAATCGGGGTTCAATCGGCGGACCTCATTCTCGTGGATCCAAGTGTTTTCGGACTCCGATTTTCCGACCCATTTAACCAAGTACTTCTGAAATCCCCCATCTTGTGTGGAGACGGCATGATCATTTATTATATCATGTATCTCATCTTTTCTCTGTCGGCTTGGGGATGGAAGAGGTATGGGCTGCAAGGTTGGGTTGGGTTGGGGCTAAGGCTATGAGGTGGCTGGAGTGGGTTTTCAGGAGGTGGGGTGAAACCCAAGTAAGGAACCAAGTTCTCCACATTGAATGTTGAACTAACCCCCGTACCTGGAGGAAGCTCAAGCACGTATGCATTAGGACCGCTGTTAGCCAAAATTCTAAAAGGTCTAGCGCTTCGAGATTGGAGCTTCCTTGCGAATCCCGATGGGAACTACTTAGGCCTAACCCGAACCATCACATAATTACCCACATGAAATTCTTTAAAACTCCTGTGAGCATCTGCAGATAATTTATATTGACTGTTGCTCGAATTAATCTTTTGTTTAATTTCGGCATGCAAGCTATGCATGTGTTGTGAAAATGCATCGGTAGACTCTGACACTCTATGGGATGCAAACATGGGGATCAAATCTAATAGGGTCCTAGGCCTATGATCATGTACCACCTCAAAAGGACTCTTGCCTATGGACATATTAACAGAATTATTATAGGCAAACTCAGTTGTGGGTAAAATAGTATCCCATGTCCTAACATGATCACCGACAAGACTACAAAGGAGATTCCCAAGGCTCCTATTAGTGCTTTCGGTTTGGCCATCTGTTTGAGGGTGGTAAGCTGTTGAGAATTGGAGCAATGTGTCCATCATGTGCCAAAGGGTTTTCCAAAAATAACTAATGAATTTAACATCCCTATCAGACACAATGGTTTTCGGTAACCCATGAAGACGTACGACCTCCGCGAAAAATAATTTAAGCAATATGGGATGCATCGGAGGTTTTGGAACAAGGAATGAAGTGGGCCATCTTGGAAAATCGGTTCACTACGACAAAGATGGAATCGTGCTTCGTTGGAGTTTTGGAAAGTCCAAGCACGAAGTCTATTAAGAGGGTTTGCCACGGTGTGTGTGGCACGGGTAATGGGGTGTACAAACCGGTATTTTGTTTAGTTTATTTTGACACTTGGCAAGTACGACAATATTTAACAACCCGGGTAGCATCTCTCATTAGGCTAAGCCAAAAGAACCTATCCTCTACGAGCGCAACAGTTTTATTACGCCCGAAATGTCCGGCCATCCCTCTAGCATGCAACTCCCAAATGAGAAAGTCATGCAATGAAGTGCGAGGGATGCAAAAGCGATTGCCTTTAAATAAGTACCCATCTTGGATGTGTATGAGGAGTGTGTGCTGGTCGAGTTACTAAGGAGAGCAGTGTACTCTACCCCAAAATCTGGGCAATCGGGGTACTCATCCTTTAGTTGTTCGAACCCGACGACCTTGGTGCTCATGGAGTGCAAAGTCGCTACCCGACCACTATGCGCATCAGCAGCGCTATTTTTGGCACCGGCCTTCTGCTTTAACACAAATGTGAACCCTTGAAGGTACTCGACCCACTTCGCATGCCTTGGGTTCAATTTTTTCTGTGAAGCAAGAAGGCGTAAGACTTCATGGTCAGAAAACAGCACAAATTCTTGCGGTCTAAGGTAATGTTTCCAATACCAAAGAGATCGAACAACCGCATAGAACTCCTTGTCATAGGTGGAGTATTTTTGCTTTGCCTTGTTAAGTTTTTCACTAAAATATGCCACTGGGTGATCCTCTTGGCTAAGCACTCCTCCTATGCCTACACCCGATGCGTCACATGCAACTTCAAAGATTTTGGAAAAATTCGGCAATTGCATGACGGGTGCACTACTCATCCATTGTTTGATCTCAGCAAAGGCTTTCGTCGCCGCTTTGCCCCATTTAAAGTCCTCTTTTTTCATGCAATCTGTATTTGGGGCCATGATGGTGCTAAAGCTTCTGATGAAACGACGATAAAAAGTAGTGAAACCATGGAAGCTGCGAACATCATGTATGTTCTTAGGTTCGGGCCACTCCACAATGGCTTTAACCTTTTCGGGGTCCGCCACCATTCCATCGGCCGAGATAATGAATCCCAAGAAGACAACGGAATGTTGCATGAAGGTGCACTTCTTGAGATTTGCAAACAACTTTTCGCCCTTGAGGGTTTCACAAACCAACCTAAGGTGGTTCAAGTGTTGATCCTTGTCATGACTATAGATCAAAATATCATCGAAATAAACAACAAGGAATTTGCCTAGAAACGGCCTCAACACTTGCGTCATAAGTCGCATGAAAGTACTCGGGGCGTTAGAAAGCCCAAATGGCATGACCATCCACTCATAAAGACCATCCTTAGTCTTAAAGGCGGTTTTCCACTCATCACCGGGGCGGATGCGGACTTGATGGTAGTCGCTCTTAAGGTTTATCTTTGAAAAGATAGTGGCACCAACCATCATATCGAGCATGTCATCGAGCCTTGGTATGAGAAACCAATACTTAACCGTAATCTTATTGATTGTACGGCTATCCACACACGTGTCATCTTTCTTAGGAGTGAGTAGGGCAGGTACGGCACACAGGCTCATGCTGTCTTGGATGAACCCCTTCTAAAGGAGCTCATTGACTTGCCGAGTCAACTCGGTGTGCTCAACCGGATTCAACCTATAGTGGGGCAGGTTCCGTAAGGTAGATCTGGGAACCGAGTCTATTGCGTGTTGGATATCACGCAGGAGAGAGAGTTCGTTTGGTAAGTCTTCAGGGAAGACATCCGTAAACTCTTTCAGGATCGGCTCAACCTCCTTGGGACACTCGCTCACCGACTCGGGAGCACTCTCAACGGTGACGACTACATATACCACACTCTCATCTAACGATGCCTTTTCGAATTCTGAAGGGCTCACAATATTGATAGATTTAGAAGGCTCGCTCTTCTCGATTTTGTTGGTCGATGGTGTTTTGGGAGGCAAAGGTTGTAAAGTGATCTTCTTGCCCTTATGCATGAGCGTGCATATATTTAATCGACCATAAAGAGCCACGTCCATGTCGTAGAGTCACGGTCTTCCCAAAACGATATGGCCCACATCCATTGGCACCACATCACATTATAAGGTGTCCGAATAAGAACCTAATTGAATCGAGACACGACACCTTTTCGACACGGGAATAGATGAAGAGTCAACCCATGCGACTTTTTAAAGCCTCGGGTGGGCTTCGGGTGTAAGCCCCAAGCGGCGTACGACATGTGTTGACACTACATTGGTGCAATTACCGCTGTCCACGATGACCTTACAACTCTTTTTACCAAATCTGGCAAAGGTGTGGAAGATATTCTCCCTTCGCCAGTCATCCTTCTCTTCCCGTTGAGATTGTGCAAGAGCACACCTCACCACTAAATCATGGCAATAGCATCACCCTATTCATCACTGGATGTGCTACTTGGCTCAATACTTCTTCAATCACTACCTCATCATCATCCTCCTCTCCCTCAATGAAGAGAGTCCTTTGGGGGTCTTTTGTAGGGCATTGGGCGGCAAAGTGTCCCATCTCATGACATTTATAGCACTTAACTTGAGAGTTGCCCCTTGAGGATTCTCCAACTACACCTTTTCCCTTTTCAAACCTCGTATTGGTAGGGACAGATTGTGTAGGCTTGGGAGGAGGATTAAATCGTTCCTCACCGGATCGTTGACCACTATATTGTGGCTCGGTCCTCTTCACCACCGTAGTTTTTAAATATCGTTCAAGATCTTGCACAACGGCATAGCATCTTTCAAGAGTTTCTATGGGGTAAGAAATCAACTCTTTTTGCAATTCAAGTCGCAATCCGGTGCGGAATTTAGAGAGTGATTTCAGGGTCTTCCGATACCTTGACCCTCACCTCATCATGAACTCTTCAAATTTGGCAATGTAATCGATCACGGGCATACCACCTTGGCGTAAATTCTGCCACTGGTTGAGGAGGCGTTGGTGGTATGATAAAGGAACATACTTCTCAGTAAGTTGTTCCTTCATGTCGTCTTAATGAGTAATGGGAGGACAACCAGCATTCACCCTAATGCGCTCGACATTGAGCCAGAAAAGTCGAGCTTGACCAACCAATTTCATTTTAGCGAGCCTGACGCAATGGTCGTCATTCATGACATACCAATCAAAGTGTTGGTCCATGTCGAAAAGCCAATCGAGGAAGACTGTAGGGTCCATTCTTTCATCGAAAGTCGGAATCTCAACTCTAACATTTTTAAGGAGTTGCACTTCGAGGCCGTAGTCATCTCTACGAGGATTCGTACGATTCTGATTCCGATTACCTTGGCGACCATTGCTTTCAAAGTACGGACCTTCACGCTCTTGGCGCGGAGAATGGAGTTCATCATCCGCTTCTAATTAGTTGATTCGATCACGCAATCTATCCTTATCGATTCCTAGGGATGTTTGGGCCTGCTCTATGGTATTTAGACGCTCATTAATTGCACCCAATTCTTCTTGCATAGCTCTAAGAGTATCGAGAACCTCATTTGAAGCCATGGTGATCACAAAGGTCTATTAGGGTTCTAATATGGAATGCAATATGGACTCAAAAGGAAAAACAATGCAATAAAATAAATATGATAAGCAAAGATGCCCTAACCTAGAAAACCTAGGGCTCTGATACCAAAACTGACACGGGACGGGAACCCTAAAATGCGTGAATATGATTTTTAATGCGATTTGTCGAAATTAAATAAAATTAATTCAAGAGTAATCTCAAACTATCACGATACCTTCGGGTTCATAGAACTTCGGTAGGTAAATCACGCGAGATCCAAATAGGGTGTCCAATTCGATGCGCAAGTCCCGTTAAATTTGAGGCGGGATCGGGCCTAGAGATAGGACTCTAGCTTTTCCAGGCTTAGGCGCTTGTCTTCGATCCAATGTAGATTCACGGGTTCGAACTAGGGTTGTAGAATTGGTTAGGTTTGGTGGCTTATATGAAAACTAGGGTTTTTGATGGAAATAAGTTTTGGGTTTTGGATTATAGATTCAATATGAGTAATGGATTATAAGAGAAAACAGAGAAAATATAGAGCAAAGATAATAAAAGATCAAAAGACAATAGATGAGAATCACTCCCTTGGTCTCACACCAAACCCATCTCAGGCAAAAAATACTCAAGCAATAATGCATTTAAATATTCAATCAACTAATTAAAAAAGTGTTTACAAGCTTTTATATAGAGGCCACCAATAATTAATTCCGAAAATAAAAGAATCTTACTACTAATAAAACATAAAAGGCAGTTTTCGCATAAAAATAAAAAATCCCGTCTGAAGTAGTCATCGATCGGATAAACGTTAAGGTATAAGTTGCCACAAATAAGATCATTCACAACAGGTCTTCTTGGCTATGCGTTCTTGATCTTATTCTCTGGCGGTTTGTGTCATTTTCTCCTCTGAGACTACAGTATCCGGGCTTCCTCTACGCTTCTTCCGACGCCAGTAAAACTGATGTGGTCCAAATCCGATGTCTATGTATGTGGCGTCCCCGTCATATTTCTTTAAAAAAAAAAAAAAAGGGGGATATTTCCTTATTTTCATCAAATATCTTGTGTAAATAAAATTTGATGTAAATAAGAGACTGCATTATCCTAACCCAGCCTTTTGAGGCCTGAAGTCTCAAAGCTAGGTTTCTGAACAATTTCCATAACGACATAGTTTTGATCTGAAACTCTTAATTTGGGTATTTAACCATCTTTTAATGAATTAAAATAACAATTTAAACATTGTAGGTCCGTTCTTGATTAATTTAATGAGTTTTCGAGTAGATCTACCCTAGCATGATTACCTATTTCTAAGTATTAAAAATGCTTTGATTTTTCCATACCTCTAATTGGATCGATTTGATGTAGAACTCGATCTTCTAATCCGATCCGAAGCTTCAACACTTGAATCCTTAATCAAACTTGAACTCCCTTCGCGTTCCTTGAACCTCAAACCGAAACCTTCAAGCATTCTTCCTTCTTTCTCTTTAGAACTCACTATTTCTCTCTAAAAGTTTGAAGCTCCAAAGTTCTGTAAATTAGACGCAACCTCTCTTATATATTTATAATAATTTAAGTTTTCTAATTTAAATTTATTTCTAATTAAGTTCCTACATGGGTCTTAATGGGTCTATGGAACCAGTTCTTGCTAATGGGCCTTACTAATGTGTCCTACTAATGGGTCTTTACTAACCTTAATGATTCTAATGGGCTTTCTTAATTTACTAACGGGTCTTAAAGGTCCATTAATTATTACTAATGGCACACCAAAATTAATAACATTTATTTGGTCTATTAATTTAAATAATAAAATTACTATTAACTCTAATCAATTAAACTAACATTATATTTGTGTTCAACAATCAATCAAGTGCATCAAAGCAAATCAAAATCATAATTTAAGCAAATACTAAGATCTAGTTAAACATAAAATCTCGGTCGTTTCACCTTGTATATATATATATATATATATATATATATATATAGAGAGAGAGAGAGAGAGAGAGAGAGAGAGAGAGAGAGAGAGAGAGAGAGAGGGAGTTTAGCTAATGTCCAATACTTCATTGGGATATTAGCAATCTTTTTTACATTTAAAAGGGAAATATTTTGTCTTCTTTTTTAGTATAGGCTGAATTGCTGATTTCAGTGGTACAAACTGAAAATCAGCAGCCTACCAAGCTGCATTGGCTGAATTTCAGGCACCTATATTTATTTCACACCGTTACATATTTTTAGGATCAGTCCTAACCCATTATACCTTAATTTTTATAAGGTTAAAAACTATCAATTTAATTATTTTCTCGCCTAAACAAGGGCCTTTTGATCCTTTTGTGCATATTTAAGCTAATTAAACAACTTTCAACCACTTAGGGTTAGCTTGGGATTTTTTTTCCAAAGCAACCCCCTTTGAAACTTTAGGGTTAGTGATCCTAAGCTTTAATATGTGCTAATTGAGGTTCCGAAACACCCCCTGACTTTTCCGTATAAGTTAATCGGGTCTATTTTACCCAATTAAATTCGATACCCTATTTATGCCCTATCTAGAAAAACCAACAAAAAGAAATAGGGCTTGCTTTGGTAGAAGAAACAATGAAAATTAGTAGGTGGTGGATGTCCCGAGGGCGCTGGGTATGCTTTCCGAGCTTTCCTTGACCTATTTTTTCTTCCTTTTTCTCCTTTCTCTTCTTCGTCTTTTTCTTATTCCAGCTCTTCTCTCTCTAACACCCCTCTCTCCTCTCTCTTCTATGTCCCTCTCTCTTCTTTCCCCTCTCTTAAGCTCTCTGGTGGAAGGGATTAATCCACTGCACGACCCCTTTAGGAGGTCGGTGGCCCAAGCCCAACTCTTTAAGAGTTAGGTTTTGGCCCACCTTTAGGTGGTCCAGCCCATACACTTCTTTAAATATGTATATTTTTATTTTTGTAATTGCTTTATTTATTTATTATTATTATTATTATTATTTATATCTGAAATTACCATGTTGTTCCTGCTCTTTATGTAAAATGACAAAACTGCCCCTGGTATGGAAATTATTTCTCCTATGTTGACCTTATTTGCCCTTATTATTAAGCTTACTTTTCTGTTTCTTAACATTAAGGTCCAAGGTCCATCCCTAAAAGAATTTTAGTTGGATCCATGTCCAACTTTCCCTTACTATTTTCAATTATATACTAATCTACACTCGACAAGGAGCACAACCATATTTTATTTTAATACACGGTGTTACAGTTGTTGTGTACCTCGTGCCCATATTTTGTGTATAGTACCCTTTTTTCCACATAAATAGAGTTCAGGAAATATGCGTTGCGTGAAGATTATTTGGTGTGTTTGAAGTATGTGCTCGTGACTGATGTTGTCTTATTGCATGCTTGTACAAAAAAAAGTGAAGTGCTTGTCTCATCTATTATATGTCACCCTTTGAAAACTAATGCTAATTCAACAACAAAATCCTAAACTTTATCATTTTCTTGCGCAATCTCTGAAAATTGATCATGACTTCTTCAATATTCATGAGAATTACTTGTTTCTTGGCTTGTTGCAAAGCTCCTTCATTAAGCTTTGAAATAAGACCAATTTGCATTAATCTGGCATCATTTGTACTTGAAAATAGGCCAAACATAAAAGTGACAAAATTGGAAGTTGAGCATTCCGTGACCATTCAGTCAGTGACTTTTCCCTTTATTTGTGATTGTTTGGTTATATCGATGGATTCTAAAATCGAAATATATTCCCCACGTATTTCATTGCGTGGCCTGGTCACCTTTGTTAAGTTGTCTGGTTTGGACTTCTTGTTGGATATGAGCAAGGTTGTGCACAAAGTTGTGGCAGATGTGGCATGCTTCCCAGAAGATCCCAGTCTTGTGTCATGGTAATTAGGCTAATCAGGCTTACATTGCAGGTGGTCAGGTTACTCTTGCCTTGTGCCATGGTAACTATGCTAGACTAATCTAAAGTCAATAACCTTCTACCAGCACTAATATTCCTCCTCAAGTTACATTGGGAAATTCAGGTATTGTTTGTGTTGCATCTACTCAATTGTATCCTTGGATCCTTATTTCCAAGGCTTCTGACCGCATGATTAGTCATTCAGATGTACTTTATTCTCTTTTTGAATCTGCATTTAAACTCTGTCTGCCTTTGGCGATGGTACCCAATCTAGAGTATATGGACAAGATACTTCTCACCCTAACAGTTTAATGACCAGTTTTATACGTGCCTAAATTTCATTTCAGTTTAGTGTCATTTAGTAATTTACGAAATCTTTGAATTGTTTTTGTCACATTCTTTCCCTCACCTTCCATCTTCTCACAATCTAAGGTCAGGAAGATGATTGGTGGCAGACGCGAGTCAGGTGGACTCTATTACCTTGATCATGGGCTTTTGGGGGCTTCGACTTCAGTTTCTCTGTAATCGTTCCTACTGAAGTTTACAGTGTAAGGTTCTGTATTTGTCATCTGCATTTTTTTTCACCTGAAACCTATCTACTCAGTAAACTCACTAGGGTCTCATTTTCTCCATGTATGAATGAAGTGTAAGTCCGTTGTCCATACTTCCTTCCGATGTTTGGGGACCCTCTCGAATCCCAAGTAGATCGATATAAAGTGATGTTTGTCTTTAAAATCTTTAAGACTCAATTGGGGGATGAGATACACGTATTTCATTCTGATGGTGCCAAGGATTTTGTTTCTTCGACCTCTAAATCTTATTATGAGCAACATGGAATATTGCATCAAATGGTTTGTGCTCACATCCCTCAACAAAATGATGAAGAGGAAAGATAAACATTTATTTGGTATTGCTTGTGCACTCCTAACGCAAGTGAAGGTCCCCAAACATTCCTATTTTGAATGGGAATACTCTCTTCTCTATCTTATTTCCTACAGCTCCTCTTTTCTCCCTACCTCCTTGTGTGTTTGGATATGTCTGCTTTGTCCATGTATTATGCTTAGGAATGAAAAACTTAATCTCAGGCCTATTAAATTTGTGTTCCTCAAATACTTTCATACTCAAAGTGGATATCAATTTTACAGTCCCACTCTTCATAAATAACTTCTTTGCTGATTTTACATTCTTGGAGTCCATATCTTTTTTTCTTAACGGATGATGCATCCGTACATCTGGTATTCAAAGTCCATCTTTTCCAGTTTTTGTTCCCTCAATGAAGGAAATCCCTCGTCCTAGTATTACATTAATTCCCCCTGGGATCCTTTTGTACGTCTACGATAGGTTTACATTCAGAAAAAGAAAGCTGGTCCACATGTATCCACCATCATCTTCGGCTGTGGTTTCTACTGAATGGTCAAATCCATCTCTAGAGGTTCCAGTTGCGTTGCACAAAACTAACTGTTCATGTAGTGCTCATCCAATTTCTCAATTTGTGTTCTTTGATTGTCAGCCATCTTCATTTCGTCGGTTTGCTCTTGCATTGCACTCTACTTATGTTCCTTGGGCACTATAGGATGCTTCGCCTCATACTAATTGGAGAAAGGCTATGGTTGAGGAGATGTCTGCTTCACTATAATAACACATGGAACCTTAGTTATCTTTCTACGGGGAAGCGTGCTTGGATGTAAATGAGTCTATATGGTTAAGCATTTTTTTATGGTATTGTGGATCAACTAAAAGCTCAGTTGGTTGCGAAGGGATACTCTCAGTCGTATGGTATTGATTATATATGACCCTTCTCTTGTGGCCAAGCTCATTTCCTTTCCTTTATCATTTCCCTTGCATATAATCTATCATGGCCTTTCTACCAGCTTAATGTGAAGAATACTTTCCTTTAGAGTAACTTATACGAAGAGGTCTATATGGAGCAACCATCATGTTTTGTTGCTCAAGGGGAGTCTTCATCTAAGGTATGTTGCCTAAGGAATGCGATATATAGCCTTAAACAGTTCCTTGGTGCATGGTTCAATAAATTTGATAAGCTTGTTGTCTCCTTTGAGCTCTGTCGAAGTCAAGCAGACCAATCAGTTTTTATTTAACAAAGCAGCCATGAATATTTAGTGTTGGTTGTATATGTTGATAACATCGTGGTTAGTAGTAGTGATGGTATAGAAATCGATTATCTCAAGTGATATTTGGAAGAGCACTTCTACATTAAAGACCTTAGACAACTCTGTTATTTTCTTAGGATTGAAGTTGTCAGGTTTGCTGATGCCAAGTATATTGATATCCCTACAGTTTCCAATCTCAAATTGGTACTAGCCAAAGAGAGATTGTGGAGGATCCTGGTCGATGCCATAAATTGGTAGGTAAGCTCATTTACCTCACTATTACTCGGCCAAACATTTCATATCTAGCTAGTGTGGTGAGTTAGTTCATGAAGGCACCTCGGGTTCCTCTATTGAGGCAGTAGTTCGTCTTCTGAGATACCTAATTGATGCTCTCGGCCGCGACCTTTTATACAATTTGAATAGACATCTAAGAGTTTTGGAAGGATATTCTGATGCCGATTGGGCAGGATCACCATTTGATCGGAGATCGACTGTTGGTTACTGTACATTTTTTTAATGCCAATCTTAATATATGGATGAGCAAGAAACAGTGTGTGGTGGCTAGATTAAGTCTTGAGGCTGAGTGTAGTGCTATGACTCATATTACATGTGGATTATTTAGTTGAAGACCCATGACATAAATGGGGTTCAAGGTGAATAAGCCGATGAAGCTATATTGTGATAACCAGGCTACATCACATTGCCAATAATCCTGTATTCATGGGTCAGAATCTTGGAAATCCGATACGTACCGTGTAGGACTCAGGACGATATGTACCGTTTGTACCAGCAGATACATTCATCAATGTATGTTGCCAATCGATATTTTTTTTTTGAATGCATCGCCTATACATTGAATGTATCACAGATACTTAAGTGACCTCTGTTTAATATAAAAATCTAATAATTGGACGATACATTGAAAAAACCAATGTATCGTCCGATACAAACGATATAGTGGACGATACATACACCAGGCGATATTTGGTGTATGTATCGTACTGTTGTCGTCTGATACCAGTAAGTATGGGATAATACTTACCGATATCGTATGAGATTTTGACCCATGCCTGTATTTCATGAAAGAACAAAGCATACTGAAGTATACTATCACTTATTCAGAAAAGGGTGATAAGTAATGAGATCTCCACTCCATTCGTCAAACCGATGAATCAATTGACTGATATGTCACCCAGGCACTTGGGCGAAATCAATTTGACACTGGACGGAATTGCAAACTAACCCTAAAATAGCAGAATCCCGCATGGAAGGGGTTTAGGGTCTTAAACCTTTGATTAAAATAAAATAAAAAGAATAAGAAGATAGGAGATCTCCGGATTCGCTCTAGAGAGGCTTGTCGGCTTCGCACCAACGGGTTTCCAAGGCTTCGCACCAAGGCTGTACGTCGGCTTCACACTAAGTCGTATGAGAAACGATTGCTCACTCCTCAGGTTTGAAAGAATCACTCCTTCAATCGAAAACTCATCTCAAGTTCTCTAAAATTCGCACAAAGCAAAACTCATAATTTTCATTCATCATCAATACTAATTCTCATAAGAGATTATAATGTGTATTTATAAAGAATACTACTTGAAATAAAACGCCTAATCAACCATTAAAACTTTCTAATCTAACGGTCATTAATCCCTTTTTTTATTATGCGACTTTTGAAGGGTCAAACGATGTCCGATTAACGTGAAATTGGTCTTATTTGAAGGCTTATCGAAGTAGCTTTCCAACAAGACAAGAATCACACAATTTCGACATATATTGATAGACTTATGACCACTTTTCCGATAGTTGCACAAAAAGTAACGGGATTAACAGTCACATATCACATATATGTGCCTGACCCCTAAATAATTCAAATAAGGAAACTAGTCCTAAAACAAGCTACTTATTAAAAGAATCCTAATAAGAAAGGAAACTAAACCTAGATAAAATATTGCCTAAATTAATGTGCACACGGCTCTTTAACGGACCTTTTGAAAGCGCATTTATGGGTCCATTTCTTCCTTGCTGGCTTGCTTCGATTGGCCCGATCACGATGCAAACATACGGATCTAAATTCCCCGTCAATCTCCTCGACTTTGAGAAAGTTCGACCTCAAACTTTGGCCGACATCGATAAGCGTTATCAAGTATGCTTGTTCCCCAGGGACCTTGAACTTTTGAATGGTCTCGGACTCGGTAGGGACGATCACAGATGCCTCTGCTTCAATGATTGCGGGTTCAGTAGGGCTTATCATGGATGCTTGGACTTCAACGATCTTGGGCTCTTCGACGGTTTCGAGATCTGCCACTGTCTCAACAACTGGAATGGACTCTTCAATTGGACATTGTTCCGACACAAGATCAAGGAAGATAACTGGATCTGCGTGAACAACGGGCGCCATCGGTTCTTCCATAGGCATGGAAGTACTTTGATTTACTATAGGTTCGCTATCTTCCACCATACAGATACAACCACGGGTTCGGGTAGAGGAGCTTCAACTCGTAGAGATTTTCTCACCGATACGGCTATGGGGACAAAATCTCTCGCCTTCGATCTCAAAGCGTGAATCACGTCTAATACGTCTTCGGACAGATTGTGAATAAAATCTTTGATAATTATTGCATTGATATTCTCACGCCATTCAACCATGATCCAACGCGACCTTAGCAACTCACAATATACGCTATTAAGGAGCGTCTTATGCTGGAATATGGAACCGTGTTGCTGAGATAATCTACCTTTCTCTTCGCGCTAAAGTTTTTCCACCATCGCCATCTTTTGACGCACGATAGGAATGTTCCATCGTTTCACGAACGTTCTCATGGAAACCATGTAATCATTCAAATCACAAAGGGCTTTAAGAACTTGATCTTGACTCATGATTCGCCAACCCATTTCTCAAGGATTCGAACTGCTTTGATATCAAAATTGGCGCGGGACGGAATCGCAAGCTACCAGAATCCCGCGTGGAAGGGGTTTAGGGTCTTAAACCTTTGATTAAAATAAAATAAAAAGAAGAAGATAGGAGATCTCCGGATTCGCTCTAGAGAGGCTTGTCGGCTTCGCACAAACGGGTTTCCAAGGCTTCGCACCAAGGCTATACGTCAGCTTCACACCAAGTCCTACGAGAAACGATTGCTCAGTCCTCAAGTTTGAAAGAATCACTCCTTCGATCGAAAACTCATCTCAAGTTCTCTAGAATTCGCACAAAACAAAACTCATAATTTTCATTCATCATCAGTACTAATTCTTATAAGAGTTTACAATATGTATTTATAAAGAAAAGAAACCTTAGGAATACTACTTGAAATAAAACTTCTAATCAACCATTAAAACTTTATAATCTAACAGTCATTAATCCCGTTTTTTTATTACGCGATCACTTTTGAATGGTCAAACGATGTCCAAATTGACGTGAAATTGGTCTTGTTTGAAAGCTTATCAAAGTAGCTTTCCAACAAGACAAGAATCACACAATTCCGACACATATTGATAGACTTATGACCACTTTTTCGATAGTTGCGCAGAAAGTGACGGGATTAACAGTCACATATCACATATATGTGTTTGACCCCTAAATAATTCAAATAAGGAAACTAGTCCTAAAACAAGCCACTTATTAAAAGAATCCTAATAAGAAAGGAAACTAAACCTAGATAAAATATTGCCTAAATTAATGTGCACACGGGTCTTTAACGGGCCTTTTCAAAGCCCATTTATGGGTCAATTTCTTCCTTGCTGGCTTGCTTCGATTGGCCCTGTCACGATGCAAACATGCGGATCTAAATTCCCCGTCACAATTGGATTGGGTCTTCTCTCCGAGTTGGCCATTAATTATATTTGCACTCCATATCTGCACTCCAACTTGAGGAGAGTGTTTACCGTACCTATGTATTTATAGCAATTAGTGTTAAGCATATACTTTGTTTAGGCAATTAGTTAGTGAAGGGGTAGTCTAGGCATTGTTACCTTTACCTTAATGGCACTTATGTACATAATACCAACTTATTATTAGCTACAGAGGAGTTAAAAGGCATGGTTCTAAAACTCGGTGAGTCGACGAGGAGCTCAGTCGAATTTCTCTACTCGACAGGATTTTGAATCTAGTCACTAAGTTTAGTCGTGATTTCTCTTGGATGATGCAGCCATGGTTCATAAACTTCTCATATATATTAAATATTTTCGTGGATTAATCTACCCTATTTTACCAACATATCTTTCCCTATCTTTTTTTGTATGTATGCTTTTACAAATTTTTGTGTATGTTTTTGCTAATTTTTTCATATAAACATATTTTTCATGTTATATATATATATATATATATATATATATATATATATATATATATATATTGCGCTAATGGAGACTGACAAACAAGGTCGGATGGGTTCCTATTAATTTTCTAGGTGAGCTAGATTCAATCCAACTCGATGCTTGGGCCTTTGTTGTAGGCGAGAACACTCTCTTCTTTCTTTCGAAACCGAAAGAGAAGGACGAGTGCTAGACCAGAAGAGATGCACAGTGGCCATGGGTCAAAATCTCGAACGATACCGATACGTATCGTCCTATACGTACCGGTGTCGCCTCCCTCCGGTGCAATACATACGCTGGGTACCGCCCAATGTATGTATCATCCGATACAACCATTTTTTGAAAAAACTCAAATGATTCTGTAAGGTCCCACATCGTGGGACCAAGTGGAGCCACCCAAAGAGGACAATATCTTGACATGTGGAGTCGGGGCATTACAAAATGGTATCAGAGCTAAGGACGGATCTCTTACAAGATGGGGTGATTGTAAAGTCCCACATCGTGTAGAAAGCTGTCTTAACCTTGGGACATAAGTAAGGCTTCCCCCCTCACATATAAGGCACGTTTTGGGTGGGAGTTGCGGCCCATACTAGGGTCGCCCCATACAAAAAACAATACCTTGAAGGGAAAGGGCTGTTGTTGGGACCAGGGCTGCTGGGACCAAGTGGAGCCATCCAAAGAGGACAATATCTTGACGTGTGGAGTCGGGGCGTTATAGATACATTCAATGTATAGTCCGTTTTTTTGAAAAAAATTTATATGGGGCACTCTTTTTTACCTCCTCTCTCTTATTTCTGAGTCTTCCTTCTAGCTCTCATATCTCTTAGCCTATTTAGATAGGAAAAATGCGCGAAATGCACTATATATGGGGTTAAAATACAAAAAAAGGTATATATGTTAATTTTTTTTTTTTTACATTTTTGGGGTTTTTTTATGATTTAAATATATATATATATATATATATATATATATATATATATATATATATATATATATATATATATATGTCGGCGATGCATTGAATATATCAGCCAGCACATATCGTCCGTGGGACCTGGACGTTACATACTGGATCTCCGAGATTTTGACCCATGGAAGTGGCTCCTCAACCTTAGTGGCCCAGAGTCCTTAGCTTATAGTAACCCGATGGGGAGGGTGGAACCAACTGCCGTTGAGAGAACATCTAACGTTGTTGTGTGTACCTCTGTTATTGTCCCTACCTATTTAAGGTTTCCATCTTTCTTTCTATAAATCAGGTTCAATCAAATTGGCTTGATTGGTCTACGATTTGAGGTCCGATGGTGTCCTGCTAGAACTGGTTCCCGTTCAATCAAAGGAAGGTCATCTCTTCTATCCGTATTTCAAAGCTGTATTCAGCGAGAAGGAGGGGGAAGTCATCAAGGCAAGGGTGGTGCCAATTGATTAAAAGACTCCTTCGCCACATTAACAAAGAAAAAAAAGAAAAGTAGGAAACACAATTGTAAGGTAACAATTGACTATTTGTGAATATGCTGTAGTATTTTTCATAATTTCGGAAAGAAAATGATAACAAAATTCAAATAAAAATTTATGTTAAGTAACTCATGTACGAGAACTTTTAAAAGGTATTGGATCTGGCAGTTAGGCAGGTGAAGCAAGTACGTGACAAGGAAACTCACAATCTTTTAAATCCGTAAAATTGTATAAGGTCGAGCGTAATTTTTTTTTTTCAAACTGTTTTTTTTTCTTTTAACTCTTTTCAGAATTCATCATGAAGTCCATTCTTGATTCAAAACTAATGAATTAAGTCAATGTCCTTTTAAGAGGAACAAACTGTCTGAAGTTAAATACATGACTTGCCCTTAGGCCAAATAAAATAATCAAAACCAAATGTCGAACACTGTAACAAGCTACACTGAAGCAGAAGAAGGCTGCTCCGAAGTACCTGAAATACCTGGTCATAAAGCGACCTATGAGCTGTTACACCCCATAAGTTCCATCTAACCTTCTACAAGCATAGACTCATACTAGATTCTCAAACGTAGACTAAAATGTAAGAGAACATTCATGCATAATTTGACCATTCAAGGGAGTCATGAATTAGGAAGAATATAATAACTGAGGAAACAAGGTCAAAGGCTATAACTATTCATGCTTTCCTATTAATTAGCAAATGATTCAAATATATACAAGCAGTCAAGATCGACATGCATTCTATTTATTCAATAATGTTTACCAGAACAAAAACATTCAAAGAACATATCGAATACGTTCACATCAGAATATTCGAGGATGAAAAGTTCGAGCGGATTGTGAGGTTGATCCTAAGGCGTATAGGAATTGTGGCAGTTCAAATCGTTTCCCTAGAATGTCTATCATGCAGAGTCTTTTAGAGTTTTAATTGATATTTTTTAATTTTGGTGCGATGCCAAACAACACCATGGTTCAAGATTCAGTCTTTCAAATGTCAGTGCGGTGCATGCAAAGGCAAGAAATTCCTAGCCCAATTCTGTCAATCAAGACAAGGATCTCAAAGACCCCATTGATCATCCTCTAATCAATGTACCCACCACCATTTCAATAACCCTTTTGAATATCGGGTCGCTCATCTCGAGCCTGTCTACAAAGACAGTGGGCAGTGCATCATCAGTCTCAATGTCAAGAGGTATAATCTTTTCACTTTCATATGAGTTTGTCTTATTATGGTCTCTAGATTGGAGATATCTTGGGATCCTAACTAGTCTCTTATGTTTCTAGTATGCATTCAGAGTTCAAGTGTCATGATCATGCAAACTTGCGCATACAAGGTTCCATGTATAAGTTCAAGAGTGCATATATTTTAGAATTCAAGGGTCTACGAGTTCATTAATCCTAGAGTTCAAGAATTCATTCATTCCAGAGTAGATTCAAATGACATATTCAAAGTACAAAGTTCAGAAACTTATTCATTCTCCAGTATCATCACTGGCTCACTTATCCTATTCTAGGTTCACTGAACCAATCTTCGGTTCATTTAATTTATCAAGGGTTCATACAATCTATCTAATCATGCTCAATCAAAGTTAATCATGTTTAATTAAAATTAATCATTTCCAATCCAGGTTCATCCACATTAAACAGTTCTAGCTCACGTTCCTCCATATTAATCAATGCTAACATCATGTTCATCAATAACAATCAGTACTAACAGCATATTCACTTATGCAATCTAACCCTAATCTATGCCATCCATCACTAATCCATGTCTATGCATCTCTAATCTTACATCAAAATTTTCTAATTCCTACATCAATTCCCATAAAAAAATAAATTTCTACCATGATTCTAATACATGAAGAAGGGTTTAAAAAGTACCTTAAAGCTACAGCTCCATGCAATGCAAGGTGCTCTAAAGATCTTCATCTTTAACTATATTAATCTAGAAAAAGAAAGAAGTTTGGTACCATTCTCACTTTAAATGAACTAAAGGATGTAGGGTTTTGACCCAAGCTCCATCAATGGAGTTCTTCCATAGCTCTAGAGGAAGAATAGAGGAGAGAGGAGAGAGAAGAGAGAGGTTGTAAATGAGAGGAGAGAGAAGAGGTTTATCTTATATAGCCCATGGTGACATGTGCCACTGACGGGGACACCGACACCGTGGATATAGGTTTTGGGTCATATCGCTTATATCGATGTAAGAATAAGCGAAGAAGAAACCACGAAGCATCGACTTCATCCAAGACTAGAGCCTAAAGGAGCACAATACTGCCCAGATTCGCTCGAGCGACCTTGACTATCACTCGAGCAAAATGATAAAACTTAAAGCCCGCAGGAGTCAGCTCAGGGCCTTTTGACCATCGGGAGTCACAAAGAAGCTCCAGGCCCACGGCGCTGGGCCTTTTAGAATTGTGGCAAGGAGTGGGCCTAATGCGTATATTCTCGAACTTTTGTCGGATATTGGGGTCCGCTCTACGTTCAATGTGGAAGACCTAGTCCCTTCTTTGGGCTCAACCCCACCCCCTACCAACCCTTTCCAAGCAGCCCCGAACCAAAATCCCAGCCCCACCCCGCAACCTCTACCACTCACTTCCCCACGCAGGCAGAGGAGAGATGAAATTGAAGGGATACTTGATGATTTTGTGGTATCCACCACCCATGGTGGAGGGTTTCAAAAATACTTGATTAAATGGATGGGAAAGCAGGACTCCGAGAACACGTGGCTTGGGGAGAATTGAGACGAGACATTGAGCATTATGACATCGGATACGGACCGTTTCGCATGTAACGGCATCGGAAGAAGCGGAATGGAAACGGAGATCAAAACCAAACTTAAAGATTCAACGTGTTGGAGCATTGCACAGTGATTAATTAATCGATTGAATTTGAAATTTTCATTGATTGAATTTGTGATAGCACGGACATGAAATTGAAAATTCAATCAATTGAATTTGAAAATTTCAATCGATTGAAGTTGAAAATTCAATCCATTGAATTTATGATTAATCAATCGATTGACTGTGCTATGTCCAGAATTCAAATTTACGTTTTGTTTAGCTTGTTTTAGGGTTTTATTTTCTTTATGGGACCTCCTATATAAGGCCTCTAAATAAACATTGTAAGGGGATTGGTTATGAATGAAAGCTATTGCTTGTGTGCTTGAGATGAGCCATTGTTGAAGAGTGATTCTTCTTTGCTTCCCGATAAGGGTTTGGTGTGAAGCCCAAAGTCTATCTTCTACCTATTTCTTCAATTTTTATTTTCTTTCTCTGCTTTATTTTGGTCTCATAACCATAAATCCAGCCGATACCTTTTTCCAAAATCTCCAAAACCATAAACCTAGCCTCCATCAGAGTCATTGATTCAAACCCATCTCATAAACCCTAAATCCAGCCATCCGATCAAAAATGCCCCGATATTCAAAACCCACACATCCATCAGAACCATCAAATCGATCTGATTCGAAGATCTTACACAAGCCATTAGCCAACCCGAATCAGAACCCCTTAGAGGACTCGTGATTCCATCATTGACCCGCGAGCAGCGCCCTAATCTGGAATAGCTAAAGTTCTACCTCTAAGACCGATCTACACCGCAATGCTAACGGATTTAGCGCACGGACCGAACCCTACTCGAATCTAAGCACGATTCTCCAAAGGAAAACTACGAAACCCGAAGGTATCCGTATTATTTTCAAGTTTATTGCTTAATTAATTTAGTTTAATTTCGGCAACCAAATTAAATCATAGCATGCACGTAGTTTAGGGTCCTTGTCCCGCATCATAAAGTCTGTAGATGCGCATGCACCTCATATTCTCAAGTTACATTTTGAGTCATCTCATGAGGTGCATATTGATTTACATTGAGTCGTGTTGTGAATCAAGTCTTGAGTCGCATTCTGCACTGCATTGTAAGTTACCGTCTAATTTTCATTCTGAGTTGCATAAAATTAATGATAAGATTGTATTGTGTTATGGAAATATCAAAATTTTTTCTAACTCACAAATATTTTTTAATGAATTTACGGATGGTGATTTTGTTTTGGTTCAATTTAGACCCGAACAAATCCCACAAGAAATTGTGGAGGGTTTGTTCATATGCTATATTGAAAATATTCTGATCTTTAAAATGGGATATTATGATAGTCTAAATTTTCCTCTAGACATTGGTACTAATGCAATGATTGCATTGGAGGGTCTTACACCTTTTTTAGGTCCAACAACAAAACCTTCACACCCATTCCTTGATGCACATCCACCTGAGCCTAATCTTCCCTTCCCATTGATTTCCAAATACCTGTCTGAACAATATGTGAAAAGATCAAATGGAAATTTTTTTGTAGATCCATGTTTTGTTACCAAGGTAAAGGCACACCAAGCATATAGAGAATATATTCTCAGGTGAAAAAGTAAACCAAAAATTGACCACGCTTGGACTGCAAGGAGAAAGCAATCTAGGAAATATCAAGCATACCTCATCACGTGGAAGGGTAAGCCGAATACTAAAGCTACATGGATAATAAGAAATATGTGTACCGAAAAGCGTCAACAATACCTTATCAAGTGGAAAGGCAAGCCTAAGGTTGAGAGTACATCGATTGCGATGAGTAGACTACCTAACTCATCGAACCTATATGTTGTCTGTGACCTTCGCGATGAAAATACATGTCAGCCAAAGTTCGAGGTTGAACTTCTTCAAAGTTAGGGGAATGATACGGAATTGAAGCCTACACACCGAGATCGTGGTCGAGTAAAGAGGAGACATTGAAACATAAAGTGCACTCACGAATGTCCTTTTAAAAGGCCCATTAAAAACTCATGTGCTCGTTATTTTAGGTATTTTTATCCTAGTTTAACTTCTTTTTTTATTAGGATTCTTTTAATAAGTAGTTTGTTTTTAATTAGTTTCCATATTTGAATTATTTAGGGGTCATGCACATATATTTGATATGTGACTGTTAATTTCATCACTTTCAGCGCAACTATCGGAAAAGTAGTCATAAGTCTATCAATATATGTCGGAATTGTATGATTCTTGTCTTGTTAGAAAGTTAGTTCGATAAGCTTTCAAACATGACCAATTTCACGTCAAACGGACATAGTTTGACCCTTTAAAAGTGGTCGCGTAATAAAAAAAATGGGATTTGTGGTGAAATTAATTATGACCGTTAGATTAGAAAGTTTTAATGATTGATTAAGAGTTTTAATTTTAGTAGTATTCTTAGGGTTTCTTTTCTTTATAAATACGCATTGTAATCTCTTATGAGGATATTAAATGGATGATTAATAAAATCTATGAGTTTTGATTTGTGCGAATTCTAGAGAACTTGAGATGAATTTTCGTTAGAAAAGTAATTCTTCTCCCGCGTGCGGTTTGGTGTGAGGCCAACTATCTTCCTTGGAGCAATTCCTTGAATCTTCTTTCTCTTTTTTATTTTATATTTTGATTATTGTCAGGTAATTTATCTAATTTGTTTCTAATTGAGCCTTGAATTTTAGGAACCGATAACCTTCTTATTGATTAATTCCGCAAGGATTCGAAATTGTCGCGTGGAATCCTAAGCTAGATCGAAACTAAAGTCTATCTTTAGACCTATTTTCTAGATCGGAAAGTTCATTTGCTAACTGACTCTAAATAGAATCAATTAAATTGCTCTAATGAAGTTATTAAATATTTTGTGTTTTGAGATTAATTTCTATATCTCCGCTACTCAATTAAATCTTAAATTGATTTTAAAATTGCATAACTAGGGTTTTAGCATTTTTTTGCATCAAATTGGTATCAAAGCACAGTTCTAGTTTAGGATGTTTTCATTAGGAATTTTATTTTGTTTGCATGCTATGTCAAATAGAGTTAGGGGATACCCTCTTCATCGTGAACCTGAGAACGACCCTATCGAGAAGTTTCTAAAATCTATTCAGGAAGAGGTTCCAAATTTTGAGAGATGGATGAACCCTAAAACCTTCGTGGAGTGGTTGTCTAGTATAGTGGAGTATTTTGATTGGTATGGCGTAACGGATGGGTACAAAACTAGAACGACCCTATCGAGAAGTTTCTAAAATCTATTCAGGAAGAGGTTCCAAATTTTGAGAGATGGATGAACCCTAAAACCTTCGTGGAGTGGTTGTCTAGTATAGTGGAGTATTTTGATTGGTATGGCGTAACGGATGGGTACAAAACTAGGCTAGTTAAAACAAACCTGAAAGGTAGCACCAAAAATTTTTGGACTCGTATAGAACGTCGTTTTGAATTTCTTTTGAGTAAACTCATCTCCATGTGGGAGGACATGAAGGTGAGACTTATTTAAAAGTATGTTCCTTTAACACACTGTTACCTTCTATGGAGTTTGAAAATTAAGACGGATAAGTGTCCCGATTGCTCTAAGTGTCAAGGGTTCGGACATTTTGTCTATCAATGTCCCACAAAATTTCCTGTTCAATGTTTATTCATTAAGATGAAGAAAATAAGGAGCATAGAAAATTGAAAATAGAAAAGTGTATAACCTTAATACCGTGATGAGTGAGGAGATAGAAACAAGCCTAAGTTGTGTTGAAGAAACCTCTATTTCCGTTATGAATGATAGTTCCGTGTTGGTCACATATGAGTCACTTGAGTCACTTACACATGAATCGCTAGTGTCAGTAGTGTCACCTACACATGAAGATATAGAGTTCGTAGATGCACATACACCTCATATTCTCGAGTTGCATTTTGAGTCATCTAATGAGGTGAATACTGATTCACGTTTTGAGTCATTTTGTGAATCAATTCTTGAGTCACATTCTGCATTGCATTGTGAGTTACCATATGATTTTCATTCTGAGTTACATGAAATTAATGATAAGATTGTATTGTGCTATGGAAGTATCGAAAATTTTTCTAACTCACAAAATTTGTTTAATGAATTTCCAGATTGTGATTTTGTTTTGGTTCAATTTAGACCCGAACAAATCCCGCTAGAAATTGTAGAGGGTTTGTTCAGATGTTATATTGGAAATATTCCGTTCTTTAAAATGGGTCATTATAATAGTCCAGATTTTCCTGTAGACATTGCTACTAATGCAATGATTGCGTTGGAGGTTCTTACCCCTTTTTTAGGTCCAACAACAAAACCTTCACACCCATTGCTTGATGCCCATCCACCTGATCCCAATCTTATCTTCCCATTGATTTCCAAATGCCTGCCTAAACAATATGTGAAAAGGTCAGATGGAAGAGTTTTTGGAGATCCATGTTTTGTTACCAAGGTAAAGGCACACCAAGCATATTGAGAGTATCTTCTCAGGTGAAAAAATAAACCGAAAATTGATAACGCTTGGCCTACAAGGAGAAAGCAATCTAAGAAATATCAAGCATACCTCATCAAGTGGAAGGGTAGGCCGAATACTAAAGCTACATGGATAATAAGAAGTATGTGTACTGAAAAGCATTAACAATACCTTATCAAGTGGAAAGGCAAGCCCAAGGTTGAGAGTACATCGATTGCAATGAGTAGACTATCTAACTCATCGGACCTAAATGTTGTCTATGACCTCCACGATGAAAATTCATGTCTGTCAAAGTTTGAGGTCGAACTTTTTCAAAGTAGGGGGGAGTGATGCGGAATTAAAGCCTATACACCAAGATCGTTGTCGGATAAAAAAGAGACATCGAAAGAGAAACTGGACCAGCGAATGGGATTTTAAAAGGCCCGTTAAAAACTCGTGTGCACATTATTTTATGCATTTGTATATTAGGTTAGTTTCTTTTTTTATTAGGATTCTTTTAATAAGTTGTTTGTTTTTTTATTAGTTTCCTTATTTGAATCATTTAGGGGTCATGTACATATGCTTGATATGTGACTGTAAATTTCGTCACTTTCAGCACAATCATCGGAAAAGTAGTCATAAGTCTATCAATATATGTCGAAATTGTGTGATTCTTGTCTTTTGTGAAAAACTACTTCGATAAGCTTTCAAACAAGACCAATTTCACATCAATCGAACATCGTTTGACCCTTTTAAAGTTATCGTGTAATATAAAAAAAAGGGATTTGTGGTGAAATTAATTATGTCCGTTAGATTAGAAAGTTTTAATGATTGATTACGAGTTTTAATTTTAGTAGTATTCTTAGGGTTTCTTTTCTTTATAAATACACATTGTAATCTTTGATGAGGATATTGAATGGATGATTAATAAAATTTATGAGTTTTAATTTGTGCAAATTCTAGATAACTTGAGATGAATTTTCGTTAGAAGAGTGATTCTTCTCCCGCGTGCGGTTTGGTGTGAGGCCAACTATCTTTCTTGGAGCAATTTCTTAGATCTTCTATCTCTTTTCTATTTTGTCTTTTAATTATTATCAAGTAATTTATCTAGTTTGTTTCTAATTGAGCCTTAAATTTTAGGGACCTATAACCTTCTTATTGATTAATTCCTCAAGGATTCGAAATTGTCGCTTGGAGCCCTAAGCTAGATCAAAACTAGAGTCTATCTTTAAACCTATTTTCTAGATCGGAAAGTTCATATGCTAACAGACGCTAAATCGAATTAATTAAATTGCCCTAATGAAGTTGTTAAATATTTTATGTGTTTTGAGATTAATTTCCATATCTCCACTGCTCGATTAAATCTCAAATTGATTTTAAGATTGCATGACTAGGGTTTTTGCATTTTTTTTTGCATCAGATGTCTATCCTAAAAAAATGGTTTATGTGTAATGGTTGTGGGGAGGCAGTGGAACATCTATACATTGTCCTTTTGCTCCCCAAATCTGGTTGTAATTGCTGATATGTTTGGTATTAAGTGGTGCCTTCCGCTGTTGCTTGCGAATCTTCTGGCCACTTGGGGCTTAGGGCTTTCTAAACCCAAAGGTCAGAGTCCGTGAAGAATGGTTCAGATTGCAGTAATCTGTGGGTTGGGAAGGAGCAGAGCAGTAGAATTTTCAATGGTTGAAGCAAGCAAATTTGGGCATTGAAGATCTCGATATTAGACAATGTCATCAGTTGGAATTTACCATAACCATTCTTGTCACTACAAAAATACGTGAATCAGTGTTACTGATGCCTTGCCCTCCTAAAATTGGGGCAAAAGTATGAAATTACGCTGCATAGTATCATAGTGTGGTGGAGGTAAGTTTGAGGACAGAGGGCAAGAGGAAGGACTAGATGTCATGAGAAGTCAATGATTTAAACACGGAAGCAAAGGGTTCAGTTTCAATGAGATTGATAGAAAAAAGTTCAGGAAATGGGGAAATTAAAAAAGAATTTGTCTCAATGAGATCCAAGAAGGGACTGAAAAACAGAGAGCAGGATGAAGAGATGGTTCACGTGAGGATTGATTGATGTGCGCAAAGAACACCAGATCTGTCAGATTAAATGCAGATTATACTGGACCAATATTTTTTTTTACCATTGTTATTAGTATTATTTGTATTAATATTGTCATTATTGATATTGCATTTCGTGTGCCTTAGCGGCACTCATTATTTATTTTGTTTTTCATGTGCCCTACTCTTCTACCTTTGGTGCTTCTCCTGCTCTAGAATCCCATTCCCATTCCTGCTCCCACTTCTTCAGTATAATTACTCTATGAAGAGGCCATCAACTCTTTAAGTTTTGTACCTGTATATAGTACATAGTCACACAGTAAATTAATATTATTTACCTAACATAAGGATAAAGGACCACTGGGACAATGTCCGAGGATTGAACGCTGGGACAGCATCCCATTGTGATCCTCTTGGTGGAGTCCCTGGAGGGCATAATAGCACTACGAACGGAGAGCATCTTTCTTTTTCTTGGTGGTGTCTATAGCGAAGAACACCTGACCGAACAAGGGCCGGCCAGGGACTGGACAGCTCTCAGTTCTTGAGCAATCGCCTCCACTGCTTGGTAAGGTAGGGCAGTCGACAGCAGAAGCAGAGACCTAGAACAGGTCAATGGGAGAAACTCCTTAGGAATGGTCAGCCAAGGAGAAGGAATCATATGGTAATCCACGATCATTGAGCCAGTACTCAAATCGATTCCTGTGAACGAAGTCCAGTCATTAAGGACTGGAAAAGTACTTAGTTCTTGTTCACCTTGCACATTACATAGCTTTTAGGGGAGGAACCAACCTCTATGTTGTAGGTCGTTGGCAGTTAAAATTCGATCCCAAGCACTGCACCAGGTGTAGAAAATGACCCTTGGTGGTGCTGGCAGTACAGTGCTGCTTCACAAGTGGTCTTCTGCATAAGAACTCATAGAAGCTCTTCAAGAAACAACCCTTTGTCACTCCCTATCTAAATCTTTTTGCCTTCAGTGGATGGCGAAAGTTGGACCGAGTCTGGTGATCCCAAATAGTTCAGCAAACCTGTTGCAGTCCCTATCTGTCATATTACGCCTAAAGTTGAAGTTTCAAATGATTTTCCCTCTCTATCTGATCATACAGTCATCAATAGTTGACTCTTTGATTGCAACAATGTCAAAATTTTGATCAAACTCGTTACACACATTCGATTCTTCACCCATAGATCAAACCATAATTTGACATTCTTCCTACTCCCAACCCTTTTTTTATCAAACTCATTACACACTTTTGATTCTTCCACACATAGATCAACCCATAATTTGGCACTTATCCCATTACCAACCTTTTTTGTTATCTAACTCATCCCACACTTTGAATTCTTCCAAGACTATCAAAATTTGATCAAAGTCATTATACCGTCTCTCTCTCTCTCTCTCTCTCTCTCTCTCTCTCTCTCTCTCTCTATATATATATATATATATATATATATAAGGTGTAACGACTGAGAACACATTTGGGGAGAGAGAGAGAACATTTGTCAAGTTGCTCCTTTACTCGGCATATTCCTTGCCGCCAACCCTAAACTTCCCATACAAAGACCATATTTAGAGCTACAATTTTAGCCCATAGAGCCTGACTATGCACACCACTTCCCCAAACTCAGTTCCCTAATATAGCCCCATGCATTTCCTCTCATTTATGAATGTTGAGCACACCGGATGCGTTGGCAAAGAATACAACCTCCCAGTTAATGAGATGAAATTTCTTGTTCTTTTCAGTCCCCCACACCACAAAAATTTCCTTTGCGAGCCTTTTAATTTCCATAATGCTCGGGCATTGGAACATGGCCATAAAATACACCGAAGATTAGAAAGGGTAGATATAGTAAGTGTTAGTTTGCCTCCGGCTGGTAATAGGTTACCTATCCATTCGACAAGGGTTCTTCCAATCTTTTTTACCATCAGATGCCACAAAACTTTTGGTGGCTTTCCTTCGAACACCGAGCATCATTGTTTTTACAGTGTTCACATTTTGGTCCAAAGTCACTTCGTAGCACCTAAGAATAGCTTAAGGAATTCCTAGTTTACCCTGCCGTCTATCTTCATCAGCAGCTTGAGTCCATTCACTTATGGAGACTACCCAAAAGACCGATATCTTTATAATCCCCCAATTCCTCACCAAGAGTTAGGACTCTGCCAACCTACTCCTTCGCATGAAACCTCAAACACCTATGTAATTTGCAATGAATAAAAGTGCTTATAGAAAGCAATTGTGAAACCATTCATCCTAGGAACCTGATCCCCACTAATGTCAAAGATTTTTTTTTTTTTAATAAAAATTTCAGTATGCATATCTTAAGTTCTTTAATAATATTTTATATAGAACCTTCCTAGCCCGCTCTTACCTCCTCCATATTTGAGAATTCTTACTTCCCCATTCCCCCGAATGAATCCGCCCCTGGTCATGATCATGGTTCAGGGAACCTGAGTGTCTGCACCAACCCAAGTGGCGCTCTGGTACCATAAGCGGCATAAGAATGCCCTGCCTCCTTGAAAGTCAATTGTGGAAGTAAAAATACATATAATAAGATGACGAATGAAATTTTACAAATACATTGCACACTTGAGTGAAGTGAATAAAGAGGAGAAGCTGCACAAAATGTAAACATCATACATTTATCTGCAAGTGTCTGCTAATTATCAGAGGCAAAGATATCTGTAACCGATGTCCCATGTACCTCTCCTCGGAAGAATCGATTTCCCACCTCTTTATTCATTGTCGGGTGGCCTCTGAAATCTGGAGTACCATCCTAAAATCGTTCGAATGGGAAGGGCCTCAAGGCGCGTTTTGGAGGGTGGGAGCTTACGCAATTATGTGGAGTAAATGGCTCGAGAGAAACTCCCGCATTTTTAACCGCAAACAGCGTCCTATCGGTATTATCCTAAAGACGGTTAAGGATTGTATGTGCCACTGGGTTGCTCTGGATAAGCATGGGGGGCAGGGCTGCGAGGATTTCTGGGCCTAACTGGTGCCCCTGCGCTTCTTAGTTTCTTTTTTCAGGGTGTGTTGGCAGCTGGCTGTGTCTGGCCGCTCTGTTTTTCTTGTTTGTCTTTTTGTCTTTTTGTTTGCTTTTTCTGGCCCACTGGGTTCCGTTGTGTTCTGTTTTTTCAGCTTCTTGCTGATTTTTTCAATATATTGCTCAGTTACCAATAATAAAAAAAAGTGTCTGTAATACTAAATGCACTGTGCATCCAAAAATAACCTGAATAAACTGTAAATTTCAAGAGAATCGCTCTTTATCGACAAGGAGTTGTTTGCAGTGTTACCTAGACACATGGCATGGGTTCCAAGTGTCATAGATGTTTGGCGCGTCAATTTCTAAAAAATCCAATATGGTGGCACAGCGATACGAGAAATGAAAATATTCTAAAATTACAAAATATGTTAAAAAAAAAGTTGAACGGAAATTTTAGAGAGCCAATTGAGACAATTAGAAGATGAAAAAAGTAAATAGAATACCGATCAAAAAAATAAAGAGTATATAGAATGTTTGTCATGAACCTAACTTAAAGTATTCCATAAGATACAAATGGTTTTTGAGGACCCAACTTTTTTCATTTATAATTTACTTAACTTCACACAAATTTATTCATAAAATGCGAAATCATTTTGCCATGTTGAGGCGAGGAACATTTTGATGGTATTATGTGGTATTTTTCATACATTTTCAAAAGAATCGTATCATGTTTGAGGAGTGTTGAAGTGCGCCATCAAGTGTCGGGATGGAAAAAATCCCAAAAGTAGAAGTGTGTAGGGAAACATTGGTTATTGTTATGTTTGAAGACCCGAGACCCCCTTAAGAAGTATATTTTATAAGAATTTGCAACATGTAATGCACTGATTGACTTGGTGTTTGATGACCTATTTGGGTGGTGTTTGGTTTCGTCAATGGAGGAGATTTCTTGTGAGTAGGAGCAGCTGATACCCCCAACCCCCCACAGTCCCACACGCACACACCTTTAGTCCCCTTGTGAGTGGCCAGGCTCCTGCTTATATAGTTAGTGTATTTATTATATTATATTTTTTCTCTCTTCTCATTCAAGGTTCAGCTGTATTATAATAAGCAGAGTTATTTGTTTTTTGTTGTCAAGCTCCTCACTTGGCCCTATTGTCCAGCTGTAATTCTCGTTTTTGTTAATGAAACTATAGCTTCTGCTGATTAAAAAAAGAAGAGTTATTTGTTATGTTGGCTCTGGTTGCGATATTCCCACTAGTTGTTTTCTGCACTCAGGCACAGGTAAGGCAGCAAGGAGAATTCGAGTCACTCCATCGCGACATGATTGTTAGTTTTGGGAGTTGGGAATTTGATCCCATGGATCTAGATAACCCATTGCCGAAGAACGAAGGATCGGTCCACATATGGCAGGGTGACCAAGATCGGCTGGTCCCAGTTACCCTGCAGCAATACATCGCAGAAAGGCTGCCATGGATTCAATATCACGAACTCGCCGGTTTTGGTCACATGCTTCCGCAAGCCGATGGTGCAACTGATGCTATATTAAATGTGCTGCTTCGTTGACAACAGTAGCCTTCTACTGATGTAACTTGCTGGGTCAGCTCGCTTTTCTTTTCCTGGTTTGTTCTCCTTTTGTTTTTGGGTGGTGATTTTCGTCTGATGAGCTTTTTCAACTATTTGTAGACTAATTTGATGGTGATGATGATGGAGGGATTTTGAACAATGAAGCTCTAAATTGCTATTTTTGTAATTGAAACTGCCAATTGTATTTTGGTATCATGAGTTGGTTAATTTTTTTTTCCCCATAATCTTTACCTCTATAGTTTGTCCTTTGTACTGTTACATACACACGGTTCAAAATTTCGGATGAAACCGAGACAAAATCAATACGTATCAGTTTCGAAGGTCCCTAATGCAGACCAATATATCTTCCAGCATAAGCGTCTCCACCCTGCCTTTGAGGGGACTGAGATGGGTTTATGGAATGTAGAGCCTTCCGTAACTGTAGATACTCGACGCTTACTGAACTATCAATATGCTCCCTCTCCCTATCTATATCCCCCTTTCCGGTATTTTCTGCACTCTAAATTCAGTGTTGGAAACCCATTTCTAAGTTCCTTAGGTTTCGTACTAAAATTCCACGTTTTACATGATAAAATTAAAGACGACTACTATGTCTTTCTTTAGGTAGACCATGATTGAAAAAGACTGAAACCTCAACCTTCAGAGCAGACAATAATGACTTTAAAAAAGAGGAATGCTACTGCCCACATTGTCTGACTATAATGGTGGGGTGCACATATGATGAGAGAGAGAGAGAGAGGGAGAGATCTGTAACTAAATACTTTGCCCTTATTTTTTTTGGGTAAAGGTAGCTGGTACCAAGGTCCCACAGTAATTTGCAGTCATGTGCCAACCAATCTCTTGATCTTGTATCATGGATAGGAGCATAATTATTTTGTGAAAAAAAAATTAAAATATAAAACTGCACAGTCAATGACGTCAACCTTAGTGAGAAATATTTTGTAAAGTCAAATGTGATTTTTCCATTCATCTAATGTGCAATTGACTCTTTTAATCGTATGATTTTATATTTTTTGTTTTAATTTATGTTTTTAATAAAATACTTGTATTCAGTGAGCCGCTCCTACTCATGGCATCCGATTATGTGATTGGTGTTCCGTAACTGCAAATTAGTGTGGGACCAAGTAATTTACCTTGTCCATGGTATCATGTTACCTTTATCTATTTTTATTTAGGGTCATTTATTAAGTTAATATAGTAAAAGAGCCCAAGACTATGCACCCAGTTGTAGAGGAATCTCTATGATCACGGTCAGCTGGCCCTCATGTGGCATCCCTCAAAAGAATCGGGTGACTCGGCAACTTAGATAAATTGATTGTCATTAGGCCTTCCCTGATTATAATAGTAGTAATAAATCAAAAGCAAAGATTTTTGTTTTATTTTTTAAGAAAGCAAAAGCAGAGATCTGATCTTGCGTAACATTAATTTGAAAATTTTGCCTAATGGCAGCTAATCACCTATGCCACGCATATTTATCAGACGGTTGCCAAGTTGCTAGATGTGTGGCACGGTTGCCTAAGTGTTAATGAATCATTGATGAATTGCATGAGAAGTTCTAAAAACTCTAAGATGGGGGCAGGCAATATGATAAATTAAAATATTATAGATTCAAAATATATGAAAAAAAACAATGAACAAAAATCCGAAAGAGCTAACTGAGAAACTTAGTACGATTTAAAGGTTAAATAGTATATATAATATACATAATGCCGCGTGACTTAAAATATTTCATCTTATAAAAATGATTTTCAAAATACTTATAACGTACTAAATTTTATATAATTTCTTTTTTCTAAAATGACGACTCATTAGCATAGTCACAAATTTCGTTTTCAAGAATTTTCAGCGAGGGCTCCTTTTGGTACATTTCGAATTAATTTCATTACCTTTTGAAAAAAATTTGGGGATTAAAAATATACTGAAAATCAAAATTTTCATTTGACCCCCATTTCACAAAATTTCAGTGAAATTTGTCACCATGCTCATTAGTTTCCCATAAAAAAAAATTGACGACTTATTATACATAGGGCTGTCAATGGGTTGGGTCGATCAAATAATTGACCCGCCTGAATGGATTTTTGATCGGGTTGGGCACGTTAACTTAATCGGTCGTGTTGGGTCAGGCATGAGACATCCAACCGGACCTTCAGATTGGGTTGACTAAGTTGTCAGGTGGGGAAAAAATCGGGTTGGGTCAGGTTGACTGGACCTAACATACATGTAAATCATAGAAAAAAGATTTTAGAGGATAGGTCAGGTTTTCGGGTGGAAATGAGGGACAGTTGGTGGCACTTGGACATTATTTGAGCGTGATGGGCTCCACGTGATGTTAAGGTCACTTTTTGGGAATGGATACCATGTAAAATAAAAATCCGACAATGGATGGTATGAACATGATCTCAAAATGCAGCATGTGAAAGATAAGGGTGAAAAACGATCTGCATCGTCGGATTCAAAGCAGTCAATGGGTTTCAGCGTGGGTGAACTCAAAGATTTGGTGGGTGGATTAAAGGTACTCTAAATTAAGTCTTCTTAAAACTATTTAAAAAAGATTCTATTTTTTTCTCTAACTGTGGTATTTTATAGGACCTGAGTATCCTAACCTCATTTAAACACCAAAATAGTATTAAATTGATCTTACATCATCAATGATTTAAGATGTGAGAGATCTTTACCTTCAAAGTAATAGATCATGAGTTGGAGTATAACAGGCTCAAAATTAGTGTTTTAGGGAGATTTAAACTACCTGAATTGTTGACTATAATATAAACCGTTGTTTTTAATTTTAATGGATAATATTACAAGTCATCAATGGGATGGTTCACATTCACTTATAGGTATGTTTCTTTGGGCTGAGATATGTCCCAATGATTAGATTGTCGCTTGGACAGTTTAGATTGGTCATAAATATGCACAACATAACATAATGATAAATCATACCTCAATAGTGTGAGGTCAAAAAATATGCAAAACTCATGAGTGGCATTAAAAAATTTGTTGGTTGCAAATCTACTCATAATTTTAATCTTATATTTTAGTTTAGGACAATGATCCTCCCACTAGACATAATCTCATGACCCGGGCTGCATATCACATCTATTTTAAAGTCAGCTAAAGTCAGCTAATGTGATATGAAGTTAACGGGAGCTCGAGCTATGAGATTATATTATTTTCGATCTCCGCATCCAAGTCCAGCTCAGCTAGACCAAACCCGACTATTTAAATCCAAACAGCCAGCTGGCTTGTAGCCCGACCTGATTTGAGCTGGTTATTGCTAAGGAATTAGTCCTGGACTGGCCAAACTATTAAACGGGTCAGGTTAGGCCCGATTAAGAATTGGGTCAGTTAAAGCCTAGTCTGCCATTGACATGGCTAATGGTAGTGCACCGGGTGATCTTACTCCACTAAAGTAATTTTTGGGCACTAAAGCATTAAAAAATTATGTATGTGCTTAGGGTGCAGATTCAGTTAACCGAATCAAAATCTAAAATTCAATCTCCGATTTGTTTCAAATCGGTTCAATTTTGGTTCGATTAAATTTCGAAAAACAAAACCGAACCAAAATAAATTTTGGTTCGGTTCAGTTTCAAATTTTTAAAATTTTTTATTCATCTTTTCAAAAAAAAAATAAATAGTTTTTTCAATATTTTCCAATTTGTGGTTGGTTTTCAAAACCTACTAATTTGGTTTTCGGATTCGGCCACCCAAAACAGAATCGATTGGGAATCGGTTTTGAGTTTTTTTATTTTGCATCGATTTCGATCCGATTTTTTATTGGAAATTCGTATATATCATTCAGCCACACAGACTATAAATGGGTGAACACTCCTCATAGACTAACACCTTTGCATATTCATAAACATTTGTTGATTTCTAATGTTCGATATATAGGTAGAAGGAGATTGACCCTAAAACTAACGGTGGTATTGGAATAGTTTTATTTATAAGAGGGAAGTGTTATAAAGAAGACAGATTTGGTGCAGGCGAATGATGTGGTGCCATGTAATTGGTTGAAAGTGTGATGAGGCTCAATTAATACTTCATGCCACGTCATATCAGCAGCCAGAATTTTGTCTCCAACAACTGTACGGTACCTTTGTAATTTTCCTTTATTCACTGGGATCATATCGTCATATGTGAAAGTTTTGTTTTTGACCTTCACCTTTGTCTGATTTAAGGCTAGACAGTTACTACATGCATTTTGTGCGTTTTGTGAAGTTTGGTGGTGGTTTGAATTTTGACTGACTAACGGATTTGAAACCTCCTAAATCCATGTTAGACACATTTTCATGTAATCCAATGACTAACTAAGATGCGCTTCATAATGGATGAAGCCTCCCACAAAATCCCTATTATTTCCCCCAACCTCCAACGATTAAAAAAGAAACAAACAAAAACGTGGGTGCAAAAATAAAATAAAAGCAAAAACAGAGAATCCAAATCCGGAGTTTTCTCTTCTTCAGGTGACCGAATTCTCTCACAGGAGACTTACTATCTGAGTTGGAGCCTCCACCACTGCCCATTTATATCATCATCATCACCTACCAAAAAAAAAAAAAAAAAAAATTTGCTGATCACCAAATTTTTTTTTATTATTTAATTTTAGATACAGAGGGATGATTGGAAAAATTGCAGTAATCTTGACGGTGTGTTTTCTGGGATGGGCTTACCAGTCTACCCAACCACCTGCTCCAAAGATATGTGGCTCTTCAGATGGTCCACCTGTTACTTCAACCAGAGTTAAGCTCAGAGATGGAAGGCACTTGGCTTACAAAGAAAGTGGAGTCCCTAAGGAGATTGCAAATTATAAGATCGTCCTCGTTCACGGATTCGGCTCCTCTAAAGTTTTCACCTTACCTGCATCTCGGGTATGTACTACAGAAGATTTTGAAGGATTTCTTTGCTGGGTTTTGTCTCTAATGTACTATAAATTTGTCATTTTTTTATTTTTTTCATTTTTATGATCACCCCTTTTTTCACTTGTTCAACTTCATCTAAATCAAAGTAGTTTAAGGCCTCCCCTTAAACGACTTTTTTTGCATTTTGCTGCCTCTCTCACAAAATTCTCTGACTTCTCAAATTTTGGGAAAAAAATCTGCTGAGTAGGTGGTCTGCTAAACTTTTTGCAGAATAGTCGCTTGATTTGTCAATTCTCAAATCTGTCGAATTTTTACCAGTGATTCATACTTTACTCATATTTCGCATTGTCTTTTTTATATTTTTTTTGTGATTATATATTGTTAATACGCTGATTATGTAATGCACTTATCTTAGTATTATTTGTTTTTTAACTTTCGTTAGGTTAATATTTATTATTTATTTATCATTCCATATTTTTCTTAATTTTTCTCTGAATCTTTCCGTAATTTATCCGAAGTAAACTGAACTGACGCCCACCGAATGATTGTGGAATCTGAACATGGTTACTATGTTTGCTGTTAAATATGAACCAGAATTCACTAGTAAAAGAGGGGCAAAACGATCTTTGGATCCTAAGGCCGTGTTTGGATATCCAGAAAAGTCGCAATTCTCCTGACTTTGAAGAAAGAAGTTTTCAAAAAACACACAGCCCTTTGAGTTCTAGATTGAGTTTTTAAAATTTCAAGTTTACTTGAATTTTGTTTTTACCTTGATAACGAAAAAGGCAGCTTTGGTGGACATACAAAGGCATCGTTTTAGTGATTCAGTGGAACTTACGATTTAAGGGTACATCCAAATGTGGCTACCCACAATTATGGATTATACCCATCAATCAACTATGCTGAATCAATGGGCTTGTTCAGACTTTCCCAAACTTGAAATAACAGCAAGTTAATACCCGTCCAATCAGTCTACTTGTTTCTTGAGGGTCCCTAAAGTAGTGGGCAGTATGTAGCTCTGTCGCAAATTTCTCGGCATCGACCAAAAGTTTTGGAAAAATATCTCCGACTGGTTATCTGCCGAACTTTTCGTTGAATATTTGCTTGATTCATTGATTTCTCTTAACTTTTCTCTATTTTTTTCGAATTTGATGAATTTCGATTTATTTTTATTTTTCAAATTTTTATCGTTGTGATACATGCTTTAATTATACTTCGTATTATTTTTTTATGATTATAAGTTGTTAATGCATGCCGACTTTGTAATATACTTATTTTATTATTTATTGGCATCGTTTATAACTTTAAATAGTTCACATCATGGGTCAAAACATCGTCCGGAACCGATACGCATCGGTTTTGGGGGTCACTGGTACGGTACATTCAAGGTACCGTACCGGTGCCTCCCATACAGAATATTAAAATATCGGACGATACATACCAATGTATCATCCGGTACTTATCGGTTTTGGAGCTGGACAATACGTACCGGTTTTCCGAATTTTTGACCCATGGTTGACATATATTTTTGTATATTATAACAATCTATTATTATTGTTATTATCTTCAAAAAAATTTCCGGGATTTGTCCGTATTAAACCGAACTGACTCCCCACCGAATGATTGCCGAATCTGAACTTGGTTACTATGGTAAGTAGTCCACAAAAGGCTCCATTCGGCGGACAGTGACGATCATCGGAATTGGTATATGCTCCAATTGTCGTTACTTAGGTAGTTCTAAGGTGAATGAGATTATAGGGTGATGCAGCTCACCATGCTTCCCACTAAAGAATTGGAACATATATTGTCATGCAATATTAATACATATAAAGTTTTTTTAAATTATTGATAACCTGAGTATCCGGGCCTCTTAGAGCACCCGCCTAATCCCAGGGCACATGCGCACCCCAAATTCAGCACATGCTGGGTCAGCACAGGATATAAATCGAACTCAGGTCTCCTGCTTTTGGAAGCAGGTACCTGGCCAGCTTGCATAACCCCTTGAGGTTAATACATAGAAAGATATATGGTATCCTTAATATATATGTTTTAATTGACTGAATTTAGTTGTATTTTGGATTCAGGAACTTGTAGAGGAACTCGGGATATATTTTGTGTCATTTGACAGAGCCGGGTATGCAGAGAGTGATCCGAATCCGAAGCGCTCAGTGAAGAGCGAAGCTCTCGATATTCAAGAACTCGCCGACCAGTTGGAACTCGGATCCAAGTTTTATGTGATTGGAGCCTCTATGGGGGGTTACCCTGTTTATGGTTGCCTCAAATACATACCTCATAGGCATGATCCTTCTCAGATTCTTAGTGGTGTTTAGATGGTAGTCAATTTGCAAATAAGATAAAAATGTAGTACCTATTTGTTTGCCACAAAGCACGAATGGGTGAATTTCTGTTTGCTGAATTCATCCCATTTGCGTATTGGTTATATATGATGATTTAAGACAATACTGTCATCCATGGTATAAAAGCTCGGCCTGATACCGATACGCATTGGCGATACGTACTGGTTTCATCGAGAACTGATACCAATACCACCCCGATACAGGTATCAGAGTGGTATCAGTATCGGACCGATACGGGTCAGTATCGGCCGATACTGGCTGATACAAATCTTTTTATTCTTTTAGCAAAGAAAAAAAATTGGCCGATACCTGATACTGATACCTTGCTGTCATCCAAAATAATATTGTATCATATGATACAGGTGCACAAAATATCATATATTGGCTTGTGTTTCCCGATACAAGCCAATATGTGATCCCCGTCTCGTCCATATCCGGAACATGATACCTCTCCTCCAAGAACGTATCATTTCCGGCGATAAATTCAACCATGGTAAGCAGTCACAAATGAGAAGGGCGTTTTGCGTAAAGATCAAAATTTAGGATACTTGTGACACTACATCAATGTGAGACACTGCTATAATGATGCACTTTTACAATAACAATTTTTTGGAACAAAATTATTTTATATCTAATTTTTCTTTATTCCCTTATTGAACGAAATTAATTGATTACTTTTTTTTTTAAATGAAAATTAATTGATTACTATTTATTAATAATCTGGCTCATTTTCCTAAATTTTAATTATCTTGTACATTATGTTTAAGTAATTTTTCCATCGCCAAGAATCTGAACTAGCAGAATGGGTGTAGCACCAAAATCTGACACTTCAAGTCCAAAATTGTTTGTTTATGGAGTTGCGATTACTGCGTGCAGGCTAGCAGGTGCAACACTAATAGTTCCAATTATAAACTATTGGTGGCCTTCTTTACCTGCAAATCTATCAAAAGCTACCCTCAGAAAACACTTTGTACCAGATCAATGGATGATGCGGGTTGCACACTATACGCCTCACCTACTATACTGGTGGATGTCTCAGAAATGGTTACCTTCAATAGCGCTCATAGAGAACCACCCTGAAATTTATAGCCGGCAAGATAAAGAGATCATTGGGCAGATGGCTTCGAAAAACCCGAGTCCTGTTGAGGTAGTCACTTTTCCACAACTTAATGAGTTACTCTTATTCTCAAAATAATTTATATTTGCTTCAGCACTTGAATTAGACAATAGTTTTTAACTGTTATGAAATGTGCCTACTAAGATAGATACCTATGAATCTAACATTGTAAAAGAACTCCTAATTTGACCCTAATTCCTACTAAAAAGTAAAAACGAACTTACCGAAAATAATAAAATTTTCAAAAAAAAAGTGAAAAACTAGAAACTTACCGAAACGTGTTCCAACCCTTAATTAAGTAATTCCTCGATGACCCGGATTCGCCATACCCTAAAACGACTAAAGAATAGCAAGATTAAAAAATAATAAATTGTTACTTCAAACTGAAATTTGTTGTAAACTTTTACTTCAAACTGAAATTTGACCCTTGGAACTACCTTTCTTGGATATGCTTCCTGACAGCCAATGATCTCTAGGTCATTGGCCCCATACAAGCCTTGTCATTAGCTTTTCAAAGGTATTTTTTAATATGAATTTTGACAACCAGTCACCAAGTTGTGTCCACCAGAAGCTACTGCGCAAAGGCAATGCTATTTGCTCTTTCAGCAAGGTTTCTTCTGATCCTGGTGCTCCAAGAAGTCATCTGCAACCTGCTCTACATCAATAAGAAGGCATACTTATAAAAAGTAACCTAGTATAAGGTACGCCCTTTCGGCCTGCAGAATCCCCCAATTGAATGGCTACCACATTCCTTTTGACAATCATAAACATGCCATCTATTTGCGGTTGGACTAACTTGTTGAATTTGATCACTTTGTAAGAACAGCTGTGTACGACGTAAAAATTAAAACGGAACATAGAGTATCCACAAGTTCATATCTGTATAGTACTATTCTTTTCCAACTGGTTTTTGGCCCCTAAATGTATTTTCCCGCCAAAAGTAGCAGTTCTAAAATCGATCTGCCACATTGATTTGGAAAAAGAGGAAAGGGATTGTCACCTGTGTAACAATTCCTACCTACGAAGCCTGGACAATTCATAATCCACGTCATTTTTCAAGATTAGCCTGTAATTTTGTGTTTATTTTGCTTATATTCAATTAAAATCATCTCTTCATGGGCAGATCAATCGGATTATTTATTTATATTGCTTACATTCAATTAAAATAATGCCTTTTTGTGGGCATATCAATCTCTGCTAATGATGGATCTGTTAATTTTCTGTTCTAATTTCAGGGTAAGGCACTCCAACAAGGTGTTTTCGAATCCCTCTACCGAGATTTGATGGTGGGATTCGGAACCTGGGAGTTTGATCCTTTGGATTTAAACAACCCATTTCCTCATAATGAAGCTTCTGTTCACCTGTGGCAAGGAAATGAAGATAGGCTTATTTCCTGCTCCCTGCAACGCTATGTTGCAAATAGGCTACCTTGGATTCGGTATCATGAGGTTCCGGAAGGGGGGCACCTGCTTGTGTTTAGAGAGAGAGCGAGCGATGCCATACTAAAGGAACTTTTACTTGGAGAAGAGCCCTCTACCATGTCATTTTAGCTAGTTCAAATGCAACTTCTGATTGCAACTATTTCTTTCTTTGTTCAATTATCTATAGGGTCTCGCTTGTAAACTGCTTTGGTGCTAAACAGAAAACTGATAATAAATTGCCAAGACTCAATAGTATACTTTTAGGCAAGAACTAAGAGGATCTTTGTTGTTGTTGTTGTTGTTGTTGTTGTCATCGTCGTCGTTGTTGTTTTTGTTGTTGTTATTAATAACCTGGTTGTCTAGGTCTCTTAGAGTACCTGACTAATTGCAGGGGCACGGGCACGCCCCAAGTTAGTATTTGACAGATCAGCATGAGATAAATCCCTAGGGTGGCCTCAAGGGGGAGATTCGAACTCCGGTCTCCCGCTTCTTGATAGTATTTAGGCTTGCAATACTTGATTCAGAAAGATTAGGTTAGTTTTCTATTTCTTTTGCTTTCAGGGATGGCTGTCAAACTAAAAGTCAGGAGTCATTTCACTTACCGTTCTAACCCAAAATGCAATTAGGCTGAATTCTGTCAAAATACTTGTCATCCATGTGTTTGTAGAATTTGGATGTGTTTTCAGTTTTGAGTCAGTTTCGGTCCAGTTTGGCGGACCGGTTTTTCTTAGCTGGTTTCGGTTTTCGGTGCAAAACCTAATCGGTTGCGGTTCCTAATTTTGCAAGCACATCAGCCACAACATTCCCTTTGTAGTTGTGGGAAATCTTGCACTTATATTAGGGAGAAATGCTTTGATTCGCAGGAGTAAGAACTCAAACATTTCCATCTACAACACAACATTCCCTAATTTTTCAAGCGCATCAGCTAGGGTTGAGACCCTCTCCCGGGCTGTCAATAGGGTCGGGCGGGCCTGTCAGCCTGCCTGGCCCAACCCTAAAATTGTAGGTCTAGAGGTCAACATATTAGCAAGAGGGCTAGGCATGGGCCTGAAAAAGAAAAGCTTGCTCTGAGTAGGGCTCTGAGTAATGGCTTAGTAAGGTGCAGCCTTTAAGCGCTGCTGGACCCATCGTTGCGTTCTAAATGCCTATTTTTTCATAAAGCGCTGGGAATATTTTTTAAATGTATTTTAAAAACAAAAAAAAATCAATTTTTTTATATTTGAAATTCATTTTTTTCAAAATTTTCCAGAAATTTCCCCTTATATTTGTCAACAGAAATATTTTTTTTATATTTTAAACATTTTCATTACTCTTTTTATGATGCTTCCGATATTTTCCAAATTTTACCCTTTTTTGTTGTTTGCCTTGCCAATTTTTTTCCAAATTCTGACTCGGTAACTATGGCCAAACCCGTGCATCTCTTTTAAATTATATAACACAGATATATATTTACACAAGATGAATATATGTGTTTAATTTACTATGCTATACGACTAAAATAGCCCTTATTACATGAGATAATTTGCTTCTCTCTCGACTCTAGTTTCTCCTCTTGAAGATACCCTCTCTTTCAGTGCACTTCAAAGACGATCAGCTATTCTGTTTGATTATAAGAATTCAAAAATAATAATAACATGATTCGAGGAAAATAGACTGAATCTGGTCACCTACATCAATAGATGGACACCCTCAACGACAGACTTTTCGGTCACATGGAGCACATATTTTACGTAATTTTTCTGCTTCTTTCAGCTGGTTCGCTATATCATGTAGCCCAAAAAACATATCCATCAATAGATTCACGGCATCTAATCCAATCACTGTTCCTAGATCAAATGGTTCAAATCCTCTGATAAACCCTGCTTTTAGCCACTGACCATTCACATGGGATGGCTTGACTTTAAACAGATTGTGGCATGACCATCCATCTTCATGCCTCACATGAGTAGACATATTTGATCAACTCAAGTAGCTCAACTAGCAGCCATCACTGACAGGTTTCAACTAAATAACGTCGTCCGACTAAAAATTATAAACAACTGATTCATTTTAGAAAGCGGATGGTTCGGATCCTGCAAATGAATTATATATAGGCCCACTTTAGTTTAATATATGGATTACAATCTTGATGAATTGGATTATTCAAAGCTTCATGGCACTTGACTTTGAAGAAGTGAATGGTCATGCATAATCGACCTCTGAAGAAGCAATCATATGCCATTATTGCTAAACCCGAAGAAAGACCACCTGTGCTTTCAGGTCATCCACACCATATGATAACCATCCACTCAAAAGTACACCATATATCATAGTGTCGTATTTTCATAGCACCATAGTGTTCTCCAGTGCAGGCGTATTGGTTTGTGTTTCTGGGTTACAAGCATTTAAGAGGTTAGCTCCTACATATAGAAGGCTGCACTGCACCATTATCACCATCTGGTCATGATTAGAATTCATTTTGGCCGAAGAAAAAGGGAAAAAAATGAAAATTGCCAAAACATAGTGACCAAGTCATGATCCAGAAATAAATCAGCTTGGGAAAAATTGAGCAAATTTGATAAAAGAGGGTAAAATTTTTGGGAAAACTAAAATGAAAAAAAATTATAAAAGATACTAACAAAAAGTGTGGAAAAAAATTGGGAAAAGATCAGGGGAAGAAAGGAAAAAGGCCAGAAAATTCACGTTTTAATCGCAATTCTTTAAAAGCTTTTTCAAAAAGTTGCAATTTAATCAGGACTATCGTAAAGTGAAAAAGTCATGTTAAAATGCATATTTTTCAAGAAGTTGAGAGTATTTGGTCACACTAACCATAACTTGGCGTACTCTGCATACAATATAGCAACATGAATGTATATAACAAATATTAAAAAAAAATAACAATAACAAAAAAAATATGGAGATATTAAAAAAAGGATGATAATAGTACCAATATAAATCAACAATGGGAATCATCTTTAATTGAAAACCATAAACATAAATAATAATACAGATAGTCAGATACATTATGAGATAATTCAAATTGGAGTCTAGTACACACTGTAAAAACTAGCTGGCTGGAGAACTACAGATTCCTGGATTTATTTGGCCAAACCTGTGTGGAGTACAAAACAGCAAGATAAACGATATCCAGCCTGATATAACTTACTTAGGAATCCCACTTGTAGGATTAATAAGAGCTTCATCTTCATCAGTGAGCACCACAGGACCTCTTCCAGGTTTTGTGCAGATGAAGTAACTAACATCACCTACAAATTTTTGAACCGGAGTTTTGTCTTTAATTTCTTGAGGAGCCGGCAACGCTTCTACATCTTTCATTGTGTGTAGACCAGCTTCTGGTAGAATTGATTGATCTCCAACTACATAACTGAAAAAACGGAAAAGAACAGAATAAGCATACCGAAACGTAGCCTATGCAAATTTTATAGCAATAAAATATGATATCTGAAACATGGACAAACCTAGTTAGCTCATTATCTGGAAGAGGAGGGAAGTAAAAGAGAAGTCTCTGAAGCAGATGACAAGCAGCCTTTCTGTTGGGTGCGATAAGAACAGCATTAGGGCCCGCATCAAAAGTATAAGCAACCTGTCATAGTCACACATTAGTCATCTTCTCCATTTTTTCTTTCTTTTTTTGCAGGAATCGACAGCTGGTGGGCTGTCGATTCCCTGAAATGTGCAAACATTAGATCTTCCTTGAAAGTTAATTTTATTTAGGTAAGGGAAGTGTGGTTGAGGCCCCCTGAAATGTGCAAATATTAGATGCATCATTAAAGAGCAGGACAGTGAGTGGCAGAAGCAGCAGTTTTAAAATATGTCAAGAAGCAAGAGCATTCGTTTGAAAATTATTAAAATAAGTCAGACAAACTAATGTAGTTTAGATATGAGATTTTCAGATGATTAGATTTTTAACAATATTTGGATTCCAAAAAAATTAAAAATTACATAGACACAATTTCT